>BCHY01000003.1:963557-1300895 GCA_001599775.1 Exophiala alcalophila
CTCTGTCTCTGGCTCTGTCTCTGGCTCTGTCTCTGGCTCTGTCTCTGGCTCTGTCTCTGGCTCTGTCTCTGGCTCTGTCTCTGGCTCTGTCTCTGCTGTGTTTCCTATTTCCTAGCTTCTGATAGTGATGAATTGCTTTTCTGTCCCGATAGCTCATAGCTCATATCCCATAGCAAGTCTCTCATTCTCTCACAATTTTTTTTGGGTTGTCTTGGGTTTTTCGGTTGTTTTGGTTGTTGTTGATTGCTGTTGGGTGTCGGTGGTGAGTGCTGGTCCGGGCGTTGTTTTGTGATTCGAGCTCGATAAAGACAAGGTGAATGAGTTCAGGTCGTAATGTTGCATGCTGCATGTTTCTCCTGGTGATACTGGACCGGGACCGAAACGAGGTGAAGGAGAAAGGCCAAAACGTCGTATTGAATTGTGAGAGCGAACACGCCCAAGCCCAGGCCTTGAATTGTGAGAGCGAACCGCCCAACCCAACCGTTGAATTGTGAGAGCGAACAGCCCGCCAGAGTGCATCTCGGCAGTCGAGATAGCAATCAAACGTGACATAAACTCCGCCGGCACGCAATGGCGCTAGGGTTGCCATTGCTGTCTCGACTGCCGTGGACGCACTCCGACGGTGAAAAGTCGCAACGGATTTCTCGATGGGTCCATATCGTTCTAGGCATAGAACCGAGGAGGGACCGGCGCCGCTGCATCATTGTATGAGCTTCCGCAACCGTCCGTCGGCGCCGACACGTATGCTTGGCTCAATCTTTGCCGCCCCCTGGGTTCGGGGACAGGAGAATCCCCCTCTCTTCTGGCACCGAAGGGGACGCGACGATGTCGAAGAGAATATATAGGATCAACCCTTGTCGTTGTCATTAAGCGACCTCGATATCGACATCGACGTTGTCATCGTCGTCTTTACGATCCCGCTGCGGCGATAGCAATAACCCATGGCCACGGCCAAGGCAGTAAACCAATAAAATGCCATGACGATGTGTCATTGCTACTGCCGCAGCGATATAGTAGAGACGACGATGACGACGAAGATTACGATGACGATATCGATATGGTTGACCTTGAGCAACGGCGGGCTCGAGAGGTTCCTGGAGGAGAAGTATTTAGCTGAGGAACATCACACATACATAGGACACGGTGACAACGAGGAGCTTCGGGGTTGGGAAAGATGGAAGGAGGAAATGGGAAGTAGTTTGGGAGGCTGGGGGACAGGGGACATACCTCGTATTGGAGGAAGGCAAACGGGATACCGAATTTCTTACGGTGATTTCCGTCGCCGAATTCTCTTCCGCCTCCGCCACCACCCTCTGGGAGCGAAAAGGCGCGAAGGGGTGAAAAAGATAATAAGGCGGAGGATAAGCTCGAGGATAAGGTTGAGGATAAGGCGGAGGACGAACCCGGGCCTGAACCTGGGTTTGAACCTAGGGATATGCCAACCACCGAAGGGGAAGGGACAAGCCCATAACCTTGAGACAAGAAAGACGTCTCGTATGACTGCTGACCATTGTACATTGTCAGTCAAAGAGGTCTTGCTTGTGTCTTGTGAGGATGATATGATATGTTGACTTACCATTGTCATCGAGGTCGAGAGCCCTGACCCAAGCCCGTGCTCGGAAGGGAAGTAGGCTTGATTTAGTTCTGACCTCGTGGTGATTGCCAAAGATCGGTCCAGGTCAAGGAGACGGTGCTCAGTCTCGTTGATGATGAGGAACTCCCGTGGGAGTATATATATATACTCATATGATAGAGTATTTGAAGAGGAGACGAAGAAGAAATGAAGATGTGAGAGAGAGAGGTCGAGGTCGAGTGCCGGTCAGGCTTGTGGGATCAGGAGGGGAGAAGGTGCTGAATGATTTTCAGATCGGTCGAGGTAGAGGTGGAGGCTACGACGGTGAGGTAAGGTAAGGTGGACGGAGAGTGCGAGTGTGATGAGACCTGAAAACACGTGAGAAAATGTCGCAGTACAGTGGTGGTTGCTGGGGCATTCTGGGCTCTGTCACTTACTGTTCCTCTGAACGATGTCTTTGTTGTTGCTGTTCGATTTCACGCTTTGGTCTCAAGGACCGTGACTTTGTCACTCTGCCGAATGCTGAACGGTGATGTGTGTTTGTGTATGGAAGAAGAGAGGAGAGGAAGGAATGAGATGTTTCTAATGTGCTTGCGAGATGAAACGTGTGAAATTTGACGAGATGTTGTTGTGCGAGTGTTGATGGTGCAGGAGCAAGTGAAAAAAGGAAACAGGCAGATTCAACAGACCTTTTATTGAAAACATGGACAGAGACACCGAGGCTGATTCACAGCATGCAAAAGCAGCGAGATAGACGTTGGGCCATTGGGCGTTCCGGATCAGAGTCAGAGATTGATCTTGCTGGTTCTGTTCTGTCGCACCCGGGCACGGTGCAGAGATCAGAGATCAGAGCGGTCAGGGGATCAGAGAGATCATGCCTCGTGACTGTGACGTCGTGCAGTGGTGGCCCTTGACAGAGCAATTCATCAACACCTTGAACCCCTGAGTGTGGCCAATACAACATTGAGCAGTCCATTTGTCTCCATGGTTGCCACCTCAGCCCTGTGCTGGCCTCTTCTTTGCGCTGAATCATGAAGGAATGCGCAGAGGAATGGACGAGAAAGCTCCTCACCAACAGGAGACAGATATCGTGAAGGAAGTCGAACACGAAAGCAGGAAGGACCGGTGAATAACAGGGACAAGGATGGAATAAGGGAAAGGGGCAACACTCCACGTCACGAGTCATCATACCTCATTCCCTGCAGCCCTGGCACCACATGAAGAGACAAGAAGCTGACTGTCTGAATGAACCAGGTAAGCATGACCGTCGCTTGTCTGAGTTCACCACGATCAGGGACGTAATGGCTCGCCTTCGCATACCTCAGGGAGGGATGAATACCAGTTCCCAAACAGATTGAACTTCACAGCGCGAAATAGGAGAACTTGATCCCAGCGGCCCAGTGGCAGTGGTGCAGAAAGAACCCCAAGCCGCTTGGACAGTCAGGTAGGTACCTGGTCCTGTTGCTCGCCAAAGGTGCATTCAATGAGTCAGAGACAGAGACAGGGCCAGGGAGCTCGGAAAGATTGCTGCCCATGAATGAGAATAGCAGGCACCAAAGGCAAGGCAAGGTAGATGAGCGTTCTCCGCCACGCCCTGCATCCCTCATGCGAAAGATGAAAGAAAGAAGTCGACGTTGAGAGCGGCGCTGTTGAATTTAAGTTTGTCACGCCGAGACCCCGAAAAGGAAGGTGGAAGATTAAATATACAGAAACCAACCATATCACAAACACACGCGATGCGGGACACAAACAGGGACACGCGACCAGAGACACACAGAATGCGCGTCGAGCACTCTGAACTTTGAAGGGGTGCGCTGCGATCATCCGTGATCCATGATCTGAGATCCAAGCAGGTCTACTACATGTACTCTGGTCAACACAACTCAGACAAAGAGGATACGGGACAAGGGACAACTCTGCACACTTGACCGACATCCAGTTACACACACACTTTGTTGAAACTTGAACTTGAATTCTTGCAACCTCGACATACATGTTCATGTCCAGAGGAGTATCTTCTTTCCTCTCTCCCTTAAAGCCTTGATTCAAGTAGTTAGTTTAGTTTACAGCACCTCGTCTCATCTCATCTCATTATCACATCATGTCGTAGCATAGCATAGCATCGCATATGCCAGTCTCAGACGCCGGCCGGTCCAACCGTTCACCATCTATCCCTGGAGAAAGACGCACGATGTTGGACTTGGACTTGACCCCAGCTGGCAACATTTGTCTCAAAGATGCCCCAAACGCCCATGCTCTCTGTCTCCGTGCTGTGTGTTCTGGGCGGTCACTGATTCATGCCTGTCCTTTCGAATGACTCCCCAAACGCCATAAACGCGAATGCATTTCCGTGTGTCAGCAAAATGTAGAAATCCCTGGTACCCTGAAATCCCATCCAAGCTCAACCCAACCAAACCCAACCCAGACAGTCTCTCCGCTGTCTCACCTAGAAATACATAGCCACCACCACTCTGTCGTTTCGTATCCGTGGGATCGAACATCCATCTTTGCGAACCCGCCTTGGACGCACCATTCCAAGACCATCTTGACAGCCTCCTGATCGAGAGCGCCGCCAATCGCTCTGGAGATTTCCAGGGCCGAGACTCCTGGCATCTGCACCACGAGTCCCAAGGCTCCGACGAGGAACATCTCCCACAGAGGCATCTGGACGGTGCCGTGGATGTCGATCCAGGGAGGTATGAGACCGCGAGGCGCGTCGGCCTCGCCGCGCGGGATGGGAATGCTGCGCGCCTCGAATCTGGGATCTCCTCGCACGTACCGTTCAGTGGGAATGACCTCGACGCTGAAGCCCAGCAACTTCTTGTCCATGTTCTTGGACCGGTAGCCCACTCGTTCCCAGTCCAACCCGTATCGAGTCCGCGGTTCGTCTCCTCCAGGCTTTGGTCGGAGCTGTCCCATTGACATCAGGTTCAGCACAGCCACCATGTCCCCATCTTGGACGATGCCGTCCCTGTCAAACATTACCGTCTGGTTTCTGTCGAACGCTTCGTCGAGGACATCTAGTTTGTATCCAATGGCTTGCCGGAGCATGTTGGCGTTGATCATTCGTCGTTCAAACCGCTCGAACAACTTTCGGTTCCCTTCGAACGTCCGCATGCTGGAGAGCCCATCAGATGGTCGCTCTTTGGCCAACCGCTGGATGAGCTTCTCGTCCTGGAGTAATCTTGCTGCACGGGAGAGCAAAGCTTCACAAGTCGATGAGTCGGGTGCGAGAGTCGATAGCTTGGCTTTTGCGACGCTGGGATTGAATGTTGCTTCGAGCGTGAGCACCGTTGCAAGCACCCATGATCTCGCCAGGCGCACGTCCGAGTCAGCGGCTTCAATTTCGTGGCGGGGTGCATACTCCAGGATCGTGGAGGAAGCAGGCATGCCCTTTGGCCCCTTAACATCCCGGTGACTTACACCGAACACCACAGAGCTGGCGATATCGTCTCTTGTGTTTCCCGTGATTGTACTGTTGTACCCGAGGAGGCTGTAATAGTGTCTCGGCTCTCCAAATTCCACGTTGTAGTTGTCGACAAACTTCTCCCGACTCTCGGGCAGATCCTCGATTTGTTTTGCGTTGAACTTATCGAGATGTTTCATTGCCCATTCGACGATTCCACGCCAGTCTGTAGCCTTGACATCTTGAAAGTTGACCGAGGGGACTTCGCCAGCCTCTAGTGCCTGGAGGTATCTCCATTGCAGATTCTCAGTAAGTCCTCGTATGTCCGCGTGATGCCTGTTGTACAAGGTCTTCCAGCGATCCTTGATGAAGGCCTCCTTTTCCCCAGGAAAGACGGACATGACGAGAGGCCAGTCAATGAAGCTCTCTATTCCTCCCGCGAGGGTTCGGACGACAACCACGGAAATGGCAATCCGGTAAATCATTTCTCCCGGCAAAGTTTGAAGATACCGTGGTGTTCTCGTTGTCTTTGGGCGAGCGGTTCGTCTGGGCGCGCCTCCAACCACCCTCTTGCGCCTCTTAGGTGTTGATTCGAAGGCAGAGTCCTCGTCCTTGGCCTTCCGCTTGGGTGCCCGAGTTGACCGTCGCCCGGTCGATTTTTGGATTGGAGGTTGCGGAGCGTCTTCTGGTTCGATGACTACTCCTGCGATTTGCGACGCTTCCTCGGGGGAAGTCTCAAGAGCTGAACTGAATACAGGCCATGACTCTGCAGGGGGGTAATCAACCTCCATCTCAGAGCTCGACTGATCGAACTGTACAAGTTTCGCAAATTCAGATGTCACAGGATATGTGGCATCCTTGAATAGCACCGGCGGCACCGAATGATTGATAAACGCATATTTCGTCCGCGTGGATGAAAAAGCATCAGGTCTCTGCTCTTCCCAAGAACGAACTCCCTCAATTTCGCAAGCAAACCGTTGCCAATCCAAGTCATCGGATAGAAACTCAGCGTAGTCCAGTTCGAGGTCCGGCACCTGGAGGATGTTGGACAGAGATGAAGGAAAGTTGAGAGCCTTTTCCGTCGCCCAAACAATGGAACGATTTGCTTGACGAGGCTTTCTAGAAACTCGTCCAGGTCTGGTAGGCAGATACGATGCCGACCTCCAGGGGTTGAGCAGGCCTGTATCTGAGAGCAATGCTTTCACCGGACACTGTATCCTCCAATCGTGAAGCTGTACAGCGTGTAACGAGCCCAGAGACGGGATCTTAAGTGAAAGGAAACCGGTAGCAGGTGCATAAAATGTCGGTGGCGGAGAGGGAATCGACGTTCTCGTCGGGCTCCTTGTACTTCTTGTCGTTCGTGGCGTGTCTTCTGAATCTGCCGTGGCCGAAGAGACCCGTCGGGCTCGCCGAGGGGGTGTCTCAACTTCAGGTGTGCCATTTAGTGCTCTCCTATTTACCAAGGGAATACGAGAGCCTTCGCCGCTCCATTCTGGTGGAATATAATCCAGAGGTTCGGCATCGATGATCTTTTGCTTGACATCCTCCACTAGTTGGGAACGAGAGCTGATGTTCTTTAAGAAAATGACAGACCGTCTCAGCATAATGCCACTCTTTCCTCGAAACGCGAAAGTCACCTGCTTCAGTTGCCCCTGTTCGCAGAGAGTTTTGATGGCGGCTTTCATAGTTTTGAGGAGCGGTCGATCGTCCTGTCCAGCCTCTTGCCAACGAGGAGTCGAAATTCGCTTCAGAGTGAAAGGGTCGTTCGGTACGACTCCTAGTGTTTCTCCTACCAGCTGCAGAATGATTCTCCGGCATGTAGCGTTAGCACCGTGTCTGTAGCTCTGCCGTCCTTCGACCCGACGTTCTCGTTGCTGAAACTCGTCATCGGATCCGTCAGGCGTGGCGGTTCGTCGCCTCTTGACAGGTGCTTCATTCTTCCGACTTCTCGACCTCGTTGGTGTCAATACTTCGGCAGGATCTTCACCTTCAGCTGCGATATTGTCGGCTGTCTGCTGAGGCTGCTCGACCGGCACAGGGAGTGTCGGCGTGGACGCCGGGACATCATCCAACTTATTACCCAGGGTTTGAGGATCCATTACCGGACTAGGCGCCAATGCGCCATCCGCCGAATCGACAACTGGGACGCTTTGATGCGACCGGTCCTGGATTTCGGCTCCGTGAAAGTCTGCTGGTGACGGTATCGAAGGCAGGGGATCCTGCTGCGGCGTGATAGATTCCTGAACTTCAGGATCAGGCCGCAGTGCCACAGTCTGCTGACCGAGGGGTTCAGGTTGGGATTCAGATGGCTGTTCATGCTCAGAGTCTGGGCCTGACGTAACAGGGCCGACAGACATAGAACGAGCCTGCGAGAATAGTCGGAAATTGCGTCCCTGGGTCGAATCTATCAAGTCGACCGCTTTTTGCGTCGGTTTCCGCTCTCTAGCCGACTTCGACACAGAGGTCAGCGTAAGTAGGTTTGGTGCTAGGTCGACGTTGTCATCACCATGTCTGGCTTGTTGCGAGATCGTAGAGACGGAGCGCGAGAGCCTGCTTGGTTGTGGAATCCCGGATTCTTCATCGGTGGTGTCCATGAGTTCGTCGAGTGGAATATCGATATCTGGAATTGTCGGAAGCGATGGTGGCTTCGACAAGGTCAAGTCTTCGTAGAATATTCCCTTGGGAGGTCCTGACCTTCCATGCCCACGTGCAGCACGAGGCTTGTTGGACTTAACAGGGCTTTGATGTGAAATTGACTGCGCGGCGGATAGAATGGGATAATATCTTCTGTAGGCGAAACTGTGTGACGCACTTGAGGAGATGAAACGAAAAGAAAAGGTTTTTGTCCTGTCGCTGAAGTCGACCAAGTTCAAGCGCGACGTCTTGATGATGACGATCTGAGAGCTTTGTCTGACATTGTCAGATCGGCAGCCATGAAATGTGACATAGATACCAGCAGACCCCCGGTTGAGGACCGCCATTGTCGAACGGACCCAGGCATCGGTGATGTCTTGCGGAAGAGTGGGAATCGGAAGTCCCGCATTGAGAGCTTCGACCAAAGTCTCGTCGAAGTGTGCCGGGCGCCTCGCATACAGAGCGAGACCTGAAGGGTCATCCATGATCCCTTTGGACCCTGCCGTGAGGGGCATGCCTGTTGTTTCATGTTTGGCGTATTTAAACTGTTGTCGCCAAAATTTCTCCGTGCCACGTAGATACTTGCGCGGACGGCCCTTCGCTACCTCCTGCGAGTCTTTGGGGCGCTCCTGCTTTGTGGGCTGAGGACGTCTAATTTGTCTGGAAGCGACTTCATTCGTCGAGCGAGGTCTATCTTCCCGACGTTTGAGGAAAAATCGATCCCCTTCTTTAACGACAACCACTTCTCCGTGTCGAGGTAAGACGTCTCCGGGGTGGGCTGCAGTAATGAGTTCAGGGAGACCAACTTCACCATTTCTGAGTTGAAGTATGGGCGTGCTTTCCAGGGGAAACCCGAATTGATCAACCTTGACGGATGGTTGGCCCAACTCATCATCAGCTGGTTTTACAGCATCGAGCGCTTGCCTAGCTCCTGGAATGTGGATAAACTCCATCTCATGCTGTTCCACTTTCTGCCGGAATGCTTCCCACGAGTAATGGAGATATTGGGCCACACCATCGACCGTCAGTGCTGTGCGAATAATGGCTAGATGTCGCAAGTGAGGCGGTTGAACAACCAACGATTGACCTGAAATGCGCCCAAGTAGGGCCTCCATTGTACGGCGCACGAAGACGCCGGTAATCATGTGCCTCGCATCCTATAGACAATTAGCAGCATTCTCAGCACAGGAAGATGTTTGGCCGTACCAAATGCGTTAGGCCGTTCGCTCCAGCTAGGTGAACAGCATCAAGCAAAGAGTTGGGCATCAATCGATCAGGATTCCATTTCGGAGTATCCCGTACTGTGGTGGGGTCTTCTTCATCATTTTCGGCAGCAGAGATCGCAACTGTATCATTTTGGCTTTCTTGCTCCACGAGAGCAACTAGTTCCTCAACAAATTGGTCAAGAGACAAGCTGTCTGTATCAAAGTTCTGCAGGTTCTCAGGCTGGGCAGGATGCAGAAGTTGAATGAAGTTCTTGAGATCGTTGGATGTTGCAGAAGGTCCGACCGCCATTCTCACTCTCTTGACACAATGGAGTCGCTCGAGCCGCCGGATAATCCTTGTGAGAACACAGAGTCCGGCCGGGGACTCCAAACTCAGTTTCTCCGCGAGTGTTGTCTGGGGGACAAGGATTTTGTCTGCAAGCACATCAAAGATTCGACGAACGACATCCCGGACCGACGATCCATGCTGCGAGGGCTTGTCGTGATCTTGAAGGTGTCTGTCATGGCTCGTGGTAAACTTGCTCAGAGTTAGCCGGCTGGTGCGATTGCCCTTCTGGTACACGATCTCCTTGACGATGTATCCTTTCTTGTGCAACGCATCCGTACGCTTGGGAACGGAGCGTTTGTCTTGGCCGCTCAGCCTCACGAGCTCTCCCTGCAAAAGACCGCTTGAGCGCGCCGCAGCTATGTGCGACAAGAGATTAAACTCGAGAGGAACGACCTTTCTTATATCTGGAGGGTGGCCACATATGGCCCTGTAAATCCGCTCGTCGTTAAGACGAATGCGAGGGCCATTACTTCCGCGGTCTCGCCGACTTTTCCGTCGCGGATTGGACGTGGGCACGCCACCCCGTGAACTGTCCGAGTCTGAATCAAGCACCGAGGGGTGGTTACCCTTGAGACTAGTATCAACGTAGCCAGGAAACTGGAGTTCGACTTCCGCAAGTGGGGTTTTGTTGTATTGTCGGTCATCGCCAATCGAGACGTCTGGGTGTCGACCTAACCATGTCCAGATCTTGGAAAGGAGACGACTGTCGAGAGGAACAGTTGAGGGCCGGGTGGAAGGACTGGAAGGATGACCTGTCGCCGATGGATCCTGAGTGTGATCATCTTTGTAGAAAGAAGAGGTGTATGCTGCGATTTCATTGATTGTTACACCTATATCATGGCGGAAGCCGTTAGCACCTCTGCGTGTTTGATACTAGTAGTGGGTCGCGACTGGGTCATGACTGGTGAGTGGTGAGTGGCGACTGGTAAGTTCACGGGCAGAAACAGCCGCGTTGATCGTTGGGCTGCCAGGACGCGAATCTGTGCTCTTACCTTGATTCCCTGTGAGAGCAATCTCTCCAAGGAGATGCTCGATCAGTTCATCCAGGCCCTTCGCCATCGTTTGAACCCCATTTCAGATGAAATCGTGCAGGGTGGCTGAAAGTCTGATGAGCAGGTGAGGAGGTTCGAGCCTGTTCCTGAGCAGCGCTTTTTTTGCGCGTCGCTTCACGTCGCAATCACAGTGGGCTTGGCGGGAAATGGTGTGCGCTCTCGGATTGGCCAGGGACTGACGCCCATCAATTGCGCGCAGTCAGCGAGATAAGAGGACACAGGCAGTTCACAGGAAACAATTGTACAAACGCCGTTTTTCATAGTCAATGCATTTCTATTGTTCGTCTAAGGAACGGTGTGCGTTGCTGAAGAGGCGGCCGCAAGGAGATAACCCTCATGGTTGCTGCAGCAAATGGTGGCGTGAGCGCAAAGCGAGTTGGGATCCCGACTCTTCAACCTGGCCGAATCCATGCTCCTCACGTAACGGACTGATCAAATTGCACTTTTCCCCCAAACTCCGCGATGCTGAACCAGGTAAGCAAATCCCGCAAAACTGCGTTGTGGAGGAGGCGTGAGCAGTGGAGAATAGCCAAAAATTGCAACATCTGCCCTCCCACACAGACTGGACTCCGGAGAAGATGTGGTGGAGGGAGACAATTTGATGTACAAGGGACTGAAGACAAGTGCCTTACTTGCCCATCGCAGCCAAAGCACTTTTGATCGCGCTGGAAGTCAATCCTCATTGACGACTCACGATGCCATCGCCCGGGACGGCCCATTTCGTCGGTTGTTGCGCTGCTTGGTGGGTTTTGACACTGTACTCCAGCCATCCTCTTCCAGCGCAGCCGCTTCGCTAGCCGCAGGAGCCTCTGGGGCAGGCGCAGGTGCGTTTCTCCAAGAGCCGTTGGTGCGGCCAGTCGTGGGCGACTGCACGGCCTCCTTGGGCTTGACTGATTTGTCGTCACCAGCTCCAGCCTCCTCATTGTGTTCCTCATCAGCAACCATATCATTCTTGTCGGTATCAGCACGGCGCAAAATGTCAAACTTTGGTGCGGACGTGGCTGGCTCTTCGCCGTTCTCCTTTGCCGGGCTGGATTCGTTGGCTGCCTTGTCCTCTTTGGCCGCAGGCTCCTTTGCCTTCTCTTGGTCTGCCTTCTCTTTGGCGAGGCGCTTCTCCTCGGCCTTGTCCGCCCTCGCTTTGTCGTCAGCTTCTTTCTTCTGTCGAAGAGCAAGTTGACGCTTCTCTTCCACTTCTTTCTCTTTTGCGGCCGTATCGACAGGTCGAGCGGCTCCGAATGGGCTAGACTTCGAATCACTGGCAGGAGCAGGCGATGTCGCTGGGTCCGCCTCAGACACGGTCCTCTTCTGAAGGTTCAATCTCGGCCTGCCGGCAGGAGCTGGAGCCGGCGCCGGAGAGGGAGGTTCACTGGCTTCTGGAGTGGGTGCTTGGACGGGAGCATCCGGTCTCATTCTTGCGCGCCATTGATTGTCGAGTTCAGATGCGGTCGGCTGTCGTTCTGGTGGTGGTCGTTCGGTGAATTCGCGTCTTGGTCGAGAACCGTCCTGGGATCTTCCCTCGCCCCAAGCAGGTGAGCTTCGGCGGAATGCTCCAGGCCCTCCCGGACCTTCTCTGCTGGGCTGTCTGCCACCCTCGCGAAGCGATGTGGGCGCCGCGGCGGTCGTTGGCGACAATGGTCCTTTCCTTTCCCAATTCGAAAAATCTCGGACTTTTCCATCTCCCTGCTCAAACGCGCGACGATTGCCTCGCTCGCTTCCACCGTCTGACATATTGTCAAAGTTTCTGGGGGCCCCGAAACCTCCCGTGCGCTCAGAAGGTCTACGTTGACTGTTTGGCAGATCCGGGAGAGGGCCCTTTCGCGACCAATCACTGAAGTCCCGAGTGTCCTGTCTGTCTTTGGCTGCAAGGAAAGAGATGTCAGCGTGTGGTTCGACCTGATCAAAAGTGTGACTCACGTGGCTCCGCAATACTGATGCGCACTTGACGACCTGCAAGATTGTTGCCGCTGAGATCCAATGCAGCCTTGAGGCCTTCCACAGTGGCGAATTCGACATAGCCAAAGCCTTTCGGTTTGTGGTCCAGTTTGTCTTCCACAATTCGCACATTGGTGACTTGACATTCTTGAAAGAAATCGTTGACGTCCCCCTGGGTAGCATCAAAGGAGAGATTTGCCAGGTGCGCGGTGAAGGGCGGCTGCGTAGGCATCGGGAGCTCTTCTCGTACTGAGTATCCGTCTCGTTTCTCTGTGATTTATTTGAGTCAGCTTTCTTGCGCATAGGGAATGCACAGAGAGTGCCACTGACCAGGGTATCCATTGCCCATCATAGTGCTAGATGTGTAGCCTCGTCGTTCTCCATAGCTGGGTCGACTATCAGAGCCTGCGGTTCGGTTCACAATGGTCAATTTTCCAATCTTTCTGGGAGGAGACGTTGCAGATTATGAGCGCGTAAGACATACTAGGGAGTGGCATGTCCTCCATCTCATCAGCCCAGGAGCCATAGTCTGGGAAAAGTTAGCGACTCAGATCGACTCAGATCGGCTGCGACCGATCTCGGGGAAACGCACTCTCATCCTGCAAGAAGGTCCCGAGGGACATCTTCTGATTCTTTTTAGGACCTGTGAGCGATCAGCAGATGGATCCGATGGGCGCGTCCATCGCGCGGATGGTGCGCTGTTGTTGGGCATGTGCTCATACCCATGATTGCGAAATGTTAGCAGGCGCACCGAGAAATGTGCGACCGCGGCGAAATCGAGTGATCGAAGAGGTGGTAGAGTGCAAGAACGTCTGTGAACGCGCGCAGAGATCTGAAGGCGAGACGCTTGATCGAAGTCCAGCTGCACGCCGTTGACTGTTGGCGTGATGGTGGATTTTGAGAGCCTGAAAGGTTTGCGGCGCAGACAGGCAGTCAGTCAGTGTCTTTTGCCCTTCTGCCCATTTCTCTTCCCGAGCCGCTCAGTGGCCCGTTTAGGTTTGGCGCGTACCGGCCGTGGGGGCTTGGCAAGGCTCTTCTCGCCGCACCTGTCATCAGGCAGGACGAGTAGTGGTGAGCGTTGAGGCCGCCGCCACTGTTGAGCCTGACGGGAGAGACTGCCACCGCCACTGTTGAGCCTGACGGGAGAGACTGCCACCGCCGCTGCCACTGCCAGGGCTTCTTTCTTCATTCATTAAGGTACTGCTTCATTACCGCGTCACTGTCCCATCGCCGACTCGCCAGCCGCTACCGGCCACACTTGCGGGTGTCTGCCTTCCGGCATCTTTGTTCACTTCTTGGATTGCCCATCAAGACAAGAACATGCCGGACAGCACGTCGACCGCGGTGAAGCCGCATCCGCAGCCTGCCATCCTCAAACAGGTCTTTGTGAATCCTTTTCTGCCTTCATTGGGCATTGGAGCAGTCGCCGGTATGCCCATGGAGGGTTTTTTCTCAATATGTTGGCTTGCTGATTGGAAGTGACAGGTGCTTGCGGCGCAGCGTACGGAGGCATTGCTGGAGTCCTCATTCAAACTCCTCATCCGGCGATCTATACCACTCTGTCTGGGGTGCAATGGTTCTGCGCAGGAACTAGCTACTTCTGTTTGTGTCACCATTCACTATCTCTGGCCGATCTAACCTGTTGTCAGATTGCCGCAGCGCCTTATTGGCAGGCCCTCTGTCTCAGGACAGCGGCCTGCACAAGGTGGCGGCAAGTGGGATAGCGGGCTCCTGTTCCGGAGCAGTTGCTGCAGCGTTCCGTGAGTGATGCTGGCCTGAAGTACAAATCCCATTCTAACCGCACCCAGTGCCCCGAGGAAGTATGGTAACAGGCAGCCTCATGTTCGGACTCCTTGCAGCGGGCTGTCAAGCGGGACTCAACGCAGCTGGAGGGGGTGCATCGATCTCGCAATTGCCTGCACGCGTCGGGGCAGGGTTAGCAAACCTGATCCCCATGCAGCCCTTGACCGACCAAGAGTATGAGGATCTCATCATGAACAAGCTTGTCAAAGTGGAAGTTGAGATCTCTCTCCTGGACGATCAGATTGCAGATCTTCGAGCTGCACGGGAGCAAAAGGCCCAGTTGCAACGGGTGCAAGCAAACGACAACCCCAGCTAGGGGGAAGACAGTTGCCAACAAGAGCAACCACAACCAGCCTGCGACTCTCCGAGCGCATGACGAGACAGTCGAGAGGCATCTGCACCTGAGCCATTGGACTACCACATAGGATTGGGACGTCACCGATATTTGAGAGTGTGCAATCTACCCACCCGAATGGACAGGACGACTTCAAGTTCATGCCCGTTGGCAGTGGGCAGGATACCAGTCAGCTGGAGCACCCAGTGCAGGCTACTGAAGGCTCGCCAATCGAGCCAAGGCCCTGGGCGAATGTCGGGATAAGGTCTGGAGCGATTAGAAATCCCGAACGAGATCTCAAACCTTCTGTTGATGAACTCTAGTACGGAAGACGCCAGAGTCCCGGAATAGCCGGGAGGTCCTGTACGAGTAGACATGTGACGGACAGAGAGAAGAAACTCTTACTTCTTGTGAGGGAGAAACACAGGGTGGTCGGCAAGCATATGTCCACCGCCGCCATATGAGGATGGCCTGCCGCCTTACCACTACGAGTACTACTACTGTAGTCATACGTAAGGCAGTAAGAATATAGAGTACCGACCTAGTAGGTACTGTCGATCAGTCTCGATTTCGACTTCCCAGATAACTGCCTTGGGTAGCTAGTGGGCTCGATAAGCATCAGAGCTTGTCATCCTTTATACACGCTGAGTCACCAATCGATGCCTGTGTTGGGGACGGACGCTGCAGGCTCCTGGCTGGCTGCCGCCCAGCGGCGACTGCCTATTGGCACTTCCTCCAATTCCGTGGGCTCACCTAGAACTCTCCCGGGCTCGCAATGCTCCCCGGGCCGTGGTTCGCTCCAAGCTCCACAGCTTTATCAAACCCGTGTCCAGTGAGGCTGTGCAGCTGTAGAGAACCCGCATTGATTCGCCTCGTGCTTTTGCTTCCCCTCCTCCCGCTCGATACCTCCACGCCGCGTGTTGGTTGCGAGCATGAGCACTGACGCAGTGACCGGGCTTGCCGGCAGACCTCATTACTCACAGATCAGTACCTTACCTGACTATTGCACGCTACTACTGCTGTCGGATGTCCGTGTGCCTTTGCCATGAAATGCCATAGCCCAACACTCCATCTCGCGCCGACCGGACCTTTCTCTTGACTTTCTACGAGCTCGAACTCTCCCAACCACCGCACTGCACCGCAGAGCCGCCTGAGGCCATCCCAAACACACCCAATACCTCTATCTGGCTCGATGCTCCGTCGCATCCCTCCGCGCGCTGTGTTGCAAGGGACAGCCAAAAACTAGCTCGACTATGTCGCTTCAGTGGCACGACGGTCTCGATTCCGAGTCTCTCGATCGCAGATTGGGATGACAAGAGCAAGGTTGCGCACACTTCACCATCGCATCGGCGGCGGGACTCTTCGCGGATAGCGGTCACCGACCGCAATGGCCCATGTCAATGCGACCTCGGTCGCGGCCGTTCTCCTTCTCCTCTACCTCTCCTCCTTTGTCCTGCTCGCCATCCTGCGGATTGCGACGGGCGTATCCATTCAACGCATTGGCTATTTCAGTCTGAGGCACATATCGTTCACTCCAAGAGAAGGGTTGCGCATCGATCTGCGAGGGCTCGGACTCAGTCTACACAGACCTACTTTTGCTCAGCCAACATGGATCAGCCTCGTCTTCGAGGAGCTGAAGCTCACGCTCGACCCGGCTGCTCTCGAGAATGCGCCGGCGAAGACAGACGGCGCAGAAGGCGCCCACGACGAACAAGGCGCCGGTCAACCCTCGCGCAAGAAGCGCAACCCACGCTCTGGTGGACGAAGCCAGCTTTGGAAGAAGTTGACAGATATCAAGGAACGCATCAAACGCATCCATCGTCAGATCCACCTGTTGCGCATGTTTGACATCAGCGCGTTCAACACCACCATCGAGATAACCGGTGTCGGCTATGTACAGGTTTCAACCTTGACCATGGCTGTCTACACGAGACGGAAGCTGCTCGACCGCGGCCGACTGTTCCGGCATAAAAAGGAACCTTCAGGAGACCAAAAGCCGGCAGAGTGGGTGTTCACGGTCAAGAGTATCCTGATGGGTGTGGGTGGCCGCGAACCGACTGAACTCCTCGACGCAATGACGATCAATGTCCATGGGCTGCTGTATAAGGAGCGGGAAGGGCTTCGAGACACCTCCATCGCAATTAAAGCGGGCCGGATCTATATTCCCGTCGACGAGATATTGCACTTCTCCCGCCGCGGCAAGAAATTTGCAAAAGTCACCCAAGAGCAACTCCAGGCCCACGGCACGAACCCTGTCGAGGAAATGTCATTCGAGGATGTGGTTGAGGAACTCGACAGTCCCGGAAGTCGGGAGGCCTCTATCGTCCAGACTGTCGCGGATTCAAAAGAATTCCTGAGCTCGATACTCCAGAGTGTGCAAGAATTTCAAGTCGGCATGAGTTTCGTGCGGATCTCGAAAGAGATAGAGTCTCTGAGGCAGGCTAATCTCCCGCTGGTCGCAAACATCGTGAGCCATGAAATTGGCATCGACTTGCACCGACTCGACCAAAACGCTCCTGCTCATCGCATGTACTTCTCTAGAGAGGACGTTGCTCACCAAGCCTTGCTCGCCGCCCTGTCTATTTCAGTCAGCCTTGATGAGGACGATTCCAGTCCAAACAAGATCATGTATATCCCTATGGCCACCACTACGATCAGAACGACCCTGCCATCGAAAACAATGAGCTTCACTCAGGAAAGGGACGTTGCAGAAAGGAACACCAACATTTTGTTCGCCAACCTAGTTGTCACCTCGCCGTCGATTGATTTACAACCCCAGCATTTATGGAGGCTGCTGGCTGTTGTTCAAACACATAAACCACCATCTCATGCGCCTCCTCAGAATCGCCATCGTCTGATATCGAGGCTCCTTCCGAAAGCAAGCATGAAATTTTCCATCCACGAGCCCGTGATCCGATTTTTATTGCCTGTGGCGAATCCAGCAGATGCAGGCCCCGGTGAATATGACATGATCATCTCCTCCATCTCCTCCGTCTCCCTCGATGTCGAGTCGTCTCATTCTTCTGGCGGGGAGCTTCTGTATTCTCTGGCGTCCAATTTCCGGGTTTTGTCGCATCAATTATATTATCAGGCCTCGACGGGAACAAAGCATGATCTGATCATTGCCGAAGCATTCGAACTCAAAGCTGAAGCTGTGGCGTCGACAGATGTCCAAGTCACCCTTGCTGGGAGCCTCCGCACCTTTTCTGTTCTCATGGTTCGAGATGAAGTCAGCAAGGCCATCTATAACATAGTCAGGCACTTCAAACGACAGAAACCTCTAGATACAGTCATCAGCCCGAAGCCAGCACCCACAGCTTTCTTAAGAAAGGTGCCGACTTGGCTGATCGAAGCAACCTTTGAAGGCTCTGGCTGCAGTCTTGAGGCTGCGGGTATCGACATTGGTGTCTCCAGCCAAACGCGAGGAACTGCGTTGGAGCTAGAATCTTGGTCAGCTCACTACACATCCTCGAAATCGGATTCGGGTAAGAAGAGTGGTTCTCGGAGAAGAACTGGCAGTGCTTCAGTTCGCTTCGACGATACCTTTTCATCTGGCAAAGGCTCCCCAGCCACAAGCCCCCCACCAAAACATCACTACAGTGATCCCACCGACGGAAGAAGGCTCGCATGCCATGTCAAGGGTTTCGAGGGCTTCATCATTGAGTCTCTGAAGAGCTGGGAAGCAACCCCATTCATCTCGATACCGAGATTCGAAGTTGCTTTCAGCACCTCCAGAGATCAACAAGGACCACTTTTCCATATCCATTCCGCGATTCGCGCATTCTACCTCGAGTTCTCCCTATACAGATTCTATTCAGTGGGAGTGGCTGGTTTCGCTTTGAAAGAGGCTTTCCTGGGTCCCGTCCCGCTCAAACGAGAGCATGAACATCATCCAAGCTCGGCTGCACACCATGAGCATACTCCGGACCCGGCTCCGGTGCCACTGGGCTCAGAACTCTTTGCCATTGATGTGAAGGCTAATTATGTTCAAGTCAAGGCACAGATGCCACATGACCCACCCATGCTTCTTCAGATCTATCAAGTGTCTGGCGGGCGGCATCGGTGGTCTGCACCCTTCCTCAGAGCGGATCTTGTTCGACTCCACGCTGAAGCGCCGCATCTGAAGCGAGTTTGGACACGCATCGTCACCATCAGCGTTGTACGCCTTGACTTGCGCCACAACAAGAAGAAGGGACAGCATGGTACGGTCGAAGAAAAGTCCATTGACGTGACAACGGATTTCATCCGGTTGGCCGTTCCTCATGGCTTGATGATGTACAGAGTCTTCGATAACTTCATCAACACTGGAAAAGCAATGGCGCAATTGCATCACCGCTTCAAGACCCGATCAAATGAATACATTCTCACCAAGAAACCGGTCGCCCCCAAGAAGGTGCCTCGCATTTCACTTCGATCCAAGGCCCTTTGTTTCGAGCTTGAAGACGACCCCTTTGAATGGAAACTGGGCTTGATTTATCACGTTGGTCGGATCGAACAGAAACAACGGCTCGCCCGTGCAGACGCCTTCCGATTGAAAGTCAAGCGCCTGAACGATGAGAGACGGCCGCGATCATCTTCGCGCCTGCGCACCCATTCAAGTCGCCGAGCCTCACCAAATCACACGTCTCCTCGTGCCCATCAGGGACGCTCACGAAGCCTTGACAACACTCCTAGGCAACGATCCCCTTCGAGGGGAAGACGTGGCAGAGACTCAAACCCGAAAAACATTCGCTATGACCGCGAGGGAATTTGCTCCCTAACAAGCACCTCCAAGATCCAATCAAAGGAAGCTTGGGACAAGCTTCAGGAGCACAACTCCAGAAGCTGGAAAAACCGCATCGATTGGATGCTTCGGCTTCAAAACAACACTGTTAAGAGCATTCGACATATGTTCATGGGAGCTGATGAACCACCCCATGACAGTGATGAGCACGAAGCCATTCTTGGTGTTCCCAATCGTCCCGGTCTGATGACCTTGATCATTAGCGACCTGCATCTGATCGTAGACAAGCCGTCTTTTCCGCCGGCCGACCTTCCCAAATTTCTCCATGATATCGGCAAAGGAATGCCCTACGACACTCAATATGGACTGCTTATTCCAACTAGCCTCAGCCTTGACATGGGCGAAGCCCGTGCTTTCCTACGGGACTATCCTCTCAATCTCCTCCATATCCCGGCAATTCGACCAGGCCAACCTCCTCGTTTGCCGAGCTGGTCTCTGAGAACCGATTTTGTTATCGCGGAGGAATTCCGAGATGAGCACTCCACACGACATCTCAAGGTTGAAATAGTGCCTAAAGGACAGCACGGCATTAGCGGGGAAGACATTCCCGCATTTGCTGTTGATGTAAGAAGAACTGTCGCCCCCGTCAAGACATATTCGAAACCCGTCATCGATATCAATACCAGCCTCCCAACTACGATTTCCTGGGGTACATCGTATCAGCCTGTCATTCAAGATATGATGATGATCATCGAAGGCTTCACGAAACCCGAAATCGATCCCTCAGATAGGGTGGGCTTCTGGGACAAGATCCGGCTGAGCTTTCACTCTCGTTTGACCGTGAATTGGAAAGGTGATGGTGACGTTCAGCTCCGACTCAAGGGCTCTAGGGATCCCTATATTGTCACGGGCTACGGCGCAGGCTTTGTCATGTGTTGGCGCAACGATGTGCAATGGTCAATTCACCATGGCGATGATCCGCGCGAGTTTATGACTGTCAAGAGTGGCGAATACGTCCTCGCCATCCCTGACTACAGCCACGAAGCTCGCAAGTCCCCGGAACAGAGTGGTCACGATGGAGACAGTATTTCCAGCAGCAGTACGCACAAGAACGCAGCAATCTTCAAGAAGGTGATTATGAAGCTATCTGGAAACGTCCAATGGACTTCGGGACTTGTCTTCGAGCGAGATCTGGAAAACGGAGGCCGCTCTTCAGATTTCCGACCACATTATGATGTTGTACTGAAGAATCCCATCTACATGCAGGATACTGACTTGAGCACCTACGACGCATTCCGGGGATTTCGCAGCCAGCATGTACACCTCTCCATTGCCGTCGCCGCACCTTCTGACCGTGATTGGGGCCGCGCTGACAAGACGCCTGCCGAAAGCTATAACAGCGTCCACCTTAGCCCCAAGTTCTTCTCGCACTTCTTCAACTGGTGGTCAACGTTCTCCGGTGTCATGTCTCTGCCAATCCGACAGGGGGCACTTTGGAAAGGGCCGGAAAAATCCAGCAAAAAGTTCGGACGACACCTTTCGACCATCAAGTACAATCTTCTCTTGTCACCACTCTTCATTGCTCACGTGTATAAGCACAAGGATGCTGAGGACTATCAGGAAGACATCGTCTCCGCAACTGGTCTGAAAATCAAGATCGACAGCTTCATGGTTGACCTCCATCAGCGACGAGAATTCTTCAATACTCTAGCCAAGGGGAAAGCAAAGCAAATGAGAACCAGTGGCATGAAGATCTACAAAGCGGAGTTGGACTTCGTTCGAGCCGACTTGAGAGCTGTCGCGGCGAGCATAGCGGGAACGACCGCAGAGGACCTTCAAAAAGCCACAGATGAGATGCTGTCGTCATTTTCGGAAATTCCTACAAACGTCGACATGTCTCAATTTACCATTCCAGACAACGACTTCACGTGGATTGATATGGACGACTTTGTGGAACTTGACTGGGTCCTTCCAGCGGAGTCAAACCCAGAGACGAAGATTCTACCGTTGGCATTTACTCCGCGCTTCACCTACTTCCGGCAGACTGACCACGGAGGAGCCATACAGGGCGACGAGTCTCGCACGAGCCCCTTTGGCGACGAAGACACCCACTTCTGTGTCATGGGGCGCGAGAACGATCCTCGAAAGGTGCAGATGCACTTGATCGAGACGCGCCTGAAAGACCTCGAGGGCAGACTTGAAGCCCATGGACGTTTGATGACTGAGCACGAGCTTCGACTAGTCCGCGAAGGTGACCATGATCAAGCCATTAAAGATCGACATAAGCTGCTCTTGGCACAACAAAAGGAGTTGGAGAGCAAACGAAGATTCCTGCAGCATGGCCTACGCCGACTCACGATGCACGGAAGTCCGGGGGAACCGCATGAGCAAGAGCAAGAGCCCGTCCATAAACCGGAAAGTACAACGACCTCAACGACTGAAGTGGACAGCCAACCTGCAAACACTCCCCAGGTCGATATGGATGCGCTGTACTCGGCGACCCATGATGAATTCGCTAGTGACTTCAACAATCGCTTCATCATTCACAACGTCCAATTGAAGTGGAACAACTCTCTTCGAAACATCATTCTTCGCTATAGCCATCAGGTCAGCCAGCGCCGGGGCTTCGTCTACTACATGTCGCGTCGTGCAGTCAAATTCATTCTCGACATTGTGGAGGAGCAGGCGAAAGCGAAAGACGAACGGCGCAAACGGGAACGAAGAGCGCAGACTCGCATTCCCTCCACGCCAAGCGTCATCTCCCCGACCGATGAGAAAGACGAAGACTCGGTGATTGAAGACCGAATCCAACAGCTTTTGAAAGACGCGAAACGATTCGTCCACGTCAGCGATGGAAGCGACGGCGATGAGCCTCAGAAGGATGAGGCCGGCGATAGAGTCTCAGAGCGGAAACCATCAACGGTTGACCTCGGAGAAAAGATAGCGGAAAACTTCCAAGCGATGAACAGCTATCACCTTCGCCTGATTGCTCCGCAAATCCAACTGCAGAGCGAGAAAAGCAACAAGTCTGTTGTGCTTATATCCGCCAAAGGCATGCAGCTGAAGGTCGTGTCGATCATGGACAAAGCTCATATCTTTGACGATGTCAGCGGGCTCGTACAACGTCGTTTTGCGTTGGATATGGATGGCGCACAGTTCTTCGTCGCCAGCCAGAAAACGCTCTCTCAATACCTCCATCTCTATTCCGGCAATCGATATGGTAACAGTCCTGGATCATCGTGGCCTCCTTGGGTGGCTCTTGAAGCCATGTTTGACTTCCATCTCGAGCCCTTTGGCTTCCAGAGAGTGATACAAAAGACCTCGGCCAGCCTGCGGTACGAAAAGTACAATCCTCTTCGGCTCAAGTACAACGAGGAGGTGGAAAGCAACGAGAATGGTGAAGCCAAAGACTCTACACGGCGCAAGGAAAATCGGATCGACCATCTCTTTGTCGATTTCCCACGAGTGCGTGTTCGTTGTGACTCTGCGCAGTATTACGCAATGTACGTGATTGTGCTGGATTTGCTTTTGTACAGTGAGCCATTGGAAAAGACGAGAAGCGAACGTCTCGAGAAGATCATGCTTGCATCCGACTTCAGCGACTTGCGAGGAGCTCCTGAGATGGCTGAGAGCCTCCAGGAGCGGATCCGGCAACTGGAAGATATCAAACTTCATTTCCAGATCAATGCCAAATATCTCGACAAACATGGTTGGCAAGATCGAATCAACCTCGAGAAAGACCTGACAAACTGCGAAGATGAGCTCTTCTTCATCATGAAGGCTATCAACACGTCTCAGCAAAAGAACGACGACCGAAAAGCCTCCCAATCAAGTGGTCTTTTGCGATGGTACATCAGTGCCTCTGAAGTTGTGTGGCATTTGATGCGCGAGAAGGACGAGCCATTACTCGAATTCCAACTTGGTAATGCTGCCTATGAGCGAATTGACAACACCGATGGGTCGAACCATAATGCTATGGAGGTTGAGCACATCAGGGGCTGGAATCTCCTCCCCAATGCGCTGTATCCGGAAATCATTGGCCCCTATTACGAATCATCTGACCGATCGAACATCGTGGAGATGCAGAAAATGATTCAAGTGCATTGGTATATGCTGGAAGCGATCGCTGGCATACCAGTCCTTGAGCAGTTCTTCGTGACAGTTTTTCCAATGAAGATCCAACTGGAGCGCGAACTAGGCAAGAAAATATTCGAATACATCTTCCCTGGCGTGGGATCGAACGCGTTTGAAAACGGAAGTTTCTCGCCCCTGACGGTCAAGGACATGCCGGCCGACGAGGAGGACGACCAGGAGTACATGGAGGCTCGAAATGCCCTCATGTCGGACCAAGATCTCCGTGGTCCAAGCTTGGACACCAAGCGAGGGACATCGCCCGGCGCTATGGCGCGAAGGTTGAAGCCGACATACAATCTGAACTATGAGGCCAAGTCGGGCTCGTCGCATGGCAAATCGAAGGGCCATGGTCTCTCTTCGGAGCATCACAAGTTTTTCAAACACTTCAACGCATCCAACCCCCGTGCTGTGCTCAGGGAGCCTACTCGAAAGGGATCTACTGGCAGCCTCCGATCTTCAAAGAAGAACGACGCATCCTCAACCAGTCTGGTGGGACTTGCCAGTTCCGAGGAGAAGAAGCGCAACCTGATGAGCCTCGCGAAACGGGACAAGAAAGACAAGGCTCCGAACGACGATCTCTCGCAAATGATGTCCCGTGCATCCAATTACATGACTCTGGCTCATGTGAAGGTTCACAGCTTCGTGGTCTGTCTGAGTTACAAGGGCAAGAGTGACCGCAATTTCGAAGACTTGCACGACTTTGTCTTCCGAATGCCGACCTTGGACTACCGCAACAAGACCTGGTCGAATCTGGACCTGGCGCTGCGACTCAAAAAGGATGTCATCCGCGCCCTCATCTCGCACACGGGAGCCATCATTGGAAACAAATTCTCGCATCACCGTCCAAACAAGAAGCAAGTGGAGCGGCTCAAGGAGATGGCGCTCTCATCGACGATCCCTAGCTCGGATCTCAGCCTTCAAATTTCTGGCAACTCGGAGAGCGCCAGTCTGTACAGCTTCTCGCAAGACGGCAAGGATGATGACTTTGATTCCGGCATCACATTCCAGTCTCCGACCGGTGTGAATGGGCACAAAGCCAGCGTACTAGGGCCCTCACCCCTTCTTCGTAGCGGCTCCTGGGCATCAAGCGTCAACATCCCGGCTAGCACCGGAAATCTTGCTGTGCCAGCTCGATCGGTGCCAGCCAACCTTGGGGGCAGCCCTGCGGCGAGCAGTACCTCGTCGATGATCATGTCGCCGCGACCCAGCTCTGCAGCACCCACTACCACTCCTCAGTCGAATTCGCACAGTCCGCGAAACCTCCTCAAGAACACGATCGAGCGGCATTTCTCGGGCGACTCGGGCAAAGGCCGCGTACACTTCGGCGGACTGTCTCTGGGCAGGAGTGACACGCACCGTGCAAGTCGCGACAGCATCCATCAGGTGCAGACTCACAAGGAAGGGGACCGCGAGAAGGAGAAGGCGGGCCTTCAACATGATGATGGCGTGGAGAGTGACCCAGAGAGCCATCGAAGGAAGGGCATGATAATGCTGGGCAAGAAAGTCCTGCACCGGCTGAGCTGAAGCTGATTCTGATGGGCTGAAGATTGGGACTTCCGGGGCAACAACAGAACGGTTTCATCCCCAACTACTAGGTCGTGGGCAACCTCTGCGCTCTGTATGTGCAAATTTACGAGGAGGGATTCGGAGCCGAAGATAGCACCAAAATGTCTGGAAGTGGATATGAATCTGAATGTGCAAGGATGTACAGAAACCAAGGTCGGGTTTTTATCCCGGACAAGGCGAAGATGAAGATTATGAAGAAGATAGCCAGGCAGTGAGCGGGTGCGTGCGTGGGGATTGCTTTTGAGAAACAATCACCACCAAGGTAGTCAGTCAGTCGGTCAGTCATTGTTTCGTGTTCAGCCTGTTTTGTTTTTCTCTTTTGATAGCTAGTTCTTTTCGTAACATAACATAAAAGCAAATCAAATCAAAACAAAACAAAACAAACGTTGGAAGAGCGCTCGATCGAGGTGGTTCCAATTTTCTTGAAATCTATCATCTTTTTTCCTGAATGAAATTAAACTGTGGTGGAATCGTGGACGGGTTTCCTCTGGCTTTTTATCAACCTTTACGTTGTATATCTTTCGGTTTCTGACTCCTGAGTTCTTGATGTTCATTGAGGATTTTGGCCTGTACATAGGCTGTCGGGCCTTTGGCCGTCGCGTCGGGGTAGAGCTATAGTATTCCATAAAGTAGAGTAAAGGAGATTCTAGTCTAGCCTACGCCTAAGTATGAGCTCCTAGGAACTTATTCAAAGAGGCAGAGCCCCCTGTTCTCGCTGGTCGTGCTCGTGCTCGTGCCGTAAGGTAAGGTATCTTAGGTATCTTAAGGTAGGTATATACAGTACATCCATTCATTTGTACGCCATGCTCGCGGTGTGCTCTGTACATCAATCATTACACCTTTTATCCATCGGTACGTAGGGTATATATATACTGGCAAAACTTCTACACACATTGATCTGACTGCCTGCTTGTGCGTTCGCTGCGGTTGCGTACATACTGTAATTTTCACATCATGTAACGCTATATGGTTGGTTTGGTTTGGTTGGGTCTAGTCCATGGTCCCTGGGTTCGACTCAACGTGGACCTGGTAATCGGCCATTTAACCGAGGCCAAGAAAAAAAAGAATGAAGGAAGTAAAAAGAGGAGGAGGAGGACTCGGTCGCTCTATTTGGCCACGTACGGCGGCATATCGTGGAACCCGTAAAAGGCCATGTGCGTGTCCGGCCCGTTGGCGAGGAGGTCGTATTCCGTTCCCACCATGCTCCAGAACATGTCGTCGTCGACTGTCGGGCCACCGCCTGGTGGCCATGCAGCAGCAGCTGCTGCGGGATTGGTATTGGGATTTTGATTGGGGTTCGGGTTTGTGTTTGTGCTCGGGTCTCCCCCGCCGCCAGGGAAGTTGTCAAAGGGGTAAGCACCTGTTTGTTGTGGTGGTGCTTCGGGGAGGAAACCTAGGGTTTGTTCGGCGAGAGGGGTGGGGAGGTTGGGATCGTGTCGTTGTTGTGTAAGAGGGCCGGGTCGTGCGTTGTTGCTGTTGTTGTGAGGGTGTTGTTGTTGGTATTGAGGGTGCTGCTCGTCTCGCGAAGGGTTCTCGCTGCGTCGTAGCAGGCGCTCGAAGCCCGTGGCCATCTTGTACAGGATGTGATGGGCGCCGGCCTCGCAATCTTTCATCGTGGTGATCATCAGGGCGATCAGGGGTTTGGTGCGCGTATGCGGGTCGATGGACACGCCGATCGACTCCCAGATCGGGGACAGCTTGATCAGGAAGACGACGGCGAAGGCGATCATCGAGTGTATGTACAGCGGCACGCCGACCAGCGAGCGTCGGAAGTCCGGCTCGCCGAGCACGACCTCGAGGATGCGGTGCGCCGACTCGATCGCGTGGAAGGCCAGAGGCCGTAGTCGGTGTGGGAGCTCTGCGATCGCCGCCATCGATCGGCCTCGCAGCGCCAGCGAGTTCAGCAGCATGCTGTTGAAGTTGAAGTGGAGGTCCAGCCCCATGACCGAGTAGGCGCCGACGTACTCGTCTATGCGCAGCAACGGTCGGAACCGCTCTCGGTAGTTGCTCAGGTCTTCGATGAACCGGGCGTGTATGATCAGCGTCTCATCATCGCCGTCGAGGAGCCGTCCGGCCTCAAGACCGAATGCGTTGTACGCTTTGCTGAGGATTCGGAACAGCGCCACCTGCGAAATCACACGGCGGTCCGAGTACGTGCAGTCCGGCGAGTACAGGAGGAGGTCGGTCTCGCGGATAGCCTGCATCTCCGACGTCGCCGGCGGCCGGCCGTAGGCGATGCTGAAGTGGTGGTCAAGCACGTACAGGAGGTACCACAGGCGTGCGCGCTCCAATGTCTCCTCTCGCTCTTCTGGCTGCATCGTGTGCTGTGCCTGGGTAGGTGAATGGAAGGCTTTGAAGAATGCCTGATGGAGATTTAGCTCGGTCGCCATTCGCACGCAGTGGCCCGACAGTTTCCAACTCAGGTCTGGTAGCCAGAAGGCCGCCACACAGAGAGCCCGGATGTCCTCCAACGTGTGCGACCGGTCGAACATGCTCGAGGCGATCAGCTCCCGTAGCTGCCTGTGGCATGCGTCGTAGATCGCTTCCATGCCCGGGATGTGGAGCGACGACACGGCCATGAGGGCCGTGAAGAAGAGCGTCGACGACTCTCGGATGCTCTGTAGCGTGCGGTCATCCGTGATGGTCGCATCATAGAGATACCTTGATAGTGACGTTTTAAATCTGTTCATGGAGTGTTAGTCAACGATGAATGCCCAGGCCAGGAACGAGATGACCCACAGTTTCAACATTTTCTCCGCCTCGTCGACGGTGATGACGCCCTGGGAGATAAGATCGGATTCAAAATTCTTCCGTGAACGGCGATGCGTTGGCCGACCGGCGGCGGATCGCGATTTTAGCGCACTGAGATGCGTCGCTTCGTAGAGGGCTTCCATCGGGGCACCGGCGATGTCATACTGGCCCGTTTTGGACTCCGGCTCTCGCGAGTTCTCCCTCGAGTTCTCGCGGGTAGATTTGGCAGTGGAATGAGGCGGCGGCAATTGGGCCGGCTGCAGATGGTGGTGTTCTGCCGGTGATTGTTGCGAGAAAGATTCCAGCGGAGGCATTTCGAGTTTTGCGAGGATCGCTCTCACGCTCCGGTCAAGTCGCGTCAGCGATACGGGCTCGGCGAATTGTGATCTGTCGACGACGAGTCAGTATGGGCGTCTCTTGACCTGGTCCGTTCGGAGGGGGGTTTCTAACGCATCCGGAGAAGGTAGCTGAGCAGGATGGGCGGCGCGACCGTCGTCCATCCATACGTACCCTCCATCCTCCAAGCTCAGCCTCAGTTTCTTGATGATCTTACAGTCGAGCCCCAGACGCTGGCATCGGTGACACGCGCGCTCCCCTCGCTCGAGGCCGCTGCACTTGACCTTGAGTTTGCGACAAGTCAGACAGGCGCGGCCCTTGCGAGTAACATGGCCATCCGTCGCCTTGGACGCATGGCTGGTCGGGGAGGGGCCGTTGGCGCCGGCACCGACGCCGCTTCCACTCTGTTGTGAGTCTGACCCCGGCGGCGGCGGCGGACCTCCTTCTGCTGGGACTGCGGGTGAGCCGCCATGATATGACGGGCTCGTCTTTGTTACGTCGGGCATGATGATGTTGTCGTCGTCGACGATCTCTGTTGGCGCGCACGACGGGGGCTGTGGCGATGGGGAGCTTGTCCGTCGGCTGATCGAAAGGAGAAAATTATCAAAGCCGCGGCCAAGGCCTACTCTGTCTGGTGTCTGGTTTCTTTTGGTGGTGAAGTCCCGCGCGGGTGTTGCTCCCCCACAACGTGTGGTTGGTTGGTGGGTGAGTGCGACCGTGCCAGGACCCGGTGGTGTGCCGGCTGCCCAGAAGTGCGGGATATGGACAAGACCAGCTCCTTCGCTCCGGGGTCTCAATATGGCACCATGATGGGATGATGGGGTCTGCAGTGAGATGGATAGGTAGGTATCCGTACGGAGTACTTGGACGAGTCAGGATATGAAAAATAAAAACATCGCTGCGTCTCTGTCTGAATATTCTTCGTGTCTTGTCCGCTGGTCACGTGCCTCGGAGGGCTTGAATAGAGCCAAGTCTCGGCGTCCGGGGAGATCACGTGTCTAGATCACGTGCTGCACCATCGGCCGAGCATCAGCCTGTGCAGACAGAGATGCGACATCTTCATCCTATCTTCATCTTCATTCTTCATTCTTCATCATCCATCCTCTGATCTACTTCTGTACTCTCTGGGAAGCTCGACCCTGTGAATCGGCGTGGTTCCTGATAAACGTTTGAAACCAGTGCGGATACCCTCGAAGTCTGCTCAACCATTGTATGCTGAAAGGGAGGACGACCTGACCGCTGGCTCGGGTTACGATCTGCTTGATCACGGCCTTCGAGACGTCTTTGGCATCCAGAATGTCCTTCGGTGCCTTAAAGCCTGTTTTCTCCAGGGCGTCTATCATCGGCGTCCGGGTCCACAGTGGATGAATGATGCTGCCGTGGCAATCAGAGTCAGCAGCGGCCTTCAACGTTGACGACGTGGTGCCCACCTTGTTCGAATCTTCTTCGCGCCGTATACATTCCGGATCTCTTGAGTCAAAGCCTCATGAAATGCGAGCACAGCGGCTTTGGTGCACGAATAGTCGTTCCCCCCGGAAGTTGTCACGAAGCTGGCGACGCTTGCGATTGAAATCACATGTCCGTGGTTGCGTTGTATCATGGCCGGCAGAAACTCCTTGACTGTCCAGAAGTGCGCCATGATGTTGACCTCGAAGGTTTGCCGGATCTTTTCTTCTGGCTTGTCCACAATCGTCCCACTGCCACCTATTCCGGCGTTGTTGATCAGGATCGTTGGGTCTCCATGATCCCGTCGGATGGCATCTGCAGTCTCTCTCAGGCTTGCTGTGGAGGTGATGTCGGTCTCATAAAAGGCGACACCGCTGGCTGAGGGACGTTCGTCAACAATGGACCGCTGCTTCGTGACCGACGTCTATATGCTTACGGAATGCTTCCTTTGGCTCTTGGATATCCAGGACGACCACCTTAACCTTGAGCGCCACGAGATCCTGCATAATCTGCCATCCAATTCCGCTGGCCCCTCCGGTCACGACGGCGAGCTCTCTGGAAGGGTCCCATTTACCGAGTGTGGTGTAGTTGTTGACAGCATACCATGACAGTCGATCGCTAAGAGACTTCAACAGGCGTATTGTGACCAGAGCAGTCACTGTGTATCGGGCCAGGGGTGATTTGAAAATGCCCAACACGCTTGGGGGAATCCGAGCCTGCAAAGCGCGTATGGAAGGGCCAAGGGCATCCATCTTCTACGGGTTCCGATGTCTCCGTGTTTTCGGGAGGTGGCTCTTCGCAGGAGTGACGGTGCATGACCACCGTGACCTTACCTATATGTACTGCCGCGCCGCTTGTGAATGATGTCGACGCTGTCCCTTGCGTCACGGTGTGTCTCCCCCTGATTCTGGCCGGAGAAGGAACGAATGTGCCGGATCTACAGACGCGTAACCAAGCTGCGGTTCCACCTCGGCAGGTCTGACTCCTGAGTCCAGAGTCCAGTCCAGATTGACGAATTGCTGATCGCAGTACTAACACGGTCCAGGAGTAACAAAGTCAAGCGCTATCTTGGCTTGAGTCTTCAGGTACAAAGTCCCTGGCCGGAGGTTTACTTCCCAAGATGGTAAAGACAGCATATGCTTATCTGCAGTGGGAAGTGTGAAGTCTGCGAGTTGCGGTGCCCCGCCAATAATGCACTACTCCGTGCGGAGGACAAAGTCAATCTCAGTGACAGCAAAGAGTACGAGTACGGAGTAACAAATTCACTCCGCGACTCCGTCCCTTGTATCTTGCTCCGTACTTCGTACTCCGTATCCCGTACCAGACCACAGCCTCGTTTCCATCATTTAGTCAATAGCAGCACCCCTGTTATATTCGATGTCTTTATTTATTTATGCACAGCTATCGGGCCTGCCCAACCTCGTCCACTGCCACTGATGTCAAACACATACTTATGTGAGAAATAGGCACCAGGCTGGGGCAATAGCCGCGGTAATTACAAGCCGCGGTAGATTCTGCTCCATTGGGTCTTTTCCGCCGAACACAAACAACTCCACTCACATCGGCCCACACCACTACAACAGGCTGCTTCCACATGTCACGCGATAGGAGTCGTACTACCGAATACTTAACAAGTACTCTGGCTTCCTCGAGGGCGGAGATCGACCTTCCCCAGAAATCTGTTACACCACAGCCTCGCTAGAGAACGATTTTCAGGCGGCCAAGATGAACGGAACTGCAGATGCCTCAGAGGCCTTCTGGGACGTGATCATCGTCGGAGCAGGCATCTCCGGAATCAACGCGGCATACCGCCTGCAGAGCGAGCTCCCAACTCACAGCTACACAATCCTAGAAGCACGAGAGCACCTGGGAGGAACATGGGACCTGTTTCGGTATCCCGGGATCCGGTCCGACTCGGACCTTTACACCTTTGGTTTTGCCTGGAATCCGTGGAACAAGCAGAACCCTATCGCCGACGGCGCGTCCATCCGGGAGTACATGCAGAAATCAGCCTCGATGTACGGCATTGACAAACACATCCGCTACGGCACCTACGTGTCATCTGCCTCTTGGTCTTCGGAAGAGGGCTTGTGGACGCTGACGGTTTCGACCAACGGCCATCCCGTGTCCTTGACGGCGCGGTTCCTCGTCTTTGGCGCTGGCTACTACGACTACCACACCCCTTTGGCCGCGAGCATCCCGGGGCTCGAGAACTTCAAGGGCCAGATCATCCATCCGCAGTTCTGGCCGGAAAACGCCGACTACGCCGACAAGAAGGTCGTCGTGATAGGATCCGGTGCCACTGCGGTGACGCTCGTGCCGGAGCTGGCACAGCATGCTGCGTCGACGACCATGTTACAGCGCAGTCCGACCTACATCGTCTCGATGACGAATCGCTCGGGGACTCGGCCATGGTGGACGCGATTCATGCCGCAGTTCATGTTCCGAAGGCTCCAGCGGCTGATGTGGATCATCCGCGGCCGTCTCATGTACCGATGGTGCATGAAGAACCCGGAGAAAGCGAAAGCTCTGTTCGGCAAACTCGTCAGCAGCGAACTGCCTAAATCCATCCCTTACGACCCGCACTTCAAACCCAGCTACAACCCGTGGGAACAGCGCGTCTGCGTCTGTCCCGACGGCGACTTCTTCAAGGCCCTCCGAGCAGGCAAAGCCAACGTGGAGACGGGAACCATTGATACCGTGGTCGAAGACGGCATCGTACTGGCCACCTCGGGCAAGAAACTCGACGCCGACATCATCGTCACAGCGACGGGCCTCAAACTGCAATTCGCAGGCGGGGTCAAATTCTACGTCGACGGGAACCTCATCGACGCCGGCTCCCGCTACTGGTGGAACGGCGTCATGATCCAAGACATCCCCAACGCCTCCTTCATGATGGGATTCCCCAACGCCTCATGGACGCTTGGGGCGGACGCGACGGCCCATTTCGTCTGTCGCATCCTCAAGCACCTGGACTACCGTAAAGGAGGACAGCAACAAAAAGCGGTGGTGCCGTACCTGGAAGAATCGACGCGGTCGACGCTCAAACCTCTACCGGCGATCGCGCTCAATTCGACATATATCAAGCTTGGGTCGAAGGATTTGCCCAAGTCGTCGTCGACGGCGCCGTGGGTGGGGAGGACGAGTTACTTTGAGGATATGTTTTGGGCGAAATATGGTAATTTGACGAAAGGGTTGAAGGTTGTCGAGGGGGGGATTGGGAAGGATCTGAAGAAGTCGGTTTGAGGCAGTGAGGGTAAAGTCGAGAGGAGCTTTGAAAGCGAAGGGTTTTCCTTTCGTTGTTTTACTAATTAGACTTTGGCGTACTTGGTATACCAAGTTTCTCAGAGAGTTTTAATGTTGTCTAAGATGAGTCCAAACATGGCAAATGTGTACAAGTACTCTACCTACTCGATGATCATCTGCTTCATCTCCTGGTCCTTGGGATGTGTTTTCATGACCCTTTCTTACCGATACTCTCCTTGTATTCGGCATCATCTAATCATCACAAAAACTCGGCCCCCCTACGTGGTACGTAAATGGTCTCTCATGCCGAGGCTGTGTCTCTCGCTTGTGACTGTTTGTGATGCCCTTACTCGTAGGTGGGATCTTCTCTCTTCTTGAGAGTGAATACTCGTAGTGCGGCCATGTTGATTGCCGCTACCTCGGCATCGTAGCCAATTAATTGCTATCTGTCCCCCTTTTAAAACCCAGTGCCCATGGTTACCTCACCTTACCTATGCTCCACAGCCCAAAGAGTTCCCGGGAGCCTTTGCTTTCACCCACTACGACATCCTGAGTAACTCGTAAGTAATGAGCATACAGAACAACACTCGCGGGTAAGTACGGAGTAGTGGGCTGAATGAATTACCTATCCATCTACTATGTACTACGAGTATGGATACAAAACCCCCCCACAAAAGTCCAGCGTCATTAAAGTCTAGGCCCTCGAGGAACAAGAATCAAGAATCAAGATCCCTATAGTTTACATCCGGAACCCCCAATTTCATTTCTGTCCTACGGGTATGTACTATTGGATCTCAATTCCGAGTCCGATTTGATCTGTAGAGCCTAGAATGTGATGACAAGACTCTGACCCGAACTCAAATCCGCCAGGATGACCCGGGCAATCATGAACCCCCCTATGTATGTCTTGATTCCTCACGAGTCGCACTCACAGCTTCAGCCATTAGGGCTTGGACTTGGACTTGGACTTGGACTTGGACTTGGACTTGGACTTGGACTTGGACTTGGACTTGGACTTGGACTTGGACTTGGACTTGGACTTGGACTTGGACTTGGGAGTCTGGATCTCGAGAGACTGGGTTGGTTCGTTCGTCCGGGGGTAGAGTATGATGTACCTCAGCAAATATGGCCGCATCTCCTCGGGATCGAAGGTAGCAGACTTCAAACGTGGATGGAAAATACCCACAGATTCCCTATTTCTGTCGTAATTATATTTTGTTTCTACATAGATGAGGATGATAGGCCGTGTACCTTTGTAACGATGATAAATATTCGTTTACATAGGTAATGTAACTATCTAACTTTCTAAATTCTCTACACGACGGGGCAGCTGCTTGCACTTGCAATGTACAGCTATTGTTGTTCCCATGGAAGACATTTTTTCAAGACGACCCTTCGCTCACTCGCTCGTTCGGGCGCGCTCAAAGGGTACCCTTGACGACTTCATCGTGCACACTCATCTCTTTGATGACAATATCGCCTTTTTCATTGTGAGCGCGCTCCTGCAGACTGGCCATGATGGCGGCCTTGAAGTCCTTGTTGCGAGAATCGCGAACCACTTGGAGGAACGAGGGTCGTTGGCCGTCACGGTCGGCAAACAGGAGGTCGACAGCTTCGAGGGGCATGTGAGATGTTTCGGGCTGTTAAAAGGCAAATTAGTTTCTGGCTTGTTGAGATGAATGACGAGTGAGACTTACATAGAAGAAGTAAACGCAGGGAATGGTGAAGAAGTTGATGACGGCAAAGACAATGTAGCTCCTGTATCCGATGTTGTTGATCATGGGAGGAGTGATTTGCACAACCACAAAGGTGAACAGCCACTGGGAGACGACGGAGAGCGCACCACCACGCAGACGGAGCTTGAGAGGGAGCAGTTCAGATGGATAAATCCACATGTTGGATTGCCAACCCAGGGTGAAAAAGGTGTGGAAGATGTAGAGGACGACAGCGGCGGCATATCCCAGGCCGGTGGAGCCGATGCCGACGAAGATGGCGGACAGAAGCATGCAGATGCCCATACCGGCAGAGCCGATCATGAACAGGGTGCGACGGCCGAAGTTGTTGGTGGTGTACCAGGGGATCAGGGAACTGAGGAAGTAGTAGACCTGGAGGCCACCGGAGACGAGCAGGGCGTTGCGAGTGGTCATGCCGATGGACACCTGGAAGATGTAGGGGCCGAGAGAAGACATGACGTTGACGCCAGAAAGTTGTTGGAAGAAGTTGGCAGAAAAGGCCACGGCCACACGCTGCCAGCCGCAGATGCCACCGTCCTTGAAGCAGTCAGCCCAGCTGCCGACCTCTTCGGCCTCGATCTCCAGGGCATATTTGATTTCTCGGATCTCGGTCTGGACGTGGAGATCATCGAGGGCTCCTCCACGGAGAGCGGCCAATGCATGTGTGCCCTTCTCGATTTGACCGGTGCGGAAGAGATAACGGGGAGACTCCGGCAGGAAGGGCATCAGGGCGAAGATGATCAGGCAGAAGGTGATTTGGAAAGCGCAGGGGAATCTCCATGAGACGCTGCCCGCGTGTTCGGCCATGCCGTAGTCGAGCCAGTTGGCGATGATCAGACCAATGATCAAGTTGGAGAGTTGAGCAGCCATCATACGGCCTTGGGTCATGGTCAGTCTTGAACATTCGGTATCAAAAAGGAGAACAATCCTTACCTCGAGAGGTCCAAGTGGCACATTCCGTCAGCCAGATGGGAATGACGGTGGTCATGCAACCCAGGCCGAAACCAGCAATGATTCGTCCGACGAGGAACTGAGCGATCCCGGTGGTCGCGGTCTGGAGGACAGCACCGACGACCACGATGGCCGCACCTGCGAGGTTGTTTGTCTTTCGTCCATACCTGTCGCCGAGGAGAAATTGGAAGGCGGCGCCGAAGAGCGCTCCCACTTCGTATGAGGAGACCAAGAAGGCGAGGAGGGCCGGTTGCGGGTGGTTGAAGACTGCCAGGAACTCGTCGGACGTGGTCAAGCCGCCCATGAAGCCCAGATCGTAACCGAAGAGCAGGAAGCCCATGGAAGACACGAAGGTGACGGCATACACGAGCGGTTGGCCCTTGAGGCCGAAGTAGGTCGGAGTTGACGCCATGTTGTTGACAAGTTGATGCCGATCTTTGAAATATTCCAAGAGGATCAACTGCTGATCAAGCTCAATGTGGGACTTGAAATCCGATCGCCAAAAAGGCTTGTCGTGCCTTGACGGGATTCGAGAAGGATGAATACGAGATGAACAAGGATTGTGAGATCTTGGATGAGAGAGTGGCAAACCTGGGGAGGCGGAGGGCATCTAATATATCTATCAGTAGTATATGGCCTGTGCCGCAAACCTGTTCCGCGTTTCGAGACCGCTAGTTAGTAGTCCGCCCTCCTGGATTGATGGCAAGAAAAAGGCGGAAACCCCGACTCCGGGGGCCCGCCTGGAGGGTTGGTTTCCCCTCTAATTCCTCTCCTCCCTTTCGAAGAGCACAGATTCAAACCATAATGTCCAATCAGGGGGAGATTCCACAGACCTTCCAGGCCGTCTATTTGAGCCGTGTTCGTCTCTCGGGAGTTTCAAAACGGGGCTCCTTTCTGCCGGCGCATAAGCGAAAGTCACCTGAGCCAACCTCTGACTCTGTGGGAATCCCACGAGATGCGATCTAGATTTTCTACACGGCTCTTTCGCCGCCGGAGCCCGCCTTGTCTTTTTTTTTGCTGTCTGAGCGCACATGAAGCCTCCGCTGGGCCACGCGGGTTGAGGCCCCGAGAAGGTTAGAAGCGAAATTAGAGATCAGTAGGCTCCTGTAGCGGGAAACAAGCGAGTCCGGGGCGGAACCCTAAACGGAGTTCCGGGTTTCGGAGAGTGGCGGCGGGGCTTTAATCCGGCTTGGCGTTCGGCCCGGAGAGCTGGGAGTCGGTCTCGTCGCCGGATGGACATCGTCTGACTCCTTTCCCAGCACTCTGGTTCACCACGAGGACGTCGCCATTGGCACATTTACCCTTTGATGCACCCCCGTACCCCGTACATCCTGCTCCAGTCAAAGCCTCGGGTTGGTGCTTTAGCCTATGACTTGCGAAGATATTGCCGCCAGCAGCTAAGCAGCGGACGAAACACGCACAATTGTATTTCATACCCGACCATAAGCGTCTCCAGCCTCGTGCGGGACCGGCGGCGATAGCCCGGGGACACTGGCAGGTTACTCCAGTCGCGTGAGTACTACGAATACTAACTGGGTGTCGAAAGAGCCGTGGCTCCCTTCCGATCAACAGACGACGGACTACACAGCGACAAAGTGTTCGGGTTCGTGTTCAGATCAAGTTGAAGTTTCCCGCCAAGTTGAGCTTCTTGAAACCATCCTCTGTCAAGCCATTTCTTTCACCATGGCCGAGACCACCAGCCAGATCGTGCGCGTGGACCTTGCCAGCGCGGTCAAGGACTCGTCGCTGGCACGATCATACAGCAAGACCAAAGGGTTCTGCGTCTACAATGACCGCTTCGTGACCGAGGTGCTGGGCGACTCGCCCAAGTTGACCATGGTCGAGAAAAGGGACTATCAGTTCGCGCACGAGGCCGGCGTGTACGTGCGTCCTACCAACAGCGTCTACTTCACGTCCAACTTCCAGAGCTGCGACCCGGTGCACCTGTACGCCATCGACAGCGACACCCACGCCGTCACGCAGCTCGACTACCCGGCCGTGGTCCAGGCCAACGGCGCGTGCAACTACAAGGACGGCGTCCTCTACTGCGCGCAGGGCGACCTGACCAAACCCTCGGGCCTCGTCCACGTCGACCCCGTGACAGGCAAGTCCGAGACGCTCATCACAAACTTCTACGGCCGCGACTTCTCCTCGGTCAACGACGTCGTCATCCACCACGAGACAGGCGACATCTGGTTCACCGACCCAACATACGGCTACGAGCAGGCCTTCCGCCCGGCACCAATGCTGCCACCGCAAGTCTACCGCTTCAACCCGACCACCAAGGAATGCTGGATGGTCGCCGACGGCTTCGTCATGTGCAACGGCCTCTGTTTCAGCCCGGACTATAAACTCATGTACGTCACCGACACAGGCGCCGTGCAGGCACACGGCGGTCCCGGGGACGGTCATCAGTTCTCCTTCAACCCGCGGTTGCCCGGGTCGATTTATGTTTATGATGTGGTTGACGGGAAACATCTGCGTAATCGTCGCGTCTTTGCCTTTTGCGCTGATCTCATCCCCGATGGCATCAAGTGTGATGAGAACGGTTATGTTTACTCTGGATGTGGTAAGCTTTACCCTTCCCCTTTCCCAATTATTCCTCAAAAACAAAACCAATGCAAAGATCGACATTGCTGACATGTAAATAACAGGAGATGGAGTCCACTGCTGGGCCCCCGATGGGACATTGGTCGGCAAGATCGTCACCGCCGGCGTGACGGCAAACTTCTGCTTCGTCAAGGGCGGCATGTGGCTGCTGGCGGAAAAAGAACTGTTCTTCTGTGAGCTCAAGGCGAAGGGGTGCCTTGTCACGGTTGAGTGTGAATAAGATGAGATGATTAGATTATATCCTCCATCCTCTATTTGGCGTCATCAAAGGGGGCCACGACTCAAAAGAGGGTCTGTATCGATCGAGCACGAATGTGTAGAAATAGAAAACAAAATAAAAGGATTTCATGAGGTTATCTTCTCTTCGTATCTTCTGTTCTGCTAACTCTCTGGGGCCTTCCTTCCCTTGCTTGACTTTGCTGGCAAGGCAAGCAGATGGCATCAGTTCCAGCGGTTCCACGGTTCAAATTTCAATGCTCCACACATCCGATTCATCTCTGCTCTCATCAAGCTTTCTTATTTTGTCTCCCCAAGCAACATAACTTGAAAGAAACAGAAACAGAAACATGAAATACTATTACTATTACTATTACTGTAGGCTCGGAGTACTACGAGGAGTATCATAAATCTAGATTGGAATTTCATTACTGGCGTGAAAGTAAGGTCACATGCCCCGCAGGTGTGGCCAGATTGGAGAGGAGAGGCGCCTCTCTCTCTCTCTCCCCCCCCTCCCGTGTCTCTCAGTAGGACCTTGTACTACTCGTAGTGCATCCTCTCATGGGGCTCGTGCTCATGCCTGTGCTCTCTGGAGGCGAGATTCGTGCTCGTGCTCGTGCTCGTGCTCTCGGGAGACGAAGATGGAAGGGGCACACTTCCCTTCCTTTCATGGATATCTCTCTCCCTTTGCTCTCCTCTCCTCTGTCTTGAAGCATCGTGCGTAGGACTTAGTAGGGGTCTTGATCGTCAATGATGACTTTCTCTGCAACGTCTTCGGCCAAGGCTTGAAGAGTTTCGTCGTCGTTTGAAGAAATCTTCTCCTTTGGCACGGCCTTTACAGTTTTTTCACCTCGAGCATTGCGGTTTTCATCTCCGTCTCCGTTTTCATTGCCCTCAGCATCATCATCACCTTGGTTGTCGTTATGGTTGTCTCGATCATCTCCACCATCTTCGCCAGCCACGTAGTTGAAAGCACCCTTGATAGGCCTCGGTTCCTTCCACCCGAGCATCATCTCGTTGCACACAAACTCGTCGAAGCTAGGGTACACATTAAGCACCTCGTCGAAGAACAGTATGCCGCAGTCCAGCTCGCGGATCGTCGCTTCGACCCTCATGCCCACGCGCAGGTGAGATTGCAGGATCGACTCGACGAGGAAGACGTACTCCTCTTCCTCTTGAATCCGCTGCTGCCCTGATTTCGAGGCTGAGGATGTCAACGACAATGCAGTCTGCTCGGCGGGCGTGAGGTCCTCCGGTGGCGCGTCAGGGTTCTCCCACGGTTTGGCGTACAAGCGGCCCACGGGGCGGAAACGCTCGGACTGGGTGGTGTAGATCTCGACGCATTCGCGCGAGGGAGGCTCGATGCGCGTGATTTCGAAGCCAGAGTGCTCCTTGATCGAGGCGTCGCCGAAGCCCCGGGACTTGTCGTTGAGAATCTGGACGAATTCTTGGTACACGGCCTCGCTTGCGGCGCCGGCCACGCCGAACTTGACCACCTGAAACGCCTCCTCTGGCTTCATCCCAACGAAGACGTTCTCGGTGTTATTCTCCGGTCCCCACCACGTCTCGCCGTCGTAGTCGCGAGCGAAGGTGCCCCCGAATAGCGTCGAGCAGCCGATGTTGAAGTCCCCTGGGAGTCGACGTGTCGCTTCGGCAGCATCCCACACCTCGGCCGTCGCGTCGCGAAGGAAGTTTCGCGTGGCGAGAACTTGGTTGCGGTACTCCGGGCATACATCGTGCTGCAGGAGGTAGTCCATGAACCTCTCCAAGGTCGAGGTTACGAGCTGCACGTTCTCGCGGGTCTCGAAGCCGCACGAGAGTTTTGCCCGACGGCTCAAGAAGCCCTTTGCGCATCCGAGAAAGTCGACCTCGTAGAGACTCGTCTCGTTGCCGAGATTGCGTTTGTCGTCGCTAACAGATGCTTGAGACAGCATGGCTGCCAGTTGAGTCTTGTCCACCCCTTCCATTTCTTGTCCCCCCTGGAAGCTGTTGGGTCCAATTGCAATGTCACCGTAGGCGAGGTAGCGGTGGAACAAGTCGCGCCGCTCCGGGGTTAGTTTGCGAGTTCTTTCGAAGCGTGAGATGGCCGTGAGTATTCGATCGACGAAATGAAGGTCTCTGTCAGATTAGGAAGAAGTTAGCGGTCGGTCTTTCTCATGGGTCGATAATACTTACCGGTCGTACAGTCCTTTGTCTTCCTCGTATTGCTCTGGGGTCATAGGTGCATCGGCGAAGAAGCTTTCGAAGCCTGTCGGTTTGCCCTGGTTGATTCTTGTCAGAGATGATATCAACGGTACAGATCGGCTGTGAGAGAAGTCATACCAATCCACGCTGACTGCCAGGTCTCTTGTTAGTCTTCTTTTTCCGCTTCTTGACCGGCCCAGCTGGTGGTAGATCGGTAATCTCTCCATAGTCCCCTTCGCCTTCGGCCTCTTCATGATCTACGGCGGCTTCTTGAAACGGGGCTGAATCTTTGAGCGTCTGAGCAGAAGTCGGGTTGTTGGTGGTCACTTTCTCGGTGTCTCCGGTTCCTGATGGGAGATCATCACCAGCGGCAGAGCTTCCACTGACTGTGCTAGACGTCGGCCCCGATTCATGGCTCCCTACATCGTGCTGCGCAGCCTGGATATCTCTTTGAAGCTTTGATTCGTCTGCCATCTTTGGATGTCAGGAGAGTTTGGGAGAAGAATTTGAGAGCCCAGCTTGGTGCGTTGTCAGAACTTGAGAGTGCAGGTGGCGTTGCGAGACGAAGGGATCTTGAGCTCATGAATGGTGAGTGTGAATATCAGGTGAACAGGCTCTAGACCGAAGTTCTTCATTCACCGTCTTTGGAAGAATGAGGTGAAGCCCAGTTGGGGCTGGAATCAACAATCATTCACGACTGCAGGTGCCCGAGATGCACGGGCGAATCCTTGCAGCATCACTGCATCATCAGAAACATGTGACTTTCATCGAGACAATCGGTTTTGGATGCTGAATTGTCGAAGGTGAAATTGGCTCAATAAGGCTGAAGTCAAGAATACAGTGTGTCTGGTTGATTCGCGGTGCGCGACGCGTGCCACGAAACCGCAGCACGCGATGCCGTCACCAGCGATTTCTCTCCGAACCGCGCTTCGTTTGACGATCTTCAGGAACTTGAATCATTGCACTTGGCTTCCCTCGGCATTTCTGGAGGTTTCTGGTTCACGCATGTCCCAATGCCTTCTACAAGCTGACAGAACTTCCTTCCTCACATACCTTCTCGTCTCCTGACCTCTAGAACACCGCTACACCTTGAAAGCCCTCTGACAAACATGGCGACCTCAATGCCCTCCAAATCCGAACTTGTGGCCTTTGACCACAGCGCTGCAGGACAGTGAGTACATGCTGTTCGCTCTACACTTTCCCGACTCACCGCTCGTGTCCAGCGAAGGAATCAGCTCCAATGCCTCGGGCTCCCTCATCATCAAGCCATGCACGCAATCCGAGATCGATTTCTACGAGTCGGCGAAAGACCATCCCTTATTCCAAGCACATTTGCCCACCTTTATTGGATCCCTGTCCCAGCACGAAGATCAAGCAGAAGTTGCACCCCTCCTTGGATTACAAGATGGCGCCGCCGCTGTCCCCGTGGCCCAGCCCGCAGATGGGAGTGCAACTGCCCGTGGTGCTTCAGAGCCTACGCCAGGGCCGACGAAGCGAGCTTCGTGGAAACCATCCGGAGGAAAGAAGATCGATACAGGCCTTGCTATCGTATTGGAGAACGTCACATCTGGGTTCAAGCACCCGAACGTGCTGGACGTGAAGCTCGGGGCGAGACTATGGGACGACGACGCTCCTCAAGCCAAGAGACAGAAGCTGGATGAAGTAGCACAGAGGACAACGAGCGGGAGTCTAGGGTTCCGGGTCGCGGGCATGAAAATGTGGACTGGCGACGAAAACGCCAAAGCCACGGGCGAGCCACACGTCGAGGTCAAGAACGGGTACAAGTCTTACACCAAGCTCTACGGCCAGTCCTTCTCGGCGGACAACGTGGTCGAGGCCTTCACGACATATCTGGGAGGGGGGGATCGAGACGCCCAGACGGGGAAAGTCACCTTCGTGCGCCCGAGGGCAGAGTTCCTCGCCCGCCGTCTGATCCGCGAGATCGAAAGCGTGCAGTACTCGCTCGAGAACGAGGAGAGCAGGATGTACAGCGCCAGTGTCCTCATGGTGTACGAGGGCGACGAGGCGACGTTGGAAGAAAGCATTGTGAAAGAAAAGAGCGAGCGGCCTGGGCAGGATCAGGATGAGGACGAAGAGGACGATGATGAGGACGATGATGACGAGGCAGAAATCCCGCCCCGAAAGGTCAACGAGGTCAGGCTTATCGACTTTGCCCACGCGAGCTGGACGCCAGGCCAGGGGCCCGACGAGAATGCCCTGCGCGGTATCAGGAGCGTCCTGCGCATTCTGAGGGAGATGGTCGGATCCACGTGAGCGTCTGGCGACAAGACGCCTGGTCCGAACGTGAGCCTGTACAGATCCATCTCACCAATTTACTCGCCTCTGTGTATATCATATATCATATATCATATATCATTAAAAGGTGGACGGATGAACATGTTTCTTCGTCCAAATAGAAAAATTCAAATATTTGTCCCTTGACTTTTCTCCGACTTTTCGTCAGGGGATGTAGCGGCGATATTAGTAGTACATGTTGTAGTAGTAGGAATCGATGTGGGTGTGGGCATGAGGGATGCATTAGAACCACCAGAAATCCTTCCACCACCTTCTCCTCTTTCGACGCTCATCTTTGCTTCCACCGGAGCAGAGTCAGGAGACGACGACGATGACGACAATTTGGGCCCAATACCGCGTTCCTCATCACTCGCGTCAGCACTGCCTCCACCAGCACCACTATTGCGGAGACGAAAAGAAAATTCCAAAGGTTGCACAAGACGCCTCGTGATTTCGAAGGTCACGAGTAGATCGTCGAGCGGAGAGCGACTCGTGAAGAAACCCCAGAGACTCCGTAGTGGCCTTGGTCTTGGGCCTTCGTCGGGGTCGTCGTTATCGTCCCCGCCGAATCTTTGCGATGAGACTGAGGAGAAAGAAGGAGCGGCAGACGACGAGATATCATCGTGACGACCCGTCGAAGGTATTATCAACCTCGCCCCAAGATACGCGACGACCCCACGCGTCAATGGGAACTCGCGCGTCCAGGCCCAGAACGGCCGCGGGAACGATCTGCCGGCCCAGAAGGCGAGGACCACGAGCACATACATAGACAGAAAGTAGATGAGGATCTTGGCTGCGATGAAGACGGTCGAGAACAGCGCGGAGACGATGTCCAAGACGTGATAGTGGTTGGTGACGAAGAAGAGGCCGATGGGGACGATGATGCTGGAGATGGCGTGGCGGAGGGGGAGGGTTCTTGATGGGGAGGAGTTGGGTTTGTCTGTTGGGAAGGATACGTGGAATGGGGTGGAGGGGGAGGGGGGCGATAGAGCCGAGTCCGGGTCGCGTATCGAGATTGTCAGGAGAGGTGGGAATGATGTTGGTGTCGCTGGTGGATGGGGCTCGCCGTCACCGTCGTCGGAAGAGAGTGTGTTCTAAATACAAATGCGAAATTGTTAGTAAAACGTGCCCATCATCACCCCTAAGGCCCAGGGACGGGACATGGAGAAATGAGGGTTGCTCACCCAATATCCCGAATCCGGCCATATCTCGACCAACGAGCCAGAGCCGGAGCCGGAGCTGCTGTCATCCCTCGCGACCCTCACGCGGAGCGGCAACTCGGCCGTATCCGAATGTATATCCCAAAACAACAGCACCGCGTCTGCGGGCGCGAACCAAGGCAGATTGATACCGTCGTGGTCGCCTGTCTTTGCGCGCACAACGAACGGGGACGAAATCGACGGGGACGGCGTAGCCGACCCGGACGCAGCTACCGCGCTCAACTGCCAGGACGAGGCAGCCGACAGATTGAACCTGTAGTCGCCGCGGGAGGAGAAGCCGATGATCAAATCCCCCGTGGCCCGGTCATAGCGGTAGTCGAGGGCGAAGGATGAGCAATCCGTGCTGCTCCGGGCGCTTTGGACCGATTCGAGATTGTCGGTGTAGATGAAGAAGTCGTCGATACTACATAGTAGCTCGTTTAGTATCAGATAGGGGGATAGGACGATGCTGTGTTGCAACACGGAGCCTCGAGAGGGATTTAGCTAACCTGTAGACACGAGTAACCCTCCCTCCACGCCAGAGGTATTCAGATGCATCACGGTCCCATGACACAGGCGGAGAAGGCAACACGACCCAGAGGAAGACGAGACCGAAACAACAGAGCGGTGAGAGGAGGAGGAGTCGTAATGGGGTTATTCGTGGCATTGTGACTCGGGCTCAGGAGAGTTGGTCAAATGTGAAGAAGGTGCTGATATCTGATGTCTGAGGTCCGACACTGGCTGCGTGCTTGCATGCGTGACGAGCATTTCTTCCCAGACTTATAATGATAAGAGTACTTCTGGTATTTTCATTTTCAAGGGGGGAGAAGCAATTTACACAACATGACATACTTCCAAGTTGTGTCGTGGGCGTGGGCGTGCGTGGAATTAATAACGTTCAGGAGGGAGCGTGTTTCAGATGCGAAGGCGACAAATGGGCACAGCCTCACTCGGCCTTGCTCAGCCTCGTTCAGCCTCGTCCACCCCTGCGTCGACTGCAAAGTTACTCTTTTGGGGGCATTGACTACTAGGACTTCTTAGGTACACATACAATCATCATTCACCCTCTTCTTCTTCTTTCTACCTGACCTTCCTTCTCCTATCATAACCACTGCAGCCCTTTTTAAAGCCCTTGAGTCTGGAACAGAGAGGAGCATAAGTAGCACCGCCAACACACCCAAATCCCATCATCTATCTGAGTGGACAGAGATTGATATACACACAAATCCCACGCCACGCTGGCTGCAAAAGACGCTTTTGATGCCGTCGCCCGCTCGCTCCCTTTATATGATGAGCCCCCCCATCGCCAATCGCCACGCAGATGGCTTTTTGTCTCACAATATATGCAAATGCTTTCCCGACTGGACTCCTCGCTGAGAAAACGAACGGTCTTCATCATAATCGACCCACCCCCAAAAATATGAAACACTCCCCCCCGCAAAAATAATGTACACAAATCACTCACGAAAAGAAGTATGTGCTCTCCTTCAGTCGGTTGACGTCGAAATCGCCCTTCTTGGGCACGGGTCGGAACGCGATAGGCAACCACAGCCAGGTTTGGTTGTTGACGCTTCTCGGCTTGGCTTTTCGAACCTTTTGTCCAAACGCAGTCAAGACAACATCGCACGCCTTTGACTCTGGCGACGAGGTCGTTGCCGCGCGAGTCTTGGTCTGATCCAAGTCTTCAACCTCGATCACTTCTTCATGGTTTGCAACCGACTCTCTCAACGGATCCAGCGTGCTCGCGAGATCAACGTCGCCACTCACGTCGGACGCATTCAGAGCTTGTTCAATAATCTCCCCGTCAGCCCCTTCGGGTACTGAGCCAATTGCCGTTTCGCCGAGCGAGTCGCGATGGAACAGATATTGCTCTCCGAATTGTTCAAACAAACTCGCGGCTGTTTCCATCTTTTCGCCTTCTTCTCGCTCGGCCGGATTCTCGCTCTGCATCAGTTTGTTCTTCCGGATTTCGCGCAACAATTCGGCCTGTCGTCGCTCCTGGATGCCTTTGGCACCGCTCGCTGCCTTGAAGACTCCCTCAGCCACCATTCTCTTTCGGTATGCTTGAAGGGCTTTCCCTAACGCGTTGTTCTTGTTGACCTGAGCCAAGTAATAGTGGCCCTCATATCGCATTTTGAATTCGGCTGCAAGACGGCCAATAATGTCCTCGCTGTGCATTCGAATAAAGGCGTCTCGCAACGTCTCGTTGAGAGCTTGAACATCCGCTGCATGGGTCCAGAAACTGTCATGCACGGCCGAAAAGCTCAAGCCAAGCTCATTCGCCTTGAGAGCGGTAAGAACCATATGGGTGGCATCCAGGGAGTGAATGAAGTTGGGAGGGAACGCTTGCAGCTGTTTGCGCTTATTGACAGAGTCTGTAACGCTCGCCTGCGCGAGGGTAATGTTCTGGAGGTTGGTCTGGATCTTCAGCCCTTTGTTGATGCGGTATGGCTGGACCACAGGGAGTTTGAGCGGAGTGGTCCAAATGACGGTCGATCGAAATACAGCCGATTCAGGCAGTTCCTTGCTCTTGGCTTTCTTTCGACGTGGTCGCTCGCGCTCCTTAGATGGACTCTGAGGGCCGTATTCCATAGCGTAGATCTTTTCCTGTTGAGCGGGAGAGATCGAGCTGCTGATCCGATTCGCACAATCGCCCAGCCAATACTGGATTTCATGAGCCCCCGTGAACAAAGCACCAAGACCTTTGAAGATCTTTCGCGCGACGTAAGCGGACGCCTTTCCAGATAGTTGAGCTGCCCCAATCTCCGGAATCAATAGATCAAGCTGCCTTCGAACTTGTCGTACCGCACCCAGAAAGGTGACACCATAGACGTTGGTCATGACTGTCTGCTTCACAACCTTTCGGGTGATTTTGCCATCGAGTAGCTTAGCCAGAGAGTCGCCTCGTGCCGCGTCCTCTTTGACCTCGGCTTTGACCAACTCACACACCCCGGTATAAACGTCCGCGGGCTTGTCGCCGGGTTCCAGGTTGACTTGTCGTGCTCCCGCAATATCACCTCCGAGGGCGGCGTAGTGTTGAAGGCCGTTACACGAGCCGTCTTGGTGGATGGGTAGCCTCGAGACAAATTTTGTAGGGTTCGGACTGTCGAGAGCACTCGTCAGTTCGAAACAGGTCGATAGACACTGCCACGGATCCTCTGCTGTGAGCCACCACCGTTTCCCGTTCAACGGGTTTCTGACCGAGTCGTAGATCTCATCGATGTGATCCATGGGAAACTGTGCACGATCGGACAGGCTGGCCTTGTCATAGCCGTACACATTTGCAAGATGGATTTTCAGCCATCGAAGTCCATCGCTGCCGAGTTCGCGGCCTTTGTCGAACAGAAGAAGCCCACGGCAATTGTCGGCACCCATCTGGTTGAGGTAAGGAGGCATAGGGTAAGCCCGCCCGCGGAAGTCCACGTTGTGCGGCAGGTAGAACGTCTCGTCGAGATATGATTTTGCAATCTCCATCTGAAAGTTTTGAAAGCATCGGTTGGAATGGATCCCGCTCTTTTCGTTATCCAGTGCCCGCATCTTGGAAAACCACTCCCACCGCTCTTTGGGTGTTGCGTTTTCACCTGGTCGCTGGATTTCAGGGAATTCTTTGTTCAGGGGTGGCAGATTCGCAATCTGGTCACCGCTATTCCAAGCTTCAAGCATGACTGCGAAGACATTTCTGTTGATGCGCCACCCAGTCTTTCCAAGTATGTCGATACCAGCGAAGAGCTGATCAAGGTCACCTCGGTCGGCGGCAGCTTCTCCATAATCCTTCTGCGCAGGCTCGCTGTGCTTCACGCGTAGGAATGGCTGGGTAGACTCCAAAAAACCTCCATCGTAGAAGCCTTTCCAGGGCCTGGGTGGGCAGATCATAGGCAGCTGCTTCGCAATATAATGATCAGCCGGTTCGGAAACCAGGATCTTGACGAAGTCTTCGTACAACGAAACCATACCCACTCTTCGGCCGTTCTGATAGCTCGTGGAGCGAATGAAGACGGGCTGTGGCATCGAGATCGTCGCCCCGGTGATTTTGTCTGTTCTCGTAGCCACGATTTTGGCCGTGTCAAACATAAGTTCGCAGAGGACTGCGCCGAGCTTTGCATGAATTGCCTTGGACCAGTCCTTTTTGTACGCAAAGGGGATGGCAGCATGGTGTGATCCGCGCCTGTGCATGTGCTTGTCCATTGGCGGTGACCACTCCACCGAAGTGCCTTTAGGCCGTTCTCTTCTGGTAATCTCTTTGATTAAATCCTTTCTCTTGCGGTTGACTCGGGTAGCATCGTATTCGCTTTCGATCGCGCCACCGAGTGCTGTTGTCAGGCTGGCCAATTTGACAGACTTCGACGCGCCGGCTTTGCTCATGATCTGCACGAGGGCAATCGAGGTCACCGCCGCCATGTGTTCGGGAGGTAATAGTTCGAGGAAGGGCGAATATTCTGCTCGGGACTTCTGTTGCGCAGTCTTCTTTCCGGTCGCGGCCTCGTCTTCTCTTGCCAGTTTGACTTCTTGTGCAATTTTGTCGGCTAGTATTTCATGCCATTGCCAAAGGAGAGCTCCAATCCTCCCATGGGCAAGATCAGAGGTGATTCCCGCCCTGGCTCGTTTCTGATACTCGGATCTCCATCGGTCGAGAGCAGATTTGATCGCGTCTCTTTCTAGTTGACGTTGTCTTGTTGTGACGGCATCTTCCTCTGTATCCAGTTCAAGGGGCTCATTTGTGTGGCCAGAGAACAGTGACAGAGATCGTCTGAGGGACGATAGGCCCAGCCCTTTCTGCTCAGTCTCTCGGACTCGGAGCTGGTCTTTGGTCGCAGGGTCGAGCGGCGTAAGACCGTCTTCGGGGGAAGGCAGCATATGAGTATCCGTTTCCTGGGAGGGCATCTCCAGCGGACAGATCTGCGAAAGCCTTCCGAGGTCTCGATCGTCCAGAATATCTCGCAGGCTCAAGACCTTGCTTTCCATCTCATATCGCATAGTCATGTCCCAGTAGCGTCGCACAGTTCGTTCGCGCTTTGATCCAACCAGCGACTCCAGCGCCACTTTCAATCTCAGAGCGAATGTGTGCGCATCCGGTTCCAGGCCTGCCTTCCGCATGTGCACTTCGATCCATTCATTTATTCTCTTTTCATGCTCAAGATTGCGATTCCGGAACAGATCATCCACCATAGCGGTCAGGAACCGATTGTAGGAACTGCGGAGCCTCGTAGGATTGTTTTGGCAAAAGAGCCCCAGCTGGGACAAGAGCGTGAAGGCTCGATCCCATCGCTGAACATGTAGACATGCGTCCAAGGTGGCCTCGATTTCATCAATGTTCCTCAATCGGTTGCTGCCTGCAGCGTGGTTGGAGCCGTTGTACTCTTCCGGAACGTCCGATGCACTCTCGAGCACAAGTATCTGCGACAGGTCGAAGGGGGACAGGCCACTGGATAGTGTTCGAGGTGATGACTGGGCGATTGGATAGTCTCGAGGGTGGTAGGTAAAGGGAATGTAGTCCTGGATGTAGTCCTCGTTCTGGTCGAAATTCTCCGGGACGGTCGCTGGAGAGGCGAGATTTCTCCATTGGGTGATGGCCGGAGGTGAGGTTTTCGCGCGCGATATCGTCGGCCGTGAAGGAACTGTTCTGTGGGGAGGATTCGTGCTATACGGATTCGTCGGGGGCGTTCTCGGCCATGGAGATCGACTCCTTTGTGTTGTTGTCTGGCAATAACGCAGCGCAGGCCTGCGACAAGCCGCTCGCGTGATCATTGCGGCGAGAGCCAGGCTGAACCAAACACAAAACCGACCAAACCAGGGGTAGAGATAGTGTCTGGATGACCATCTATCATCACGATACCCCCGGCAACAAGGAAAACGGAGGAAGGAATGGCCGAAGTTGTGGTGATGGTGAATTTCGATGATGGGAAGAGAAATATTTAGAGGCCGGGAAAAGGCAGAAAGAACGGCTCGCATGATTTCTTCAGGAGCTGCACGGGCCAATCAGAGCACGCCGGACTCAGCCGGCCAAAGTGGGGCATGTCGACCGGTCTCGCTCCTCGTATTTCAACGTCGACCATCTTCAATACCTGAGCCATCTTGATATTTACTCGCAACTCCTCGTGAGGAAGCATGGCCCGTCGCAAGATCGTCAGGGTCGGGATCATAGGCTGCGGCGAGGTCACCCAAGTCGTCCATCTCCCGACCCTTGGCTTCCTCTCCGAGTTCTTCACCATCACCTATCTCTGTGATGTGTCTCCAGAGTCGCTCGTGCACAACGCCCAAAAGGTCATCAACCATGTGCCGCAGACGACACAGAACCCTTCAGAGCTCTGCGCCTCTCCCGATGTCGACGTGGTGTTCATCGCTAGCTCGGACGAGTACCACGCCGTTCACATCATCGAAGGTCTGAAGCATGGTAAACATGTTTTCATTGAGAAGCCCATGGCTCTGTGTGAAAGAGACGCCAATGCCATTATTGCCGCCGAGGAGAGTTCACGAGGAAAGGTCATGGTGGGTTATATGCGACGATATGCTGCAGCGTTCGTGGACACGGTGAAAGAAATAGGAGGGATGGACAAGATTCTGTATGCTCGAGTTCGAGGTACTACAGCACTACCTGGCCTGATCATTCATTATTAACGCAAATGCTAAATCGAACTTCCTTTCCACAGACATCATCGGCCCCAATAGTCATTTTGTGTCACAATCAGGCACCTTCCCAAAGGTGTTCAGTGATTTCGCTCCCGAAGCCGTCGATGACAAAACGGCCAAGGCTTCCGAGATTGTCCATCAAGCCCTATCAATTGACTGTGGCTTGAATGTTACATCCGAATCAACGAGAATGTGGCGATTGCTCGGGGGATTAGGATCGCACGACCTGTCTGCCATGAGAGAGGCGCTGGGGATGCCGCAGAGTGTGGCCGGGGCGTCCTTCGGAACCCATTTTTGGAGGTATAACAGCTCCCCCGGTTGCCAAGCAAGGGCTGAGCTGACAACCGCAAAAGCGCAATCCTCCAATATCCCGGCTTTTCGGTGACGTATGAATCCGGTATCGACAATATCCCCCGCTTCGACGCGCATATCGAGGTGTACAGCTTGACCAAATCTGTCCGAGTCATCTACGACACCCCCTACGTCAAGGGGTTGCCGGTCACGATGGTGGTTTGTGAGAACGTCAATGGTGCATATAGAGAGTCCACAGTCCGGAAGACGTATGAAGACCCATACACCCTCGAGATGAAGGAGTTGTATGAGATGGTGGTGAATGGCACACCTGTGAAAACCACAGCCGAAGATGCGAGGGAGGACTTGAAGATTTTCCAGATGATCATGAAGGCCGGAAAATGGTGAAAATGCAGCATCAGGTCCCGTCCCAAATACAACGATTTCCTTCGTCCTGCCTGTCGGGCTTCAGTCGGAGACCCCGACTGCGCTGCCAGCTCTGAGAGTCAGGGTATCAGCACCAATGCATGAGGGTCGAGTTCAGTCCTCGATCTGTTCTGGCTCGGTGGCTAGCGACTTCTTCGGCCGTCCTCGCTTCTTCGGAGCACTATCTGAAACCCCGGATGCTGGTACAACTGGGTTCTGCGACAAGGGAATCGGAGCAGCGGGCTCTTCTTTGACCTGGACGATTTCCGAAGTCTTTGGCCGTGAAGGCATCGGTGCCTCGGCAACGTCGCTGTCTGAAGCCTCCGGGCTACTCAGATCACTGTCAGAACTCATACCAATGAGCGGACCGTGGGAAGTGGATGTCGCTCCGGTGGCCTCCTTCTGCCGTTGACGTTTCTCTTCTTCCGCCTTTTTCCTACGTGCTCGCTCTCGCTCTCGCCCACGCAGCTTTGCAAGCAGACCCTTTTTCCCATCTTCTCTGGGAGCACTCATCTTGTCCAGCCAGTCACCATTGCCGAGCGAGCTCTGTAACTTGGGAAGGCGTTTCACCTTTTCGGAAGACAGATGCAGACGGTGATCGAAAACGGCTTTGGCGGTGTCCTCCTCCTCGTCGATCCATTCGTGATGTTGCCAGTCCTCCATTTGGATGTCGCGCAGTAGCCTTGCGTTCTCATTCAACCCGCGGTCTTTGTTGAAGTCGTCTTTGTTCTCTCGCATCTTGACCTCGATTGGTTTCGACTCGACCTTAGCGGGAGCAGTTTCAAGGCCAGGCTTCTGCTTCGCCATGGTAGCATTATTATTTGCTTGGAACCGCTTCTGATTGATTTCATCTTCGGCGTCGATGTAATGGAACTGTGGGCGCATCTGCACGATCGCGTCCAGTTGAGACAGCTGGAGGGTGTTCTCATGAAAGCACCCGACGAGATAGATGGGATCTCGCGCCGTTGGAGGAATTATTTTCCCGCCTAAAGTTTGCGTGTTCAGAAGAGGAGGAGGAAGGTCTGATTGTTCGTGCGGCGGGATGTCCCTCAGTCTCGAGATGACTGAGCCAGTCGAAAATCCACCTGCGACGCCGTGCGTTCCTCCTACATGCATTGTCCGGCTGTCAGCCATAGCCTTTCCAAATCTTTCGCCCGTAAATTCATTGTAATAGAGCTCTGTGATGATGGGGACATCGACTTCTATGAAGCCGGTCTCTGGTTTCATCCGAAGAGCCGTCGGGGCTTGGAACATTGCAGCATTGTACGGTGTCGACTTTTTCCGGTGGGCAGGGTACTGGAGAAGGAGCAGCTTCGAGGAGGAGTCTTGTGCTGTGGAGGGCAAGGAGTCGGTGAGGCAAACATCGTAGGAGGCAATGACAGGGTCATCGTCGTCGGCCATGATCCTAACTCTGAGCCTCTATGTTAGAAACGGGGTGTGGTGAGATGGGATCAGCGTTGTAAAGGTGAACAACCCACTGGAGTAGTTAAGGTTTTCCAAAGCCCAGAGTCACGAAGATTATTAACGAGGGAATATCGACCTATGCTGCTGGCATCTTTTCTTGGGCAGGGATTATCATTTTCTGCTTCGCGACGAGAGAAACAGAATCGGAACATAAATTTGGAGAAACGTGACGCGCGCCAAGGTTTGGAAAAGGCTCGCGGCGCAGCCTCAGCCTCGTCAGGGCCCAATTGACGCCGCCTTAAGAGTAGTAGCTCAGCCTTGTCCAGTATTCGGCCTGCTTTCCTTTCCTGGATCCGGACCCTTTCACTTCAATTCGGGTCTGTTGCGTATGAAGAGCTTCTACAAAAGAAATCCTCAGTCCATTGTCAGATGCTGTTCCTGACATTTTCAAACTGCCAGTGTCGCTCTACTTGAAATTCTACTGGAGGTATATAACAACACATTTCCCTTTTACAGTGCTTCAACCCTCGACTTCGTCGTTGATATGGAGCCAAACTGCGGTGAAGTCAAGTCCCTGTTTACATTCTGTCAGCTCTGGCTACTTCTCGTGGTTTTCATTACTTTACCTTTGTTCGAGGATCGTCTCGCACCTTGTGGAAGGATCTGAGAGCGACTTCACCCATCGATGCATCAATGCCGACTTCCTTTGCCGCCTGGACTCCGAGCGTGACGTCCTTGATGCACAGCTCTGGCGCAAAGCTCAGACGAAATCCGTTGGAGGAAGGCGTGTTCGGAAGCACGCCAGGAGCCGGTTGGGAGTTGTTCAGGACCCAGGAATCCCCTGTGGAAGCCTTGACGCACTGATGGAGCACCTTACTGTCGACGCCGTGCCTCATGCCAAAGGACATTGCTTCCGCCAGGACCAGGGCGTTGCAGAGGCACACGTAATTGTTGACGAGTTTGGTTATCAGTCCTGAGCCCAGGCTCCCACAGAAATTGATCCGATCCGGATGACCCATGTAAGCGACTGTTTCGAAGATGCGTTTCGCCGTCGCATCCGACTCTGGAGAGCCCGAGTACCCGCACATGAATGCAAGCGTGCCGGCCTCTGCCCCAATAACGCCGCCAGAGACGGGTGCATCAATGTATAATCCGACGCCTGCTTCGGATATTGCCTTTCCAATCTCCCGGGCCGTGCTGGCTTCAATTGTACTGCATTCCAAGAGCAGCCGATCCCCTGGTTTCGCGGCGATGGTTCCATCCACCGGGTCGAGGTGGACTGATCGAGCATGTTTCCCAGCCGGCACCATGCTCAACACCGTCGTCGAACGGTCCGCAACATCCTTTGCAGAGGTTGCGACGCGGATTGGTCCTATCGCTGAATAGGTGTCCACGAATCGTGCGCACGCATCGGCCGATGGATCATACACGTGCAATGTGGCAGACTCCGGCATCTTCTTGCGAATATTGCCGGCCATGGGGAACCCCATGTTCCCAATGCCTGAGATCAAAGTCATTAAACAAGCACGGCCAGTACAGGCTGCTCAGGACGTACCGATAAACCCTATATCTGCCCCCATCTCAATATATTCGCCCATTCCTGATACTGAATGGCTTCGGCTGTGTTTGGTCTGGGTGAATTTCTTTCTCAGAGGCTCAAGCGTTCCTGCGAATTCCTAGAAAATGAAAAGAGAATTGAATCTTTTTTTTGAAGGCAGACTGATGCAGCAATACTCTCTCCGCATGCACAGGTCCTCCCGAAAGGGGCGAAACGTACCAAGTATCTGTCCGCCCGGGCCCGGCACCATAAGATTATGTCCCGCGGCGCTCGATCCTTAATACCGTGGAACTTGACGCAATAGAAACGTCCAGACTTAGGACCTGCGGCCTCGCAAGTTCCGAGCCATGAAGCTGGAGCCGGGGTTGTTGCTCCACTCTCACATCGTACGGGTGATTCCCCAAGCCCCAAACTTACAGCCGCAGCCAATGGCCATGTGCATTTGCTATGACACTATACTGCTACTGGTCGGAGCACCGGGGGTAGCGTCTTGTATAGTGACGCCCCCGAAGCTTGGGACCAATGGTTTCTCATTTCCCCGCACCTCCGCAACCTTCACCCCGGAATCCGGAGTGTACGATTCGGCCCGCGGATCGAATTTTGAAATTCTCTAACCAGTCCGCGCAGCTCGTGACACATACAGAGACGATTCATTGAGAAGAGCCCCTGCACAATTCGGGACGACGGAGGCGAAATAGCCATAGAGTTTGTTTTAGTAGATAAGAGGAGCATCGTACTGACCACGAAGGTTTGAAATTGTCGAACATCTGATACTTTTCCTTCATTCTTCAAAAGTCGAGGCTTAAACCCAAACATATACAAAGAAACTTTATTACAGACCAAAGATGGATACCAACGCTCGTCGTGAGAGCGGCCAGGACGAGGCTGAACTCAGCAAAGTTGATGTCGTGCATGTCGAGACCGACCTCAAAGCCGATGCCGGCCTGGAATCCCTGCAAAGCGCAGAGCAGCAGGCCCTCTTCAACCGAGCCCTGTGAGTATTCTCACCATCGTTCCCCTTTCATGCACAGCAAACGGCCTCACTAACCCCTGAATCATAGACGGAAGGTTGATATCCGCCTCGTGCCCATCCTCGGTGGCCTTTACGTCTGGAATGTGATCGACCGAAACAACTTTGGCGGTGCCCGTGTCGCTGGTCTTGACCAGGCCGTGGATCTGGACGTCGGCAACAGAGCGTCGATTGCCAGTATGTGAAAGTGCAAAGGAGGTCCCAGAATGATGTGTGAAAAAAAGCCCCCTCACTGACGCTCCTTTTCTCCTCTTCCAGTCTTGGTCCTCTATGTCGGCTACATTATTTTCGAGCTCCCCAGCAACATGGCTCTCCAGAAAGTCGGTCCGGCCAATTGGTTGTCTGGTCTGTGCGTATCCTGGGGGCTCGTCACCCTCTGTGTCGGCTTCGTCCGAGATTGGAGAGCTCTCGCGGGGTTGAGGGTGTTGTTGGGCATCTTAGAAGCGGTCAGTCTTACAAATCTGCGCGTGTCCCGTTTCAATCGCTCTCAACGCTGACCCTTTGAGCAAAAGGGCATGTTTCCGGGCGCAATCTACCTGCTTTCATCGTGGTATCGCAAGTACGACTATCAAAAGAGGTATGTCGACGATTAATATGCTCGTTCCGTCCAACTCGATCAACAGACTAACGCCAGCAACGACAGAGCGGCGGCATACTTCTTGACTGGAGCACTGGTCTCATCCTTCGGCAACATCCTCGCGTACGGATTGACTCAGATTGCCAGTGAACCCGAGGTCGATGGCTGGAAGTGGATCTTCATCGTGGAAGGGGCGCTGACGGTGGGATATGGAATCTTTGCGTGGTTCATCATCCCCGACATGCCCTACAATGACCAGAAGAACAAGTGGTTGACCATGGAGGAGAAGATGGTCATCAAGGACGTCCTGCTGGAAGACAGGGGAGACTTTGAAGCCAGCAAGGTCACTTGGAAGGTCATCTTTTCCATCTTGAAGAGACCGCATATGTGGACTTTGTGAGTGGGCCTTGTTCCAGCTACATTGAAGACGTGGGAAATCTAACCAACCGACAGTGGGCTTGTGGCTTTGGCGGGTGCCGCAGGAGCTTACAGCTTCCTATTGTTCTTGCCCGTCATCTTCCGAAGAGCTCTGGGGTTCTCGATGCAGCTCTCCCTGATTCTGACGGCACCCCCGGCAGCGTTCGCAACCATCTACACATTTGGTCTTTCCTGGGCCTCCGACAAATACCGCGTTCGAGGCCATTTCGTCCTCGGACATTGTATCGTGACCATCATCGGTCTCTGCATGATCGCATTCCCGAAACAGGGCGCAGTCCGTTATACGGGATCCTTCCTGGGACAGGCCGGATGTAACGCGCTGCTCGTCTCCGCCAACGCCTGGGGTATGAACAATCTCAAGACCGATGCCGAGAGGAGTGTCTACGCCGCGTGGGCGACGGGCATCTCTGCCATCGGCGGCATCTACTCGGCCTTGGTCTTCCGACAACAGGTAAGATGATGGCCCCCGTACACCCCCAGCAAGCAAGCGAGTATCGATTGAACTGACACTCGATCCCATCTAGGATGCTCCCAACTATGTACCCGGTGTGGTTGCTGTGGGGGCGGTCAGTCTTTTCACTCTTGTGATTGTCATCGTCACTATGATCTGGATGCGCTGGGCCAATAGTCAGGCCGATCAGGGAAAGCGCCTGATTGAAGGGTCTGCCACGATGAGATACGCTATCTAGACCGTGATGCTATGAAGCTCGGTTAGCATCGAACGAGAAAGATCGAACAAAGACAAGCAAGTGCGATGTTGGAGACCGTGGATGGAGAGATGGTGCCGGCATAGTGGATGGAATGGTGAGGAAGATCAAGGTTGTTGTCGAAATAGTTGCAACGTCCAAACTAGAAAATCCATATCTTGATTCTTCAGATGAGTTTCTTGGGACAGAATGATCGAAGTTCGATTGATATGATCCATAGTATGGACGTAGACATAGACATTCTAGCTGTCTGGGTGGCTGTGTCCTCGATTCGTACGTTACCTAGATGGCAGTCAACCACGCCGTTTCTCCGAGGCTGATCGGATCAAACAATATGGAGGAGAGTATACTCATTCGATCTAGTTGCTAGATCATTTATATAAGATTCCAACATCCAAAGTCTCGAGTAGCTAGACTTAACGTCGCAGATTGAGGACACGGCCATGTGCAGACATCCATTTGCGGCATTCCCTAGTCCAAGTTGCAAGAGTTCGCTCGTCACCTTTGGCATTATTCGTGCTTGAACGCTGAGTGGAAATCGGTTGTCGGTATTAACGGTTAACATTGGAGGAGTCTGACTGCTGACTCCCGAAGCCATCATCTCGTGTGCTCTATATAGCCCGTAACCGAGAAGCGTCTCCCGAGTACCACCTGGTCCGGATCCAAGTTCGGCGTTCACATTCGCAGAACCCTTTCCCCAGTCCCCCGGGGCCCCCGCAAAGACTGGACAATGGAGATAGTATGGTCAGGTAGACAGCGGCACTCCGCATTGCACGGCACGGTGTCCACTGCCCCAGCGGCAAAGGTGGAGCAACGGCACTCGGTACTCGATACTTGCCCTCCCCTCTTTGAGGTAAACTTGTGAAATGGACCGCGGGCCGAAGTTTATCTGCCATGCGGCAATGGCACACGGCCCAGAGCGGTACGTTTTGATGTGGATTTGTAGTCTAGTGATCAGGGTAGAAGGAGTTTGATTTGTGCTTGCCACTCAGTGTGTTATCGGACCCCTCATTTTTTCAATCTCTTGGATTTGTGGGAAACCCCCGGGGTCCTCGGTGCCGGGGATGAATGGATTGTGCTGATGGAGTGCATGGGAGGGAGAGTAGGCTATCGGTAGTACCAGATTGATATACAATGGGTATCGGCAGGATGACCCCGGTCGCTGCTGAGAACTGGCAACCCTTCTTTCTATAAAAGGCAATCATCTGCTGGACTAAGTTCAAGGTGAAAGAATAAAACCTATCACAGTTGATATACTTATACTATCCACCTTGCTCGATCAAGAATCAAGATGGTCCTCAATACTGATTTGGGCGGCGACGCACCCATTTCCGGCCCCAAGGTCAATGGAATCCCAGGAGTGAGCAAACTAACAGTGGACGATATACGAGATGTCCCTGGGTGGACACCTCCTAAGAAACTCAGGGTGGTGACCATTGGAGCTGGCTTTTCTGGCCTCGTCCTCGCCCATAAACTTCAACACCAACACCCCGAGTTTCAAGACTTGGTTGAACATACCATCTACGAGGCACGAGAGGACGTTGGGGGAACATGGCTCGTCCAAAGGTACCCTGGCGTACAGTGTGATGTGCCTGCTCATGTCTACGTGAGTTGTTGACTCTCTTCATGTTCACTATTCACGGACGGTCTGTAGCTAACATGGCATAGGCCTTTCCATTTGATCCCAACCCATCGTGGACCAACTTCTACGCGACTGGAGAGCAGATCTTCGACTACATGAAGTCAACCGTCAAGAAATGGAACCTCGACCGAGATGTGAAGCTCAACCACAAGGTTATCGAAGCTGCGTGGCAAGAGGACACGGGGACCTACAAGATCACGGTCGAGACAGAGGGTCGGCAATTCGAAACCACTGCAGACGTGTTGATCTCTGGTCAGGGCGTGCTGAACAAGTGGAAGTGGCCCAACATTGAGGGCCTCGACACTTTCAAGGGCCACAAATGCCATTCCGCCGCGTGGGATAAGAGCTATGACTATTCAAACAAGACGATCGCGGTGATTGGCAATGGCTCTTCAGGGGTCCAAATCATCCCAAAGCTCGCCGAGCTGCCCGGAAGTCAGGTCATTGCCGTTCAACGAACACCGAACTGGGTCTATGTTCCCAAAGGCGTGGCGACATTCCTGAAGAATGACAAGATTACGGGAAATCCTGCGTACTCGGAGGAAGAGGTCCAACAGTTTCGGGAGGATCCCGAGCATCACAGAACATACCGGCGCAAGTTGATCCACTCGTTCAACTCGGCATTCCCATCGGTACGTGTCAGATGATTCGCAGTCTATCTTGTGGTTGTCATCGCTAATCTGACCTGTCACAGTTTTTGAAGGACTCGGAGCACAATAAAAAGGCCACCGCGGCAGCACGCGCACAAATGACAGAAAGACTCCAGAACGATCCGGAGCTGTGTGCCAAACTCATCCCAGAATGGGGACTGGGGTGCCGCCGCATCACCCCTGCTGATGGGTATCTCGAAGCTCTCATGAAACCGAACGTCCAGCCGGTGGTCAGTGGTGTAGTCAAGGTCACCGAAGACTCGATTCATACCAAAGACGGGCGAAGCTTCAAAGTCGACGCGATTGTCTGCGCCACTGGATTCGACGTGTCCTTGCTACCCCAATGGAAGATGATCGGAAGAAACGGGGCTGATCTCAGGAAGCAGTGGGAAATCGATCCCGAGTCTTACCTGTCGTTGGCGGCGCGCGACATGCCCAACTTCTTCATGATCCTCGGTCCTAACGCCGTCATCGCCCACGGGTCGGTGGTCGAAGCCATCAACTGGACCGCCGAGTACCTACTTCTCTGGCTGAAGAAGATGTCCACGGAAAACATCAAATCCGTCGTGCCCAAAGGCCGGGCGGTCGATGATTTCATCAAATACAGCGACGTGTTGCACAAGAGGCTGATTTGGTCCGACGGCTGCTCGAGCTGGTTCAAGCGCAACACCATCGACGGCAGGGTCACAGCAGCTTTTGCCGGCACGGCGCTTCTCTTCCGCCAGCTGGTCGGTGAGCTGCGGTGCGAAGACTTTGACATTGAATACCGGGACTCGAACATGTGGGCGTTCTTGGGGAATGGCTTCACGGCAAAGGAATTAGACCCGAGCAATGATTTGTCGTGGTACATCGAGCACTAGGTTTCGCGAATACGAGGAGCAATCCAAGTCCGTCTGTCTGTCTGTTTAGTGATCATAGGTAGTTTTGTATCTTAGTAGCTGTCAACATCAGAAAAAGAAAAATAAGACAATAGACAGCCGCATTTCCGTACTACGAGGCAATTGTGGTGACTGCCGAGAACCGCGACGAAGCGAAGTTGACCGAGGTGAGTGCTGTTCAGCCAGCGGCAGTCGGCAATAAGGTCTCTGCGGCAGACGGCATCAAGCTTGATTGGTGCCAGGTCTTGCCATCTTCTCTTGGGCTCTCGGCCAGCGGCCTGTGCGGGATTGATTCGCCTCAAACCTGGAGGACCCGGGGGAAGATAGATAAAATGGGGGCGGGGGAGGAGGGCATGGCTTTGTAGCGCAGAATTCGACGGCCAGAAGGTGCTCAAATTCGCCCAAGTCGGAGGTGACTTGGCCTCATCCATGATCCAACCCTCTCTGCCTCTTTTTTCCCTTTCCAAACCCGCACGAGGAGCGCAAGGCCGTCGCCAATACCAATCGCGAATAGAGCCCCCCCGGGATGTTCGAGTACAAGATGACGGATCAGAACGTTCTCGCTACCCCAGAAGTGAGGTTTCCGCGGACGTCATCGCGAAGGTCTCGTGCGGCATGTTCACTCTGTCGCTGGCGAAAAGTCCGGTGCGACAGTGGACAAGGACGTCCATGCTCCAACTGTGTCTTTGAAAAGGTCGATTGCACCATCCCCCAGCGACAGCCTCGAAAGAAGACATACGCCAAAAGAAAGCAAGAGCGGCACACGAGTACCGACGGCAGAGACACTGACTCTGCCCAACCGGCTCCCGATGCTGCCACTGGAGGGAGCAGTGCTCATCCAACGAGAACAGCCTCAATTCCTAGTCAAGAGACATACGCTCCTTTTGATATGGCGATAACGTTCTCAACCCCGTGCGACCCGGAAATCGAAACACCTCACCACCAACGCGATGGCGGTGGCGATGACGATGACGATGACGACGGCGGCAGCGGCAGTGGCAGCTCAGCCGTCAAGACTCATCACCGAGAAGCATGCGATTTTGACTGGCACGCTGCCGCGGCGGAAAGTCTTCCTTCGCCCCCGTCGACGGTGGTCCTGCCAGGATCCCAGCGCGCCATCGGGAGTGTCTGTCCGGAAACAAAGACATGTCCGACGAGCGGACTTCCCTCTTTTATCAAACCTATCCCAAAGTACTTGTCCTCTGAAGATATCGACTATCTACACAGCAAGGGCGCATTCCTGATTCCGGAGCCGGATCTGTGCGACGAGCTACTGCAGGGCTACATCGACTTTATTCATCCATGGATGCCCCTGCTTGACATCGACGCATTCGTGGCTTCCATTGAGTCTCCCTCCGAGCACGGGCCCGTCAGTCTTCTTCTCTTCAATGCAGTCATGTTTGCTGGTTCGTGTTGGGGAGATATCAGACTGGTTCGAAGGGCGGGCTACTGGACCCGTCATGACATGAGGGCGGCATTCTACCGACGAACTTCGGTAAGCAAGAGCACGAGCACGAGCACGGTGGTATTCGACCTGGCTGGACTAACGCATATGTAGGTCTTGTACGCGCTGGGTTACGAACACGATCGGCTCATCAACGTCCAAGTGCTCGTTCTCCTCTCCTGTTGGTGGGATGGCTGGAACGAGCATCGAGATGGTTACTATTGGTGCGGTCTGGCACACAGTGTTGCCTTCTCTCTTGGAATTCATGATGAGAGGAACTACCAAACGTTGGCACCTAGCGAGAAGAGCCTGAGACGTCGAATCTGGTGGACGCTTGCAATGCGAGACACAATTGGAGCCCTGGGCTGCAATCGCGGTCCGAGGGTCAGAGAAGGCGGGTTCAACGTGTCGATGCTGACCAGCGAGGATCTTCTGACGCAAGAGTCGTCCTTCACCACAACGCGATGGAGAATGAACAGAGATCTCCCATCTCAAAGACGAATGGCTTTGCTTTGCATTGCCATTGCAAGGCTCTGTCAAATCCTGTCGAAAATCATGGAGGCGGGGTATACTGCAAACCATACCGGCCACATCGGAATCCTCCACCCGACGCAGGAGAACTACATATCTGAAGACTCGGAACAAGAAACAGCTGCCAAGCTCGAAAGGCTCACGATTTGTGAAGGAGAGCTTTGCCAATGGTGGAATGAGGTGTCACCAGAGGTCTTGCACGAAAGTCCAGTCCCAGTCATGATCCTGCCGGACGAGCAACCGCAGCTGGTCCTGCGAGGGTTCCTCTCGATGATGTATTTCTTCACTGTGTTTGCCCTCAATCGGCCGCGAGCCATGCTGCGTATGGACCTCCCGACCTTGGCTGTCAACATGGAAAAAAGTCCCCAAGAGATGATCCGAGAGGCGGCCCTCAACACCAGCAAGGTGACCTTGGAGCTTTACGAGGCCGACCTGATGCGACATTTACCAGGTACTGCTCTCAGCTGCCTTTTGGCGTTCAGCTTCAGTCACGCGCATGACCTCAATTCTCCAGATCAACAGGTACGCCGAGAAGCTATCCGCAGGCTTGAAGAATGTAAACTGGCACTCGGGCAGCTCGTCGATTCCCACAAGGCTGCCAAATGGGGCATTCAATTCGTGAGCCTGGCAATCTCTCGAGTCACCCACTGGAACCGGGCGAAACGCAGACAACGGGCACTGGAGGACACAGAGGGCCGAAGGCATGATCTACACGACCAAAGCCTCAATCAACCAGATGCTGAATCCAGGCCAACCCCACAGAACAAGATGGCAATGTCCCCGCTGAATCTTGCTTACCCTTATAACCCGACGAATTTTGGTTATCCTTTATCAACAGACTCGATGTTTTTTGCCGAGCAACGCGGTCTGTTCAACGACAATGGGTTCCTGTCGCCCAATGCTGCAACCGAGGCGTTTCCATTTCATATTCCCGACGTGTGGACGGAGTTTTTCGGCCCCTTTGAGCAGTTGACCCCTGACAACGTCGGGCCAAATTCGGTCGCAATTCCATAGTGAAGTAGTACGGAGAAGGGGTTGAGGATCCATCGAAGCTTTTTGGCGGTATATCCATAGTAATACTGAAACACGGCTACATGACTTTGATGATTGAGTTCTCTTCTTCCCTCGCCCCGGCCTCTGATGAATTTCGGCCCGCGGGACGAAAAAGCACCATCGGGGAGCGAGTTGGAGAACAGGGTCGGGCGGCAGACCAAGATGAACATATCCTTATAAAACGAGCATTGCCGAGTAAAACCAAGGACTATCGTTGCTACCAGAGTCTTGTTTGTAAAAGCTCTCCCTCCCATTGATATTCCAGTCTTCTCTCTTTTTCGGTTTTGAGACTTCTTTCATATTTCGACCAGACCCAAGATGGCATATACCGACGCCCAAGCCATCAAGCAGCGCGACAAGGCGGCCAAGACCCCTCCCGCGACCGTTACGCAACACGGCCGAGTAGCAGGAGCCAAATCCCTCTCCGGCTCCAGCATGGGCACTTTCAAGGGCGGCGAAGTGTACGTCGACCCCGTCCTCTCCGCTGAGCAGACGTTCATCGCGCTCGTCACTTTCACCCCGTGTGCGCGCACAAACTGGCACTGGCACGAAAAGGGTCAACTGCTGAAAGTCACGGGTGGTTCGGGATGGTATTGTGACCAAGGCGAGAAGCCGAGACGGATTTCGGTGGGCGATGTTATTTGGTGTCCGCCTGGTGTGGTGCATTGGCATGGGGCGGATGATGGGAGTTATATGGTTCATGAGGCGTCTTCGTTTGGGAAGATCGATTGGTATGACCCTGTGGAGGATGGAGAGTATGCGACTAAGGCATAGAGATACCTACCTACCTAGGGGGACTGGACGGAGTGATAGACATATGCATAGAGTCCTAAGCAGGACAACTACCTTGATGCCTTTGGACACTGGTACTTAAAGTATCGGTGCCAGTATACACGAAGGTACTCGAAACAGTCCAAAGTGCTCGGGCGCCAAGACCCCTTTTCAATACATGCTGTGCTCAGCCTTGTGGAAACATCTCCTTCAAATAGGTCAACAGTAACATTGCAAAGGTCTAGAACACAATATCTTCCTTCAGATCACTCATCATCTGAAACTGGCCTCCGTAACGTAACCAAAATCTAGAGTGCTCGCGCGTTTACTGATCAAAGACCATGGGGAGCCCGTCATCTCCTGTCCTCATCGCTCGCCCCTCCCTCCGACGTATCCTTGATTTCGGCGGAGCGGCCGAGGTTTCAGCGGTGGATGCGGCCGACTTAATTCATCAACACGAGAAGTATTTCACGCATCGGGTGCAGATGTTGTTCGTAAATGTGGTGCCACTGGAATGACATGACATGAAGAGAGCAAGCACATCCCCGGTAGGCGGTAAGAGCAGCTAGTATCGCGGAATAGTTGAGCCGGTTCCGGTGACCGATTCCCGTGACCGAGAGCCGAGACTCTTGGCATTACACTCCCATCTTGGCAAGTCCCCGAATTACCATTGGCCATTCCTGCTGACAACATCGCCGCCTCTCCATCTCGACACTTGCTCCATCGATGTCGCAATCGGCCACCAGCCAATCACCGACGTTGCGGATTGAATGACGCGACCAGTTGCCCGTCGCAGCCAAAAATTCTTCAGAAGCGGCACCGGCGAAAACGACGAGGCAGTCGAGGCTTCACTCCAATGGCGGGCAATTGGCAATAGTACCACTAAGGGTTCGAGCAAATAGCGGAGTACGAGTAGTGAGCGGCGGTGTCTGGACTCTGGACTCGGTAGAGTGGACTGTGAAATATCACCGGCTATATTTCTCGACCTTTCGCACTTCCGGCCATGTTCATGTTTCCCTCGAGTCCTGCCGTTCTCGCAGTCGCTCCCTTTTGAACTGAGAGACACCAGCCAACATGGGGTCGGTTGCCAGCCCCGCCGAAGCAGGTGAGTCTCTCGATGCTGCTGCGATTTTCCTGCTCCAACAATTCCCCGCGTCCTGGCTCGATTTTTTGGTAGAGCCCGTTCCCCGTCAATTCAGCTTTACTGACTGCTGCTGCCCGTCTCTCCCACAGTTGCGAGAATTGCCTACCTCGCCAGCGATGTCGTTCTCTCCGTCCAACCCTCGCTGAGCACCGAGTCCGAGTTCTCCCACCACCTCGCTCGGTTCGCCTCCAACAACGCAAAGAACTACGTCTCGAAATCCCTCCCCGAAATCGTCCCTGTCCGCCAGAATGCAGACCCCCTCCTCTCCGCGTTCACGCCGCTCCAGGCAGACAAATTGGTGTCGGTGACGACGTCGTCCTCCATCCTCCTGAATTCGATCCCTCATCTCTACAAACTCGCCCAATACCCGATTGTCCTGCACGTGGCGCTGGGAACCCCCAACCCCGACTTTTCCGAAGTCAGCGCCGTTCGAGAGAGCGGATTCACCTTCCTGCAGTCGGAAACGCTCCAGGAAGCGCAGGATATTGCTTTGACCGCCCACGCTCTGGCTATCAAGAGCGGGAAAGGTGTCATACATTTCTACGACCCCGGAAACTCGCTCCAAGACAGCCCCATTCCGGTGGAAAGCCGAGAGCTGGTCGAGTCGCTGCTCGAGACGGAACTCGGGAGCAAGGCCTCACACTCTGGCTCGCAGGGGCAGACGCTGTATGCTGATGATGGGAGGACGGCCACTGTGACCGACCTGGGTCTCCCAGAAGTGACTGCGAATCACTCGGCTCCTTCAGCCACCTCGCGAGACTTCCTTTCGCCCGCGCCCCCTGCGTCGTCAACAAATGAAACTGTCACCGATGTGTCTTCGGCTTCTTCGTCAAAGGACGAGAGTTCCTCGCCCAGCACGGCTCCGTCTTCTGTTGCCACTACCGTCGAGACGCCAGTTTCCCGTGCGGTCTCCTCCGCCGACATATTCGCTTATGTGGGTGACATCTGGGCGACACTTTCCCAGGCGACTGGCCGAAGCTATTCTGCAATCGAATATTCGGGTCCCCCCGATGCCAATGACGCCCTCTTCATCTTTGGCTCGACTGGTGTATTCGTTGACGTTCTGGATGCCGATGATGTCCCGGCTGACTTGTCGAACGTTGGTTTGATCACTGCGCGACTGTATCGCCCGTGGCTCGGTAGTGCGGTCCTTCTTGATGCCATCCCACGCTCGGTCAAGAAGATTGCTGTCCTGGAGCAAATCCGGAGAAAGACTACGAAATGGGGTCCCTCATTCCTCGATTTGCTCTCCAGCCTCAGCCCTGGAGTTAGTTCGAGAAACATTGCTCTGGTTCAATATCGCCTAGGCCAGATTGACGCAGCCACGGCCCTCCAGGCCCTGCGGGGGATTTTCCAAAACCTTGCTCCTCCTACCACTCCACGAAAGCACTCTCGACGTCGGGGTCACTCGCAAGCTGTTTCGCTGTCTGTCCAAAATCTCAGTATCGGTGAAGAAGTGCAGCCATCGGTTGACGATTTTACCCCCGAGCAGCCTGAGCTCGAAAATGCATACCTGAAGATTCTCGATCAGCTGTTCAGCAACAGACTGTACATCGCAAATCAGCTGAAGGCGAAGAATGCCGGCGTCTCTGCCACCCTTGCGGCCTCTCCCGAATACGGGTTTGGTTCCCTTCTGGCTCGCATCGAGCGCCGCCAGCAGTTTGTGAAGGAGGTGGAGGAGGCTGCGCGCAGCAATCAGTTCATCACTGAATCGCCAAAGCAATGGCTTTCGAAGTGGGCGCTGAACGCCCATGACTCGACCAAAGCCAACGAGATCGCTCCTGAAGTGGTTGCTCGCCTGTCCACCGATGGCTCGAGACTGTCCAACACCTTGCTGGACAGCAAATCCTTCTTCTTCAACGAAACGCAATGGCTCATTGGGTCCGATGCTTGGGCATATGATCTGGGCAATTCTGGAGTGCATCATGTCCTTGCATCCGGCGCCAACGTCAACCTGCTCATCATTGATTCCGAACCCTACTCCGAACGAGCGGCGGCTGATTCAATGAGGCGAAAGAAGGATATCGGCCTTTATGCGATGAACTACGGTAATGCCTATGTTGCATCAGTGGCCGTGTACAGCTCCTACACGCAGGTCTTGCAAGCTATGATTGAGGCCGAGAAGTTCAATGGACCCTCCGTTGTGTTGGCTTACCTTCCCTACGGCAAGGAAATTGACTCGCCGTTGACGGTGCTGCAAGAGACCAAGAAAGCCGTTGACCTGGGTTATTGGCCACTTTACCGATGGGATCCTTCAAATGAGCAAAAGGGAGAGCCGACTTTCTCGCTGGATTCGGAACGTATCAAGCGTGAACTGGAGGAATTCCTGCGCCGAGACAACCAGCTGACTCAACTGATGAACCGCCATCCACAATTTGCCTCCAGCCTGTCGGAATCCTACGGCTCTGAAGTGCGCAAACTGCAGAAGCGGAAAGCAAAGGACGCCTATGAGCAGATGCTCGAGGGCTTGTACGGAGCGCCCTTGACGATCCTATTCGCGTCTGACAACGGCAATGCCGGAAGCCTCGCTAAGAGACTAGGGAACCGTGGAAAGGCCCGTGGTTTGAAGACCATGGTCTTTGCCATGGACGACTATCCTCTCGAGGATCTTGCCAATGAGGAGAACGTGGTTCTGATTGTCAGCACAGCTGGCCAGGGAGAGTTCCCTCAAAATGGCCATGCCTTCTGGAAGAGCCTCAAGGATGCTGCAGATCTTGACCTCTCGAACATCCACTACTCGGTCTTTGGCCTTGGAGACAGCCATTATTGGCCGCGAAAGGAGGACAAGATCTTCTACAACAAGCCCGGCAAAGACCTGGATGCCCGCATTCAGTTCTTGGGAGGAAAGCAGTTGGCCCCGATTGGGTTGGGCGATGACCAGGACCCAGACGCTTTCCAGACTGGATATGCGGCCTGGGAACCCCTGCTATGGCAGGCGCTCAATGTCGACAATGTTGAAGGCCTGCCGGAAGAACCACCCCCATTGACCAACGAGGACATGAAAATCCAGTCGAACTTCCTCCGAGGCACCATCGCAGAAGGCCTGGCAGACACTTCGACCGGGGCCATTTCGGCGTCCGATCAACAGCTTACCAAATTCCACGGAACATACATGCAGGACGACCGAGATCTGCGAGACGAACGCAAGGCACAGGGTCTTGAACCCGCTTACTCGTTCATGATTCGATGTCGACTAGCTGGAGGTGTCGCCACTCCCAAGCAGTGGATCCAAATGGACGAGATCGCGTCCGCCCATGGCAACGAGACGATGAAATTGACCACCAGACAGACATTCCAATTCCACGGGGTCATCAAATCGAAACTGAGACCCGCGATGCAGGCAATCAACAGAGCTCTGATGACTACGATTGCCGCTTGCGGTGATGTGAACCGAAACGTCATGTGTTCTAGCTTGCCGACCATGTCTGAGTATCACAAGGAGGTCCACGCTGTTTCGCAGAAGATTTCCGACCATCTCTTGCCGGCAACCACTGCCTACCATGAGATTTGGCTGAAGGATGACACCACTGGAGAAAAGACGCAAGTTGGTGGCGACGCTGTTCAAGATTACGAGCCGTTGTATGGACCGACGTACCTGCCTCGAAAGTTCAAGATCACCATTGCCATCCCTCCCCACAATGACACCGACGTGTATGCGCACGACATTGGCCTCATCGCCATTCGATCCAAGGATAATGCTCACCTTGAGGGTTTCAATATCCTCGCCGGAGGTGGTATGGGTGTGACGCACAACAACAAGAAGACCTATCCCCGTACGGGTTACATGATGGGCTATGTCCCCGCTGACCAGGCTCATATTGTATGCGAGAAGATCATGCTTGTTCAGCGTGACAATGGTGACCGCAAGAACCGCAAGCATGCCCGTCTGAAGTACACCATGGATGACATGGGTAATGAGGTCTACAAATCCAAGGTCGAGGAGCTTCTCGCCCCGTTGGGAATCAGGTTCGAGGCCCCGCGACCCTTTAAGTTTGTCTCCAACGTCGACACGTTCGGCTGGTTGAAGGACGAAAAGGGCTTGAACCATTTCACCTTCTTCATCGAGAACGGACGTATCGAGGACACGGCCGAGTTCGCCATGCGCACAGGGCTGAAGGAGATTGCCAAGATACACAAGGGCGAGTTCCGCCTCACGGGTAACCAGCATCTGATCCTCTCGAACGTGACCGACGAGGCCAAGCCGGCGCTCGTGGAGCTCATGAAGAAATACAAGCTCGACAACACACAGTTCTCGGGCCTGAGACTCTCCAGCTCCGCCTGCGTGGCCTTCCCAACCTGCGGCCTCGCAATGGCCGAGTCGGAACGCTACCTACCCGAACTGATCACCAAGCTTGAAAGCTGCCTGGAGAAGAACGGCCTCGCACGAGACAGCATCGTCTTCCGCATGACGGGCTGCCCGAACGGCTGCGCCCGACCCTGGGTCGCCGAGGCGGCTTTCGTCGGTAAAGCATACGGCGCCTACAACCTGTACCTCGGCGGCGGATATCACGGCCAGCGCCTCAACAAGCTGTACCGAAGCAGCATCAAGGAAGACGAGATCCTCGAGATCATGAGCGGTCTGCTCTCAAGATACGCCAAGGAACGCAACCAAGGTGAACACTTTGGCGACTGGACTATCCGTGCCGGTGTCATCAATGAGACTACCGAGGGGAAGTACTTCCATGATGATACTGCTGAGGTGGAGGAGGATGATGAGTAGATTTTGTTTTTTTAGTGAGGGTGTCCATTGCATGTGATATATAAAAGGTTCAAGCATAAAAAAGGCTGGGTGTATGTAATATGTTCATTTTTGGCGAGAATCTCAAAACACGTCTTCTTTCTCTGTGTCTGTGTCTTGTCTTGTCTGGCTGTCTACTTATCTGTTCATTCTATCGCCAACCTTGATCATTGTATCCTGGTACATAAAAAGAGATCTGGTTCTGAGGAAAAGTATGTTTCATTTGCAATTTTCATAGCAAGGCAAGGCATGGGCAGAGCAGGGCATTGGAAAGTTGAAACGTGAAAGTGCGAGCGGGCAGGATCATCGGATCGAATGAATGAATGGATCGCAGAATGTGCAGAATAGAATAAAACAAAACCATCTTGAAACATTGCAGCATCTTGCTTTCTTAGGTCTTATCTACCTAATCCGTCTTATCTACCCAAGGCCTCTCTCTATCTTTTAGGTCTAAGTCTCGAAAGCCATAACAGCATACCGAAAGCTACCACTCGCATACCCACGACGCATGGCGCGGAAAGCCTGTAAAAAGGCCAACCCATCACGGCCCTGGGCGATGGCGAACGCCCACAGTGACGGGCTTGATATCAGGGACCATGATATGTCCCTTTTGGATATTCCAATTTAGTCAGCGGAGAAGACATGGCTTCAAAAGGAGAAGAGTGGGGAAGGGAACGAGGGCAGCTTAACTCACCATGTCTTTGCCACGGCCTGGCTGATGTCCTTGGGCGGATGGAGGACTTTCAGACCCGCTGCTTCGGCCATGGAGACGTATTCTGCCTGTGTGCATAGTGGGGGGAGGAGCATGCCGTCTACTCGTAGAACGAGGATCAGTTCAATTCAGTTCAGTTCAGTGCATATTTCGCTCGTCGGTAGGTGGAGAGTAGGTGCCAACAAATCACTGATGGACCGGCGGACAGAGGACAGAAAAACGTACCTTCAATAGGCTGAATCTCACTCTCGACGATGTCCTCCGTAAGTCCCTCGGCGCGAAACCAGTCCGCAATGACTAACTTGCCTTTTCCCTTCTTTGTCTGCTTCTGCCCATCATCCGACAGGTCGGTGTCGGCATCTCCCTTACGCAACACACGTGCAGCATTACGGAAGAACAACGCTTTATCAGGGAAATGGCTGAGTGCCTCGGAGATCCAGACGCAATCGACGCTCGAGGGCGGGAAGTGCGATTCCATCTTCTCGGCGTCGAGTTCTTGGTATCGTACTTTGCCGCCGTTGGGGCCGAGGGGCGTGAATTGTTCTCCTTCTTCTTCGTTTGCTGAGGGAGATGACGACGGCGCCTGCTGTTGTTGCTGCGACTCCTCCTGTGTCAACCGGTTGGCGATCTGCACTTGTCGCCCGCTGATCGTGATGCCCGTGACAGTGCAGCCGTGTTCGCGGGCGAGATGGCGCGTTGTCCCGCCGATACCGCAGCCCACATCGAGGACGGTGGTGTTGCGCTCTAGCTGTGATACCTCTAGAAGTAGGTTGATCAGGTTGACTTGGCCCGTCTCCTTGGTGTCGTTGGCGTGCAGGAAGTACGCGTGGTGGATGTGTTGGCCCCTGTATCCACGACGATAGAGGATGTCACGTCCAGATTAGCTTTGCTGTGCTTTGCTTTGGCTTTGCACTGTCTGGCCCTCGGCGATAGATATATGGAGGACTCGATGGATGGAATGAATGGGAGAACGAGAGGTCGGAGGGAGGGAACATACCAGAGAGAGTAATAGTAATCTGAAGCCAGCTCGTAGTGATGTCGGATCCGCTGCTTCAGAGTCTCAAATGATGAGTGTGCCTCGTAGGCTGGAACCTCGTGCTGGTCTCCAGCATGTTGGCCTTCTGTAGTGGTGACGGTGGTGGAGGAGGGGACCGAGCTCTCATTGCCCTGGACCGACGGCGGACCGGTGGTCGCTGCTTCGGCGGAGTCGCCCATTTCCTCGACGTGCTTGGGGTGAAGGGGATGGGATTGGGAGAGGATGACTGTGGTCTCCGAGGGTAGTAGCTAGAAGTTTGTTGAGGTGCGGTGAAGAGAGTTAAGGTACAGTACTTGAGCCTTTGTTGCTTTGACCGAGATACATCGATAATTGCGGTTTGCCTGACGGAGGATTTCAGCCATATTGCGCCTAAACTCTCATCAATGATTTGGTCTGACGAAACCATTAACAAGAGGGCATCGCCACGTCAGGAACCGACTACAACTCGGCCAGTACTACCGAATATCAGGGCTTAGAGACGGTATTCAGGCAATGTACTGTGCTGTGTCTTCTATTGTCTATTTTACTCGGTAATACCTGGGACCTTATGAGCATTGTACTTGTTTAAATCCCGGCTCAAGTGTCTTTGGGATATTTAATCCCAGCCGAAGTTCCAAGCCTCGAAGGAATCGAATGTGGATTCTGACTCGACAGCGAGCTCAACCAACGCTTTTATTTCTCCGAGCTCATCATATTCATCATTCTTTATACAACGAAACCGTGGATCGAGACCGGCTCTATTCTTTCACCTCTGTCAATCCCGGCCTTAATCTCAGTGCTATCTCTTTGAGCCTTATCTCGACTCCTCGGCTCGACGGTATCTAGCTAGATACCTCCAATTCAGCATGGAGCAGACCAACACGATAAAGTCGCGTCCCAACCATTCCGACACCCTTATAAACGGCACCTCGAAGCCATCGCCGTCGCACCCGACCACATCATCGTCGACAACAACGACAACAAAGCACTCCGACTTAACAGCCCTCCAACAACACATCCTCTTCTTCGACAAAGACAACGACGGCATAATCTACCCGTCAGACATCTACACCAGCTTCCGCCAACTAGGCTTCAACATCCCCTACTCCCTCGCCTCCCTCCTCATCCCCATCTTCTTCTCCTACCCGACCACCCTGGCACACACACAAAGCTGGCTCCCCGACCCATATCTGCGCATCTACATCCCGGCCATCCACGCCGCAATGCACGGCTCCGACACATCAGTATTCGACATCGACGGTCACTTCCACTCTGACCGGTTCGACGCCCTCTTTGATCGCTGGGATGTCTCCGGGAGTGGCGGGCTCAGTGCCACAGAGATGTGGGACATGTGGAAGGGGAATCGGCGTGCTGCGGATCCGGCGGGGGCGGCGTTTGCGTTCATGGAGATGATGACGACGTGGTTGTTGCTTCAGAGGGAGGGAAGGGTGTGGAAGGATGATTTGCGAGCGTGCTATGATGGGAGTATCTTTTGGACGATCTGTGAGAGGGAGAGGGAGAGGAGGGAGGGCAGGGAGAAGGGCGCCGGCAAGGCGAACTGTGTCGGGTGGGATCAGGGGTATGGGGTGCGTGATCTTCTGAATGGCTTGTGGCGTGGATGGACATGGAGGACGTGGGAGTTGAAGGAGAGTTAGATGGGAGACTCGATATCATCATTTAGTGTTAGAGAGGGAGATGGATTCAATTGGCAATCGGTAGAGTGGAAGCAAGCTACTTGAGACACACAAAGGAAAAGACCAGCTCCTATTTCTCGGTATCCATCGTTCCTTCAGCGTATCCCTATAGCAGCGAAAAGCCCGTCGCTTCGTCCCTTCATCTCTTCGTAACAAATCGCCCCTTCATTCTTCAGGGAATCCATACCTAAGAGGCCGCAACCAGAACAGGCGGAACAACTGTACCACCAGGAGCAGACACCGAATCTTCCGAGGCGTAGATCGCCACGTCGACCGTCGTTGCCGTCATGGGTACGACCGTCCCGTCTTCGAGGAGATGCTCCCGCTCCAGGGTTTGCATGAACTCTTCGAAAAAGGTCAAGATTTGATCTTGATCGTCTTTTGTCATGTCTCTTGATGTGGTGGCGGCGGTGGCAGAGGCGGTCGCTTCGCTGGTATTTGTATCTGCTACCAGTGATGCAATAACGGCAGTGGGTTCGACTTCGGGAGGGGATCGAGCTGGTTTCACAATTGGGAGAACAGCTTCAGAAGCTGTTGAAATAGTAGGCCCAGGGCTTGGTTCCACGGGTTTAACCGCTTCGACTGTCGTGGTCGAAACAGGCTCATCAAGTCTATCCGCTGGCACAATGACTGGAGCAACAGCAGCTTGGGTTGTGCTAGGCAAAGTAGCAGGCTTGATGGCGGACAGCGGAGCACCTCCAAACACTGAAGGAACAGTTGGAGTTGTTGTCAGAGGTTCACCAGCTGCGACGACAGCTTCAGTGGTGGTTGAGGAACGAGGTTCAGCAACTTCGTCGTTGGCCTTGGTCGTTGCAACAGCAGAGCTAAATGTGGTGACTGCTAGCTTCGTTGACGGAGTGATAGGCTTGCAGTCTGCCAATCTAGCCTTAAATGCGGCGATCTTGGCCTCCAGCGATGCAATCACCTCATCGAAAGACGGCCGAACTGGCTCGGGTGGAGGGATGGACTCTGTAGCTGGAGGGATAGTATCGATAACTGGGAGAGCGGCGGGAGGGACAACTTCTGCTGGTGGGAGAACCACAGGGGCATATGTCGGAAGGGTCGCTGGAGTAAATGCTTGATGCATCACAGGGGTATATGTCGGCAGGTCCATTGGGGTAAACGATTGATGCATCACAGGGGTATATGTCGGCAGGTCCATTGGGGTAAACGATTGATGCATCACAGGGGTATTTGTCGGAAGGGTCGCTGGAGTAAATGATTGATGAATCATAGGGGCATATGTCGGCAGGGCCATTGGAGTAAATGATGGAACAACCACGGGCACAGCTTGACTGGCAATCCGATGATGACGCTCTCGCTCCATATCCTCTTCAGCATCGAGGAGATCGAGGAGTCCACGGGCCCTGATGTCGCCTCGGAAATTTGTAATGCGCGTCCACCACCTCGGTGTCAACCTGTCATCGTCGCCGTAGAGAGGCTCTCTTTGGGCCACCTCTGCCCAGTCACTGATCACCTGGGAGACTTCGCTGCTGGGCGTCTTGAACCATTCCTCATGCCCGCGGCTACACTGCGTGCATATGATGATCCTGTGCCGGTGTCGAGCCAGCTCTAGGTGGACGAGCCTTTCAATCCTCTCGGGGTATTCCACCTGCTCAGAAGATGAGAGCGTTGCGCCGGCGTGACATTCCTGCCAGTTCCAAACACGGTTTTCTGCCCCGTGGCGGGTGTAGCCAATCTTGGAAAATCCCGGGTACAGAGGCCATGTGAAGCTGTAAACCTCTCCAGGCGTGCGTTTGATCTCCCACGGGATGTCTTGCAGCAGCTCATCCAGGATCGAGTCTTTCGGATCCGATTTGTAGGGGACAAAGTATTCGGCGGTTCTGCGTAATGTCCCTGGTGCATTGGTGAAGACTGTACGGGACCGCAATTGCATCCCAGGGACTTGGTGCGGAAGCTGGGCAACATAGTTCTGATATATGTCCGAGGTCGTCGACATTGTTTGGTGAGACGACCTAGCCTCGGCGTATGGTTGACCCAAACTGGCACCGTATCTGTCCACAAGCTCTTCCAGACACCCGGTTCTGTCGGCGCCGAGTTTATCACGATGCCATTGACTGCAACAGCGCAGCAAGACGAAGTCCGCGATGAGTTGGTCGCGCTCCCAGCTGTCTGGGAGGGACTGAGCCTGTCGCCTTAACTCGCGAGCTTCTGACAGGTCGTGGTCGTCGATATTCCAGCGACAGCGCTGTTTTTGTTTCGTAGGCGCGATGCATTGGCGGGGCACGCGGTCGAACTCGGCGACCGACGCGTACAGATGGGAATTGAAGCACTGCAACTGGGTGTTCTCGAACGGCATCGCTGGCTGGATTGCTGGGGGATGACCTAACTTGAACTTTTACCTCGAATCCAGGAAAATGAAATGAATGGCATTCAGCGTATTTGTCGACAGAGCAGCCAGGCAGGACGTAGCTGGTCCTTGTAGTTGTAGCCCGAAGGATGCCGGGCGAGGTCACGACTCACCAGGTGTCGCGTGAACAGTGAACACAGCCTCCGGCGCATCCTGCAAGCCCTCGAGGCAGAATTGGCCGCCACATGTTCCAGATTGAGCCGTTGGCTTGTCTGGTTCAATCAGGTCGTGTGAGATGAAATAGTCAATGCAATAGTCAGTTAGTCATGTCTGGGCCCCTGAGGCGTAGTGACGTGGTCAGTGGTCACACAATGCTAGTCTTGCTAGAATTTAGCCTGCAGCCTGGTTGAGACACTGACAGTGACAAAAGGGGTGCGCGCATATACCCCTGTCGGCTTGCTTCCTTCGAAGGTCGAAGCGAAGATATATTTATCGGCAGTAGCACCAGTGAGTCGTGGCCACTGGCCAGCGCGAAAGAGTCAGGCTGGAGCCTGGCAGTGGCAGCTACCTTTCACAACCAGCAATCTCGCAAATGCGCCATGATTTGCCTGTGATCATTGAGGCTGGTAAGGCTGGTGAGGCTGGAACGCGTGAGGCTGAGGATCTGGCGGCGCGTGGGTTGGTTGGTCACGACTCAGAGTCACCCACGGTCGGCGGCTACAGTGATGAAGACTGATGAAGCCTGATGATGGAGAGCGACACCGCGACACCGCGACGACCTTTGACTTGATGAATGATAAGCGAGGTACGTAGAAGTGAGAGAGAGGTGTCAAGTGAGAGTTGAGAAGGAAGTGCGGAGTGAGGTTCATTCTGCTGAGGTAAGCAGCTCTGATCTCGGCGGCCTCTCATTGGCTCGTTGTGGACCGCGGCAACTTGTCTGAATGTCATGAAAGTCAGAAGTCGCAGCATGGAACTCAACGTCGGTCACGGAGTCACTGTCATGGCAAGTTCCACTTCCATGCCGACTGCTTGTTAATCAATCTACGTCCACTGAGCACTCCCTCCATCCCCTCCGCTCCATCAGTCCCATCGTCGTCTATCTTCGGAACTCGTCCGAACGAAATCCACAACCATACGAGAGAGACAGCAGCACCCCTCACCTCTATCAAGACCTCTTTGCGGCTACTGCGCGATCCGATGCGCTGCCGAGTTCGCCGTCGGCCGTCGCCATGTCCCGCCCGCGCGTGTCCCATGCCTGTCGAGAGTGTAGGAGGAGAAAGGTCAAATGCGACTTGACTAAGCCGACCTGCAGGAGGTGTACTGCTGCTCCAGCGAGTCTGTGTATCTACGATGGCGGCTCTGCAAGCACCCAGGAATTCCGCTTCATTCCCACCACGTTTCCAGGCGGCCAGAGCCGACCTGTGACAGAACGAGGGCAGGGGCCGGGGCAGGGACAGCCTTCGACAGGTCAAGTGGCCATATCAGCGGCCAGACTGCACGCCATCGAGGGCAAATTGGAGAGCCTGACAGCAATGCTCCATGACTTACAGGAGCGACCGTCCATCGACACCGGTCAGACATCTTGGGACGACGACACCTCGCCCCAAGACGCTGCAGTTGCCGTGGAATCGACCAAGCGAAGTCGGACATCTGACAGTGCTGCCGCGGAATCCCTCGAGCAGATGAACGTCGGCCATCTGGATGTGCAGCCAGGAGGTCGACTCCGCTATGTCTCTCGGAGACATTGGGCGTCCATGTGCGAGGAGCTGGGTGAAATCGAAACCCTGCTCCGCGGCCAGACGCGCCGTGAGAGCCTCGATGCCGAGACTCCCACCACCTATCCTGCCTCTCTGGCCTATACTCCACCTGTTTGGGACATGTCTCCGCGAGCCTCTTCCAAGTTCCGTCAACTTTCCCCGCTCCACACGCTGCAAATTCCCGATCGATCTCGCTGTGACGCTCTCTTCGAGCTGTATGCCTTTTCGATGCACCCGATCGTGCCGCTTATTCATATGCCCACGTTCCGACGAGAGTATGAGAGTTTCTGGGATCTTCAGCTTTCGGGCAGAGCCAAAGATGCAATTCCGATCTCCCCCATGATCCTGGCGGCGCTGTACGCAGGTGCCGCCGTCGCTCAACAGCCGTTACTCCAGAACACTCTCCCCGACACCGATATGCACGAGGTTGCCAACGAATTATACTACCAAGCCACCTCGGCATTACACCTTGCGCATTTTCCCAGGGTCCCATCAGTGGCGACGTTAGCCGCCTATCTCATCGTCCAGGGCACTTGGATGAGAGACGAGGAGCCTCTAAACACGGGGAGCTTCATCGGCGTGGTGGTTCGAGCCGCTCAGATGCTCGGCCTACACAAAGATCCATCGCATTTCAAGGCCACAATCGCCCCAATTCCTGCCGAAGTGCAGCGCAGAGTATGGTGGCATGTCTTTCACTGTGATGTCCTCGTCGCCGTGGCATCGGGCTTGCCTCCCCTGATTGAACGCGACTCGTGGGATACTTCCATGGTCAGTGAACTGTGGGAGGAAAAGATGGGGACCGTGGAGGGTCTCCGTTATGAAGAGGAAGTGAAACAGGGACTGCGACAGCCAGGTGGTGTTCGGGACCCATCGTCCCTCGTGTCGCCCATGGGCGTCTGGTTACAAGGGAAGTTTCAAGAATCATGTAGGTTACAAGCCTCCCCGCCCCGGCCGGGCCTTGGGGTTTCGAACACTAACCATGTGCAACGCCAGTGGTTGTCCGCAAACTGTTGAACAAGACCTACAACGAGGAGTCCATGACCATCAATGACATGAAGTCAGCCCGGGATGATCTGGAAACGCTTCGACAACAGTTGAGAGATCGCGCGGACCGGATCCCGATTGAAAGCACGAACAACACACACGAAGACAACGCCCAACTCAACGCGTGGACGAAAATCCTTCTCTCACTGTTGGGCGATAAGAACTGGTGGTTCCTACACTCTCCATTGCTCCACCGGTCAATCAACCAGGCGTGGCAAGCCATGATTCCGAAGTAAGTCCCCTTCTTTCCTTTTTTTTTGTCTCGTTTGCTTTTTTTCATCCCATGACAAGATCAGAAGATTAACCACGTGTTTCCAGCCTCCAACTCCACTGCTGCGCCTTCCTAGAGCAATTCGTCATGATCTCATGCGCCGAAGACTTCGTCCGATACCACTGGTCATGGCCGGGCAACCACCAGCCCCTGCACGCCCTAATGATGGTCCTGAAAGAAGTCGAGCGCAACCCGACCAGCTCCGACGCCGCAGTCTCATGCACCATCATCGATCAGACAATGGCCCTGTGCGCACCAGACGGCGGTATCACGTCCAGCGACGGCTGGAATAATATGATGCCGAGGCCGCTGAGCGATGGCGGCTCTGAGGCGTGGGATTTGATCTGGCGTCTGCGTGCGAGGGTGTGGACTAAAGCTGGACTCGATCCAAATGTCATCCTGACGAGGGAGGAGGTCGGCGCCATTGTGGCGGCGAAGATCGCTTCGTTCAAGAAGTCGGGTGGCGTGCTTGAGTTGCAGACGCCTGTCCAGCAGTTGGGGCGTAGTAGGCCTGACCACCACCACCCTCATCATCAGGGCGGTGGGGGTGAGCGACTCGTGGTCAAGACCGAGACTGGGACCGAGATCGAGTTTCCCAAACAGTCCGATACGGCGGCTCCTTTCGTCAATCCTCGAGTCGATGGAGGTGCAGATGGAGATGGAGAAAGACAAGGAGAAGAAGAAGATGAAGAAAGCCAGTCGTTCGACCATTTGTTCACAGCGGGTTTGGGGGGAACAGGACCGACGCCGAACATCAATTGGGATGAATGGGATAGTATATTCAACCTCGGTTCGATTTAGATCAGATCAAATCAACAACGGTAAAAGGACTCAAGTTGTGAAAAGAGATGCTCTGTCGAGAGGAGTCGGAGAGGAGAGCAGACGAAACCACTGGCTGAAACACACCAACAAGCAGCTTCACTCGATCCTCTCTCTGGTTTAGGGTCATCGAAATCTATACAGCGCCCGCCCTCCCGAGACCTTCTATCCCCGCCTCTCTCTTGAACCATCTCGTCTCAAAGACCCGGACTCAGCACCTTGCGCGCCTCGACCTCGATATCATACAGGAAGAAAAAATCATTATAATCCTTTGAGAATGTCTTCGCCGTGGGTCCAGGGATGGGACCGTCAAAGTACTGCTTGACCTGCGCAATCATCTTGTCCGGTGGACCCATCATCTTATTCGACATTGTCTGCACAGCCGACACACGCGGCAGACGCAGAGAGGTGAAAAGCTTGAGGCGCGACGGGACTTCTTCGTCGGAATCTGTGGCTGTTGTCGGGGTTGGTGCCTGTTTCTTCGTATTACAGTCGTGCTCCGGATCACCGCCACGCTCAGACGAGAACAGGACTTCCATTCCCGCGGCGTCCTCGAGGGCCATCGACGCCCCCTGGCCGTGCGTCGGCAGCATCAGGTGCGCCGCGTCGCCGACCAGCACGGTGCGGCCGCGTGTAAACGTCTCGATCGGGTCGCGCGACATCTGCGTATACACCTTGACGTCCGTGGCACCGGCGCAGATGGCTTGGATAGATGGGTGGAACTCCTTTGCGTCGGCGAGCACGTCGCTCACGTCTGCCGGCGAATCCCAGCCTTCCAGGCCTTTCTCCTTCGGCTTCGTCGGGTGTAGCAGGGCCGCGTAAAGCAGTTCACCACCGCGGCACGGGTAGGTGCTGATCATGAGGCCCGGACGGCCGACTTCGGTCTTGTAGAAGGTCGTGAAACCGGGTTTGTGGCCGCGGTAGAATTGTCCGGCCTCCGGGTGCGCGAGGACTTTATCGAAGGGTTGTAAAAATCGATACATGGACAGAGGCGCCTTGGACACCGGGTACTCGCGCCCGATGACGTTGGCGATGAGCTTGCTGTGCGCGCCGTCAGCGATGATGACAAGGTCCTTCTTCAGTTCCTCATCGGCCAGCGTGATCATGCCTGTATCAACGTCGACGTCAACGACCTCCCGACCGAGATGGATCTTGGGCTGGGGCTCGTCCAGCGCCTCGACCAGCGCCTTCAGTCCCGCATGCAGATCGGCGCGATGGAAAAGCAGCCAGCGATCGCCATATTTCTCCTTGATGTCGCTGAAATACTCCTCCGAGTCGACGGAGAGGTCGTCGGCCCTGATACGCCGCATCTGCGAATAATCCAGGGCCCCTGCGGCGGCGAAGTCGAACCCCCATCGTGACAGAATGCGGGTGCCATTGGGCCCGATGATGATGGCGGCGCCGGTCTCGTTGCGGAATTTCGATTTCTCAAAGAGTTCGACGACGTGGCCGGCGCGAGAGAGGGCGATGGCGGCAGAGAGGCCTGCGACGCCGGCGCCCACGATACCGACTTGGAGTTGGCGTTGGATCTTGTTGATCGACGTTGACTGCGGCATGGCTTTCCAAGGCTTTGTGACGGGCGCGCCGCCTGTGGATTGCCAATGTCAATGTGGGGGGATCACGATCCGCGATCGACGGTAATTGTTCCAACAAGTCTTCCCGTGTACCATGCAAGGAAGGGAGGATGTAGGAAAGGGCGACAATAGTCCCTGTGCCAGTGCAGGCTATTTGGCTTCGTTTCCTGCTCCTGCTGCGCTTGCGTCGTGACTTTTTTTCTTCGTCGTCGTCGGCGGTGGCGGTCGGGGGCCCGGTCTCTTGAACTTTACTGCTAGCAGATGCAACTCTTTCCCGGAATAGTAGCTGGTCTTTGCACTCTGGGGTCTGGAGGCTCCGTGCTTTGAGGTTCGGGAGGTCGACGACTCCCAGGTTAAGGCTGAGGCTGAAACTTGAGGCTAGTCTATAATGAATCATTGATGACGAGCAGGGACAGACCAGGTCTTTGGACGAGGAACCTCGTAGGGAAGGGATGCACCTGGTAAGCTTGTGAGATGCAGCACCCCTGTACATCATGATCTCATTGGGCATAGACGGAGAGGAAGATCGAGTACAGGGTATGTATAGTTGTAGTACAGAGTCACAGAGTAACAGAGTCACAGAGGACAGAGGGAAAAGCTCAGGTACTAGGTACATGTGTCTCAAGCAAAAGAGGAACGAGACGCTACGTCGTGCCTTCCACATCCACATCCAGGGACCCGCAGAAGGAAGGTTCGAGGAAGGTTCGACTCACCTCGTCACCTCGTTACCTTCATCTTTGACTACTGTTGAGTCTCCCTCTCCCATTCACCCTCTCTTTTCTCGACGCCCACATCCCAAGTACTTCCTACGCACATCGCAACAATGTCCTCCTCCTCACCCAGCACCTCCCTCTCGAACGCAGTCCTCCCATCGCGCATCCTCCTCTCCTTCCTCGGCCTCGCCTCTGCGTGCGGCGGATACCTCGCAGACTGGAACGAGACGCACGTCTTCAACCCGCGGTGGACTCCGCACGCGAAATTCCACAACGGTCAAACCATGTCGACGGGTCTGGGGTTGGGATTGTTGACCTTTTATTTCACATGGCGGCGTCGTGGGGCATCTGGTGGCCCGCTATTGCTCGACGATCTATTCACAGCAGCGTTGATGAGTAGTCTTTACTGGGCGACGCAGGTCAGTGGGATCCTGTACCCGGGTACCAAATGGGTGGATGATGAGTTCCGCGAGAGTCATGGCGAGCCGCAGAAGAGGGGAGCACCCGTACTGTTGGGTCTGAGTTGGTTGGCGTTTGGACTTGGATGGTATCGCTTGGGTGGTGGTGGGCTGAAGGCGAAGATAGGGTGAAATGCCATCCATCAGACGCATAAGAGAGAAGATCCAAGCATTGACGCCACAAGAGGAAAGGCAAAGGAGTGATGGGGATTTGTATCAACAACACATTCTCGGGACATTACTGTGGAAAAGCGATCGGTCGAGACAGGCCGACCGGAGGACAGAGAGAGCCCTGTCCAAATGCACGTTATAACAAGGTTTACCACCTATGATCGATGTCCAGGATCCCGAGATCGGACTGGGCTCTTAGCAAACAGACCAATCGTGGCAGTCAACGGTCTACAGTCTATAGACTGAATACAAAATGGATGCCGAACCCACCGGGTAAATAAGTATTACTCTTTTTGTATACACATAGAACGTCAAAATCCCAGCCTCCAGAACCCATCACCTACACTATGTACAGTAGGCCTTCCCCCCTTTCCCCCTGTTATCCTGTCTGACGCCTTCCCATTCCAAACTTAGAAAGCACGATTCAACACAGCCTCCTTCCCAGCGGGCGTGGGCTCTGCGTGGCGCGCAAACAGCCTCCTCAGGCCCTGGATGAAGACGACGTCGACGATGCGAGCGGGTGTCTTGGTTAGGTTGGAGAGGCTGAATCGTCGGACGCGGAAGGCGTAGTATAGGAAGATGCATGCGAAGATCTGCGTCGGTCAGGTCAGATCAGATCCAGGTTCGGAGATTTTGGGAAGGATGGGGGCGAGAGAGAAAAAAAGACTCACGTTGAAGACAATGTACGACCAACCGATGCCGAAGTTGCGCCACCTCTGGCTCGGGTAGATCTCGCTGCCTGCCAGGAACTGGTTCGCCGAGCTGAGCGGGCAGTATTCGCACCCGCTGGTCGCGTCGCCGTTGTACAGCTGGCCCGGAGCGCCGCCGTCCAGGTACGGGGTCAGGTACTGCAGACACGTCTGGCCTGATGGCGGGTTGAAGATGGCGAGTTCATTCTCCGCGCACTCGACGGGTCGTCCGTTCAGGCCGGCCCCGGCCCAGCCGGAGATCATGTATGTCATGGGTGAGACACGGTCTGGAGGGGAGGGGGTCGATTGTCAGTGACACCGTGTTGTAGGGGGAGAGAACGAAAGAAACAGGAGACAACAACGTACACATGAATATCCAGAAGCCAGGGAGTGCCTCGGGCGTTTGCAGCACACCGTTGAACGTGAGCATCATGCTGAACAGCAGCGTCGCGATGTTACCCGCCGTCTCCGCGTCCGGAAGAGCCGCGATCATCATGTGCGCAAAGGTGCTGGTGAAGACCATGAATTGCACCACGAACAGGAACATCAACGTCCGCGTTTCGCTGTTTTGATTCTTACCAAAGATGGGGAAGTACCACGCCACCCACATCAGAAAAGACAGCACAACTTGATAAGGGATTTCGACCAGGATGTTCGCCCACATGAAGGCGATCCACGAGTAAGCCTTGGAGGGACGTTCACGCACTTCGTAAAGGGATCGTTGGATGACGAAGCGAGGCATGATTTGTTGCACAAGGGTCGAGAAAATACTGAGATCAACCTAGTCAGTTTTGGCTTTTGAGGAATAAAGCCAAGTCTGCTTACCTGACAAACATGAAGATGCCGAAGAGCGTATTCTGCAGTCCTGCCATCGTCGAGTTCTGCTTGTAGAACGAAAAGCCAATGAACAGCGACGACATGATACACAGCATGAACCTGTAGCCTCGTAAGTGACCGTCACCACCATCCAGGGTCGGAAGACTCCAATACTCACTTTCCACTGATGTACGACGGTGTCCTCCAGTACTGTTGGAACACCCGCTCCGTGACATAATAAATCTGAGAGGTGAGCGGCATGGCGAATTCGGTCGCAGATGTGTGGTCAGGTCCAGGTTCGGATTTCTTCGCCTCGTGCATGCGATCCAGTTCGGCCTGGATTTCTTGAGATTCGGGACTCGCTTTCCAGACCTCGCTCCAATCTCGATCGGATTTCTTGCCACAGATGTCCAGCATATATTCAGCAGGGTTGGCTTCGTCGTCGCAAGGCGGAGCCCCATTTCTCTCAAAGTAGTCGAGGAGCGTTCGGGAGTTGTGGCCAATGTCCCCGAAATAGATCGTCTTGCCTCCTTTCATCAGAAACAGCAGTCGGTCAAATTCCTGGAACAAAATCGCAGACGGTTGATGGATGGTGCAGAGAATGGCCTGGCCGGCGTCGGCCAGCTTTCGAAGGAACGCAACGATAGACCAAGAGCTCTGTGAGTCAAGACCGGACGTCGGCTCGTCGAGGAAAATGAGCAGTGCAGGCTTCGCAGCCAGTTCGACACCGATCGTCAGGAGTTTACGTTGCTCCACATTCAGACCTTCACCCGGATTCCCGACGATCGCTTCGGCAAAGTCCTCCATGGAAAGCATTTTGATGACTTCTTCGACAAACTCGTCCTTCTCCTGCTTGGAAACCGACTTTGGTTGTCGAAGATAGGCGGAAAAGCGCAGGGCTTCTCTCACCGTGGTGGTCTCCAAATGAAGATCTTGCTGTTGCACGTAGCCAGTTTTGCGCTGGAATGATGCATCCAAAGGTTTTCCATTCACCAGCTAAGAGGGAGGTCAGAAGATAGTCCTAAAGCCAGTCGAGGGATCTTACCATATCACCAGTTAGCACGCCGATAGTGGTTCGCTGCGCCAATGCATCAAGTAGTGTGGTTTTACCCGCTCCTGAAGTTCCCATAAGAGCGGTCAAAGTTCCTGGTTTGACCCAACCTGAGATGCCGTCGAGCAGTCTTCGCGGCTCTCCTTTGATCTTGATGTCGAAAACGACATTGCGCCAGGTGAAAATGTCCTTTTGCGCAGGCAGAGCTTTGACCTCCTCTTTTCCTTCGGCTGGACTGGTGGCAGCTGCTCCTTTTTCGTCTGCACGTGCCATTTCTTCGTCCTTCCCAGCACCATTGAGTAGATACGATGGAACATGGCCTCGTCGGAACACCAAAAATTCGGCAGTCGAATCCGAATCCGAATTCATCTCGGAGGCGACCAGATAGAGAACGAAGAAGGCGATCAGAAAGGCGAAGAGGATCCCGAGGTTTCGCCAGATATGACTGTATGAATACCCGTAAGAGGCTTCTACCCACGCGTCACCCAACACGTTGATCTCGCCGGCAACGGCCCCAGCTACGGCGCATTGGAAATTTTGGCCTTGGCCATATGGTGGAACAAGGCTTGTAGGTGCGCATGGGAACTCAACGCCGTGCACCTCGTTGACAAGGAGAGCCTCGAAGGCGTAAGAAATCGGGTTGAGCCAGGAACTCCACTGTCATCTAACGTCAACCATTTTGAACCTGACGTGTGGGCATTAGCAGAACGACTCACCTTGAACCATGGGTGCATATAAGACCGCTGGATGGTGAAGCCTGTATAGATGACAATCCAAAGAACCATGATACCGGCAATCGCCAAAGCCGCCGAGATTGTTTTCGTGACCGCAGCGGTAGTTCTGAAAATGACCGACGTCGTGATCATCACCACAAAGTTGAAGAGGAAGAAGACGAAAAACTGCGCTGCCTCTCGTCTTAAGCCTGCCAGGAAGTAGAGGATGATGTTGAAGACAGTCGCCCGGGCAAACTTGATTGGCAAGTCGGCCACAAGACCCGCAAGCGCTTCGGTAAATGGATGGTAAAAAGCATACGATTTGTGTTTGGCCACAATCGGACGTTGAGCATACAAGGTGTTGATCTCAACAATGGCTTGGAGGGCGCTGAGCAAGACCGCAAAGAAGAGAACGGAACCCTTGGCGAAGAAGCTGCCGGTCGAGAGGGGAGTTCCGTAGAAGACCGAACCGATGATGAGGGACTGGGCAACCTGGCTGAAGATGACAGCGCTATAGAAGGAGTTAGTTAGGTGGGAAATGAAGTCGATCGAAAGGACCAAACTCACATGGTCGACGCCTTGTCGTTCCAGAGCCTTTGATACGCCCGGGTTGTGCACAGCCGTATCTGCATTGGTATGCTGAGAACGTAGGGCGACGAAGGGCGAACGTGTTTGGCTTGACGGTCATGATGAGCCTCTCTGAATGTTTCCAGAGCCTCCTTGCCTTCCCCGACGTCCTCCTCTACGTGGTCGACTTCGTCTCGAGCCAGCTTGAACTGAGGGCTTTCCTGCCAGTACTTCTCGAATTCTTCGGCCGTCCTAGGAATCTTGTTTTCGAATCCTTCTTTGGGTTTCCTCTCCTGAGGGTTCGTAACCGACCTATTAGAAATTATTTTCAGCGCATGACTGGAAAACACGAAATCCGAGAGGGACGCACGTCAAGAAGTCACCCGTTGTCTGCCGAGGCGGACAATGCCACCCCATTTCTTCGAAGTACGTCCTCGCATCCTCTGTTGGGCCAAAAAAGATTTGTCTCCCTTCGTAGAGCACAATGACCTTGTCACACATATCGTAAATGGCTTGGGAAGCTTGGTAAATGGCGATGAGAGAGGTGAGGCCACCGATATCTCCAGCGATTCTGAGCGAACGGACAAACTCGAGAGCTGTTTGTGAATCTAGTCCACGAGTTGAGTTATCCCACGCCGCAATGGGTGCACCTGTTGGATGTCAATGATGCCGGTCACTCCAGAACTTCTATCCTCTTCTTACCTGCCAGAGCCATTTCGGCAATACTGACACGCTTCCGCTCTCCTCCGCTGACGCCGCGAACGAAGTCATCGCCGACCTTGGTGTTGCGCGTATGTGCTAGCCACGAGGTCAGCGGTCCACATACCCTAACTCGACCAGGGTGAAGAATACTCACACAAGCCAAAAATGTTCATCATGACGGATGCCATGTATTTAGACCAGTCGGCACGCTTGATGTCGAGAACTCTGTTGGATGGAGTACGGCAAGCCGCAGCGAAGTTCAGGGTTTCCCCCACGGTCAAATGAGGAAAATGCTTCTCGGTCTCTTGATTGTAAACAGCTTCACCTTTGAACTCTTTGAGAAACGTTGCTTGTGGGATCCCGGAGTAGGTGACCTTTGAATCTGGCGAGAGCTCGAGACCCTGATATTCGCCACAGATGCTTTTCAAAAAGGTAGAACAACCGCTCCCCGGTCGTCCGAGAACAATCAGCAATTCTCCGCTGTTAACATGGCCGTTGAAATTGCGCAAGATTTGCTTCTCCGGGGGATGACTGAAGATCTCGCGAAAGCGAAAGGGTTGCGCGAAGATGGAGCCGACGTTCTTCTGAAGGACAAGGGCCGATCCTTTCCCAGAAACACTGAGGTTTTTGAAGCTGAAACCCGTTCTTCGCAGCTTGACGTTGTGTTCCTCGAGAAGTTGGAGGAATTTGCGCGCCCATAGGAAGAGGTTGAAGGCGGGATCGTTGGGATTAAACTCTGGTGATTCCATCCCCATCCCAGCTACTGTATCCTTTCTTGCCAGACCATCAGAGGTAGGCGTCCTCGTTGGTCCGACTCCGGACAGGATAGAGGCGATTTTGGCGAGCTCATCTCTGTCGGCGGAGTTGTCGTGTTCGAATTGATAGTCTATCGTGTCTCTGGTCTTCCTGGTGCGAATTGGTTCGAACCTCGGACCTTCGGAACTCGAGGTGGAGATTTCGCGTTCCAGTTGATTGTCGGCTTCAGCAGCAGAGGCCGCAGAGGCATGCTCCTCATCTTCTGGGGCCATAGCGCCAAACTAACAGCTGCTTCGCTGCGTGGCCACTAGCATACAATTGAGTCTCTGCGAACGAACCCGCGAAGAGATTCGAACAGGCGTTTGAAGAGACTTGGGCCTGGATGTAGCAGCTTTGTGAGGATGAAGCTGCCTCAATGTTTGTAAAAGTCAACCAAGGTCAAGGCGGGGAGGTGGAAAGAAATAGGTCCAGAAGGCGGACGGACCCCTGCGGCCGGTCACAAATAAACAACGCTTGGACAAGCGAGCACTCGTATACAGGTGTCAAACCCAAATGGGGGATTTCCAAGCTGGCATTGGCAGCCAGTGGACCTGAGATGCATGAGCTGCGCATGAGGATTGAGCAGTGAGCGGGCCCGTTCGTCCTAGTCGAAAATCACAACACCAGGGAGGCCCGGGCTTTGCCATCCATCCAGTTGCAGTGTGTCCACTCACGATTACGTCCGATTAGACTCATCAGAGCGCCTAAAGGGTCCCATGTGCATCTCCCCATGCTGATTCTTGACCGTTTGCGCACCTCTTGCGGCTGTGCAGTGTGCAGCAGCTCGGGATCGAAGAGCTCCTGTCGCCGGTCTCGGTGCTGTCGCTTTGCTTTTCCTCCGGGCTGAGGCTTCAGCTCGCATCAACATGTGAGTTTCGACGGCGTGAATACGGAATACGAGCCTGTTGCGAAAGAATGCGACGGCGGCAACTCCGCTCCGACTGGCAAACTCGTGTCCCCGCCGTGGCTGTCACCGGCCGTCTGTGCCGGAGGCCCCAAGCGGACTAGCCGGACTCGCCTGTGACTTTACTGAAGGCGTACTCGCCTGTAGCCTGTAAGTGTAGGCTGTCAGAGTCCAAGGGCTTAGCTAAGGTGACCTGGTCTTCGAGATGGGGCTGCAGCCTGCGTGCGGCATGCGCCGGCATGAGCGAGGCGAGACAACCGATCTCAACGTATCAAGCCTTGTTGGGCTCCACATGCCTCGGGTGAATTGACGCTTTTCCAATATTATTGGGCCTGATTCCCTGCAGTTTGAACTCACAAATGTGAACCCTGATGACAGACTATGACCCAGGAGTCCAGGACCCAGATGAAACAAACCTTCCCGGAAGCCGCTGGATTCCCATGCAAATCCGATCTCTGAATAACCAGTGGCGATTCGTTATGCAAGCTGCACTAACTTTGAAGAGAGCCCATGGGATCGCGATTATCATGAGGCGTGCCAGATGGCAGATGCAAGTTGTCAGCTCAAGCCGCATGCCGACCACGACCACGGTCATGGCCATGGCACATCCCGCGAGGCGCGAGAGATCGCCTGGTCCTGACTCCTCGGAGCGTCCCCGGAGCTTAGGAGATTTTCACGTTAGCGGTCAATAGCGGTCAATAATGATTATACGTACCTAATGCCCAGGCACAACCTGAGTACAATTTCGTGGATCGGCGAAAGCGGTCGATCAGGACCACGACACGTCACCAGAGTCCAGAGCGAGGCTGAAAGTGGTCCGGCGATGATGATGTTGTTGTTGCATCCTCAATCGGAGGGAACTGTCCTCCGAGTCCGAGTTCAGAGTTCAGACGAATACGGACGGTATCGGCTTGACGTGTGTCCTCAGATCTTCTCGCAACGACCTCCTCAAGCAGTAGCAGTAGGAGCGATCATCAATCCCTGCACTTGGCACTTGCAAGCTGCGCCGAATGTTCCCCCACAAGCTTGTCTCTTGTCTCTTGTCTCTTTCTCGACTCTCACTTTCGTCCCTCAAGCTGCCAACCTACTCGTACAATTGGAAGACCCTACTCGTACGGCTAGTCGTACCTGGCGTGTACGTAATCAAATGCTAAGGCTTGGCCGCAATACCAAGGCGCTACTAGTGATCAATTCGCTTGGCGCAAACACTCTCTGGAAGTCACGACTCACCAGTCACCATTGCCGATCCAGCAACACCCTCTCACGCGTCACTCTCTCACCTTGGGGACTCTCGCGTGAACTGTGGATGCTCACATTGGTAAACGAGCACCTTCCCCTCTACATATATCTCACTGCGTCGCCAATGTCGCCGAGGCGGCTGATGATAACTTCGGCTCCATCGCTGTTCCAGAGGCAAAAGACGACCTCGACCGCTACTCCTCCATCGCTAAATGCGATCGTCAATTCAATGCAAGTTGATCATGTCCACTCGCTAAGCTCAAGGCGACGGCACGCCTTTGAAATAGCAAAGGAATCGATGTCTAAGTCTCTTATCAAGTTATCAACCTGTCCGGGCCGCGAGAAAGGTTCTTTGGTTGCGCCTCAGATGAAGGTCTTTCTCTGTCGACCTGACACGTGATACATTACGTGATCAATCGACCGAGACGACATGGATTCTTCTACATACTCATCACCGAGCTCTGGAAGATCCTTGATTTCCTACATTCTACGTGATCGCCAATGTTTTTTGACATCCATTTATCGGGATTACGTTCCAGTGACCATCTTCGATCCCGACCCCCGGATCTGCTTTATTGTGCTCTTTTTGACATTGACGTCAAACTTAGGGAAGCAGAAGGTCGCGAATCAGGCCATCGATGACAAGAAATCATGCAAGACACATGCAACTTACGAATCCTCGGTCCCGTCGCAGCGGAGCCCTACTCACTCCACTCACCGCGACCCACGGGCTGCCTTGCCTCATAAATACTCCGTACAGTCCATGTGCTCTCAAATGGGTGAAGAACCTCGGCCTACAACCTTAAAGTGAGGATAAGGTTTGAAGCTACGGGAGAAGAATTCAATGACAAAACGGAGTGCCATTGCTCTAAAGTTAAGAAGCCAAGTCAAGGTCTAACGTGTGTGTTCCTGTACACCACTGTGCCAGATACTAATGCAGCAGCATTCCACCGTCCATGCGATAATTGCTCCCTGACACCATGACAGCATCGTCACTAGCCAAGAACAGGAACAACTTTGCTACCTCCATCGGTTGCGCCGCACGGCCTGAAGTAATGCAAAGTCAGCAAGATGAAACCCCAAGAATGAATGTGACGACAGTATTCTGGTTCTTACCTGCTGGGCTTGCCTTGGTTCGGGCTTCGGGATCATCCCAAACATCAAGCAGTGGTGTGGCCACATAACCAGGGGAGACGCAATTGACTCGGATTTTGTCCGGTGCATACTCCTGCGATGCTGTCACGGCCAGGGCGCGGACCGCGAATTTCGACATGTTATACGGACAAAGCTGGGCATAGGCGGCTTCGCTGGCAAGACTCGCCGTGATGATGATGCTCCCGCCCTTTCCCAATGCCTGCATTTTTGCCGCAGCATATTTGACTCCAAGGAAAGCTGCAAGGGAGTTGTCAGCGCCAGACTCGGCGATGAAAAGAGACTGTCATAAATGGAGAGGGCACTCACGTCCACGGGCGTTGATTCGCATGTGTTTGTCATAGCTCTCTGCGGTCACCTCCGAAATGGGCGAAAAGACCCCGATGCCCGCGTTCAGTACTGCGATGTCGAGTCCTCCGAAGTCTTTGAAGCACTTCTCCACGAACCCAATCACCGATTCCTCATCTGCCGCATCGGCATAATGGAATCCATAGGTGTCTGACGCAAAGCCTTGCGATTTCAGCGTCGAAAGCGCTGAATCAATGTTTTTCTGCGAAAAGTCCACTCCTAGTACTTTGGCACCTTCGGACAAGAAAGTCTGGGTGACTGCCAATCCAATCCCCGAACCCGCGCCAGTCACAAAGGCGACTTTGCCTGCTAATCTGTTTGTGCTGACCATCTTGACTGAGAGAAGCGATAAAGAATACAGATGTCGAAGGTTTGCAAGGCCTCCCACTTCCAGTCCTATATGGAGTTATTATATCGGGGGAAGCGGGGCCCCGCTTCGGCCCCGCGTCGGCCGAGTTTCCGACCCCATTTCCGGAGTGCATATCTAGCGGAACGTCGCCGTGTCACCTCCGGCGCTGCGAAAGCCATATTAGGACTATGCAGCGAAGGAGCATAGTGCAATCATGGAACTGGTTGGCCTACCAGGGTGCTAAATCTGGACTGGTCTATGCTCGTATTCAGCAGACTTCTCTCCTGAACGGAACAGCCTCCACCAGAGTCCGACATACCTGTCTTGCATGGCCCAAAGGAGAGCATATCGCCGCTCCTAGCTTGCCGTCTGAAGGCCTATGGTCGTATTCAGCAGACTCCCCTCCCGGACGGAATGGCCTCACACACAATCTGACCTGTCTGGCCTGCCTGGACCGAAGGAGCGTACGGCGTCTCGTAACATGTTGTCCGAACACCGAAGCCAGACTTCGAGGAAATCATACACATCCACGGTTCTCTTTCCGCTCCTTTGTTTTGACAGTCCAGCGTCCACACCCTCCGCAATTCCCCGGGCCTGGTCTAGCAGCTACTCCACCACGGGCGATGCACCCCAGGTTCCGCCTCTGGGTCTTGCAGTATACGCTATGTGTTGATGCGTGGTTGATAAAGGACTGCTGAAGAAGCTGAACATGAGATCCGTTCAATCACTTTCTTCAAGAATTGGAAGTTCTCTCGCTTGGCTACCAATTGCTCCTATCACCTTCGACCTGCTCTTCTAGATTCCACTCTGTGACCACCAGCGTGGTATCTGAAGAATGGAACGACGCCTTTCGACGTCCAGCGAGACCGCTGCCCGCCATGAGATCGAGGAAACACTCCATACTGAGCTCTATCCAGGCACTGAGGTGATGACTGATGGTATGTCGATATTCATCTATTATCAAGAGAGCAACCTAACCCGATCATCGTTTTGTAGTTGGCGGTCTTCACTTCAAACGATCTGGAAAGACGGTGCTGGTGCCTCAGCCTTCAGATGACCCTGCTGATCCACTCAATTGGAGCCTTACATGGAAGATGCTCAATATGGGCGGCATGGCGGTCACTACCTTTGCATGGACTGTTGGCCCTCTGGCCATTTCATCCCAAGTTCCATATTATATGGCTGAATGGGACCGCTCGCTTCCTGATGTCATACAATTTGTGAGCCCAAATCCTGTCTGATGGAAAGGTCATGTAAGCTGACTTTACGCTCTCAGGTTGGTGTGAGCATCCTCGTCCTTGGGTTTTCCAACTTTATCTGGGTGCCCATTGGCCGCGCCTACGGACGTCGCCCCATGGCCTTCATCGCAAACCTCATGAACGTCGCTTCGATGATTTGGAGAGCAGAGGCCAGATCCTATAGCTCGTTTATGGGAGCATGCGTCCTCACTGGCATTGCTTGTGGACCATCAGAGACATTGCCGGGAATGGTAAGAAAAAACATTTGCATAGCCTGAACAAGTCACTAACATGGTGATCTAGTTGGTCGCAGACGTCATGTTTCTTCATCAGCGAGGCTTCTACATGAGTTTGTATCTATGGATCGGATGGACCGGAACATTGGTGAGAGACAATTCCTCCGAAACCGTAGTGGTAAATCGTCACTAACGCCCAAACAGATCGGTCCTGTCCTTGCTGGAGTCATGTCAGACAGATACGGCTGGAGAAGCTTCTGGTGGCTCTGTGTTGCAATCGCTGGCTTCGCCTTGGTATACCAGGTCCTCTTTATGCCAGAGACGCGATGGGAAGAACGCCACGTTGAAATTGTCCACGAGACAGAGGGCCAACCTTCAGCGACTTCTGCTGAAAAGGACAAGGGCGAAACCATACTTGAAGAGACATCTCCGCAAGCAGGAGACAACCCCAATACCAACGAGGTTGTCGTCAAGCTGACGGGGAAGCCGAGCAAAGCGCAATTCTCCCTCTGGGGCAAATTTGACAAGGCCAGCGCGAAGGGGATCATTCCAGCACTGATCATGCCATTTCGACTTTTCATGTACCCCATTGTCGTTTGGGCGGCGTTTGTCTTTGCCTGGGCGGCATCCATGCTTGTGATCATCAACGTCACTCAGTCACAGGCCTTTGCCGGACCTCCCTGGAACATGTCTGCCGCTGACGTGGGGTACACAAACTTTGGCGCCGTTGTCGGAGTTGCCCTGTCCCTGGTCGTCGCTGGGCCTCTGAGTGACTGGGTTTCGGCATTCCAGACTCGACGAAACAACGGTATCAGAGAACCCGAGATGAGATTGGTGTCGCTTTTCCCTTTTGCTATCTGCTGCATGCTCGGTGGTGTCCTGGTGGCTGTTGGCTACGAGCATCAGTGGAGCTGGCAGGCCATCGTCATCGGTGGTTACACTCTTCTTGGCTTGGTTTTGCCAGCCCTGTCTGCCATTTCCTTGACCTACGCGGTATGTCCCCCTCGTCCATCAAATCTTTTTGCGTTGCTCAGGCTAACACAAAATTGTCTCCCAAACAGATCGATTGTTACAAACCAGTTGCCGGAGAAATCCTCGTCACCGCGACAATGGTCAAGAACCTGTGGGCCTATGGAATGACCAGATTTTTCAACGATTGGATCGCAGATGTCGGATACATCAAGCCCATCATGGTCGATACTGGTCTTGCCATGTTTTTCTTCTCCCTGGCCATACCTCTGTTCTACGTCGGCAAACGGTTCAGAAGATGGACAAAGGATAGCCCGGCACATCATGAGATCTGATCAGGCCGGCGTACTCTACATGACTCTAGCTAGTCGGGAGAGATAGTGAGTGTGCATTGAGGGTTGAAGGACAAGGAGCAGATTGAGAATGGGGGTTAGGGACCTGTGTAAGTTGGAGAGGACAATATGACAGGGTACAAGGGACAGCGTAGCAGAGAAAAGGTACTTGATACTTGACTATCAACGATGTGGGCTGAAAATCCATCTTTGGTCTATACTTGTGATGTCTATCTATCATTGTCAAAGGCATAGATAGAATAGACAGTGACAAAAGCCCCCGTCGACTATTTAAAGTTAAGGAAAATAATGTCCAGAGTTTGTTTGGGCTCGGCCTCGGCCACCCAATCAATCTCTTTTGGGAGGACAACTAACTAGACTCAGAATGGTCCTGAAAATAAAACCTTGAACTCCTCTCGAATTTTGACCAAGCCGAAAACCTTGAGTTTGTAATATTTCCATGGTCCCAATTGGCAAAGTTGCATCGGAAATTATCAAATGCCATACTCGTATAGTCCAGTGGAATGCCATGTGGGCTGGGCCAGAATGGCTAGAATGGCAATTCTCGCGATTCTGAATAGATAAGGGAGAAGAATGTACAAACAAGATCGCAGCGACAAATGTAAGGAGGGTTAGATCCAATTCAGCGAACAACGAGATGGTCACGGCTTTCCATACTCCTGGAGACACAAAATAAATAAATCCTCGACAAAAATCGTTTATGGGGGTTTTGCATTTTGTCATTTTTCTGGGGGGCACATGCATACCTTACATGTCTGCAGCTGGTTTGAATGTGCTTTGTTCTAGAGTCTAGTCTAGTCATGCTATCCCGATGTAATCGTATAGAGAGAGGGTCGAGACTCAGAGACACTGCATTGCATTGCACAGCACTGCTCTTGAGGATCGAAATCTCTGATTTTCACACCACACCCTCCTCTCTCCATCTCTTCTTCTCTTTAGTTAAAAGCAATTCCACCATCGACGACCAAGCTCTACAATTCCCCCAAATCGGCGTCAGTAATTTCCTTTCTCAGAAAGCATCCCGGTAGGGGTCAAGGTAACCGTGAAGGAAAGAAGAAGGGGGCACATACCTGTCCTGTGACCCAATCCGAATCCGGTCCAGAGAGAAAGCTCACTGCATTGGCCACGTCTTCTGGCACCGACACGCGTCCCAGCGTTGTCATCGGTAAGGCGAAGGCTTCCATGTTGCTCTCGTTGCCTTTCTTCGGTAAGGGGACTTCGTCGAGTTTGGTTTCCAGGATCTATTTAAAGGTGTGAGAAATTAGGAAAATACTAAGTTAGAATTGGACATAGAACTTACGTCCCACATTGGGGTTCCAACTATGCCTGGAGCGTAGCAGTTGACCTAGAGTGAAAAGTTTAGTATGATGGTGCTTGAGGGTGGCTGGATAGAACAATCTCACCTTGATGGTTTTCTCATGATCCCTGGACAAGGCGCCCAACTCGACAGCGAAAGTCTGGATAGGGAAATCCCATTAGTATCTTCAATGTGCCAGTGAAAAAAAAAATGAAAGAAGAGACTCTGAGACATACCTGCGTCAGGCCTCTGACAGCCCACTTCGAAGCCGTATACGCGGAGACAAGCGACATGCCCTTGAATGCAGCGATACTGGTAGCCCCAACGATCTTTCCACCTTTCCGCTGCTCGACCATCTTCTTACCCGCAACAACATAACAATTAAACACCCCCGCCACATTGACATCAAGAACCATCCGCACATGCTCCTCAGTCAGATCAAAGATGTCGTTGGCATGTCCGATCCCCGCGTTGGCAACCATTACCTGCAACGGCTCACCGAGCTTCTCGACCGCCGTGTCGACGAGAGCCTGCACCTCTGCGCGCTTGGTGACGTCGGCTGCGATCCCGATCGCCTTGCCGCCGGTGGCCTTGATCTTCTCCACCACGGCGTCAATCTGGGCCTGTTTGCTGGCGATGTCGTTGATCACGACGGCGTACCCGTCGCTCGAGAGGCGTTTGGCGATGGCCTCGCCGAGACCCTGCGCGCTCCCCGTCACGACTGCCACTCCTTTGGTCATCTTTTCGAACGTTTCTTTCGTTGCTTGCTGCTTTAGAGATTGAGATGACAACAACTGCAATTCTTCTATTTCTTTCAGGCCAGCTGTCTTAGTGGCGAAAGTAGGGCACGACCGATTGCTCAAAAAAGTGAATAGAGTCGAGGAATCCCGCGGAAACCCGGTTTGAGGAGTCCTCAACTTACCACTTTAAATGCCTGGGGCCCCCTTATTTCCCCCAGAGCTTGCAGTCGGAAGTTCGGGGGACTCGAAAAGCACAAACTCAGTTTTTACATTTTGCCGAGTTGTCAAAATGGTCACTAGACTGGTGTGTTGGAACTCAGATGCGAGTGTCTCCAAATTCGGCGCGTCTGTTCCATGTTGCCCCCGGTTTGCTTGGACAACATTACAATGAATGCATGGACTGACCGACCCCATCATTTGACCCCAGTAACCCCAGTCGCAAGTACTCCGTACCAAGAAAGGGCTGATTTCGGCAGAGTCAAGCGGCAAGTCGGGTTTCAACGAGTTGCCGCAGCATTGAACTCACAGGATCAAATACAAAATGGAAATTCGGAATGCGATCACCGAAATTCCGAAGCCGGGGGAACCCATGTTTCCGCTATACCCGCTATATTGACAATTCAAGACAGTCCATTGGCTAGCTCTACGTATCGAGACATAGTCTAGCCTGACCCAGCATAACCCGTCAAAGCTAATTCCTTCGCTTAATACACGGGGTGACCGGCCCCCGGTCAACCCTCAAGATTCCCAGATCTGGGAACAAACAGCGCTCAATCTCCAGACCATCTTCTCCATGTTGTGGTACACTGGCACCCCAGCTGTCCGTCATCTATCCCGGGGTGCTCTATCTCCCCCATGGACACCCCCCTTGCTCCCCCTGCTCCACACCCCGCGGAAGGTTCTCCGCAGATGCACTCCGGACTTGAGTGACAGACCCGTTCCTCGTGGCCCTTCTCTCACTATGACAGCCTCCCTCCCATCCCACACCTCTCGGAGCTTTCGGCGACCCTGGCCCCGATGTATGGGGGGATTTTCCACGGGGGCGTTTCAGGGGGCCCCGGCCCGTGATGAGCCGTGGCCTTCTGACTGTGTCCGGCTCTGCGTGCGCATTGCGCAGTCCGGGATTCCGAATAGTAGTCAACGCACGGCGGAATGGTGGCCTTTGGGGGTGAGTGGACACGCAAGGCCGGCAAGGCCGTGCAAGACATCAGAAATTCATTAAGGCCCTGATATACTTTGTGTATCTTCGGGAGGCTATAAGAACAAAATTTCTGGTTTGCTAAAACTCCCTCCGCAATCCAACGTCTGTCTTGTCTGTCTACTTGCTCTATTTCTCAAACTTACGAAATCAATTGTTTGTCAAAATCACGATGCTGTCCTTCTCCTATGATGCCGTGATCGTCGGTGCCGGCATGAGCGGCATCTACCAAGCCTATCGACTTCTCAAACTTGGATTGACCGTCAAGATCCTCGACCGCGCCGAGGGCCCGGGCGGAACATGGTACTGGAACCGTTACCCGGGGGCGATGAGCGATACTCACTCGCACCTATATCGATACTCCTGGGACAAGGAGGACCTTCAGACATACGAGTGGACGCACAACTACGTTGACTCCAAGGACTGCCTGGCCTACCTGGAACACATGACGGACCGACATGATCTGCGCAAACACATGCAGTTCGGCACCGATGTCCACTCGATGAAGTGGAACGAGGACGACTACACGTGGACTGTGCAGACGAGCAACGGCGTCTTCACCAGCCGGTACTTGATCACCGCGGTGGGACTGCTCAGTGAGCCCAACTGGCCGAGCATCCCAGGCCGCGACACCTTCAAGGGAGAACTGTACCACACTGCGCGATGGCCCGAGACCTTTAACTTCAACAACAAAAGGGTGGGCGTGATCGGGAACGGCTCGACGGGCGTGCAACTGATCACAAAGATCGCGCCACATGTCGGATCCCTGCTCAGCTTCCAGCGACACCCTCAATATAGTGTGCCCGCAGGCCGCAAAGCCGTGACCAAGGAAGAGCGCGACCAGATCAACAAGAACTACGACGAGATCTGGGCCGAGACTCGCCTCACATTCAGCGGCGCGGGCGTGGCCGACTCGAAGCGCAAAGCCCTCGACTACACCAAGGAAGAGCGAGACCAGATCTACCAGGAGCTGTGGGACCAAGGTAGCGGGATTCGATTCCTGGTCGGGTCGTTCGCCGACCTACTTACGGACGAAGAGGCCAACCGCACGGCATGCGAGTTCCTACGGTCCAAGATCGCCGAGATCGTGCGCGATCCAGAGAAGAGGCGCAAGTTGACGCCGACGGACCTGTACGCGCGCCGCCCGCTCTGCGACACGGGCTACTACGAGACCTTCAATCGCGACAACGTGGACGTCGTCGATGTCAAGACCAACCCGATCGTCGCCATCACGCCCAAGGGGATCCAGCTCGCCGACGGCACAGTGCACGAGCTGGACGTGCTCATCTGCGCGACGGGGTTCAACGCCTTCGACGGCGCGTACCGCAAGCTGCGCATCGAGGGCCGCGACGGCGTGGAGCTCAACGAGCAGTGGATCGACGGGCCGCGCACGAACATGGGCCTCGCGTCCGCTGGGTTCCCGAACCTGTTTATGATCCTCGGGCCCAAGTCGCCGCTGGGCAATGTCCCGCCGATGGTCGAGGCGCACGTCGACTTCATCACCAGCGCCATCACGCATATCGAGGAGGAACGCCGTGAGCGCTCTGCCTCCACCTCTGCCTCCTCCAACGGCACCTCCTCGACAACTCCTCCAAAGCTAGCGATGGAGACGACAAAAGAAGCAGAAGACGCATGGGCATCACTGTGCGATGAGATCAGCAACAAGCTACTCTTCCGCAAGATCGACTCGTACTTCTTCGGCGGCAACGTCGAAGGGAAAGTGCGCTCGACGCTCATCTTCTTCGGCGGAGTGGGTATGTTCTCGCAGAAGTTGCAGGAGTGTATCGACTCTGGGTATGGTTCCTTCCGGTTGTTGGAGAAGGCTTAGAAATGAATAGAAGGGGCAGGGAGAGGGGGAGGTCAAGTTGTCCATGTTGTAATAGCATATAAAATCCTATCGGTGGCTTCGGTCACGACGACAGACGACAAGTCACACACTACCTTAGCATAGAGCCTCTTCACTCACAGGACTCAAAGGGGAGTTTCGGGTGGGCGTATTGAAATTCAGAATTCATTACAACATAAATGTACTTACTTGTATCCGAAATTCGTGGGAAGTGACCTCTTCTTATTCCATGGACCGTGGGTGCACACATGCTTGAGCTAATGTATTCGTCTTCCCAAATCGGGACAATCTTTTCATTATTCTCCACTTCATGCTTCATGTTCTCAAAGATGCTGTGACGCTTGCAAGTCGACTTATGGTATGTAAAGTGAATAGTTAACAGCCACCTAATCAGTCTCCCCCCAGAGACACTATATCAAAACACATTCCGAGCCATCTGGAACGTCGAAGGCTGACTCCTCTGTTGCTGCTGATCCACCATCTGCGACGGAATCTGCGCATATCTCGACGGGTCAATCGCCTGGAAGAGATCCGACAGTTCCGAGCTCAGCATACTCCCATCGACCGCATAGTCGCGGCCAAAGAAGCCCGTTTCCCCATACATGATCCCGCTTCCGAACCCGTTCATCCCCTGTGCTGCATTGGGTGACTCTTGTGGAGGGCTCAAAAAGCCGGCATGCACGGGGAGATTTTGGGATGCGGTTTTCGGGTTGCCCCCTTCAAAGTGACCACCACCATGGGGCTCCTGGGTCTCCATGTAGGGAAGGACGCCGTTTTCGGGGCCCATGATCTTGAGATGTTTGATAATCTTCCACAGCTTTCTGGCCACGTTGGATTTGGCCGACACTCCTCCGATCAGGTTGACAGCCATGTGGAACTCGTCGCGGCAGTATTCGTGGAACTGGGCCTTTCCGTGGTATGCGGCGAGCAAGATCACTGTCAGGGCAGAATAGAGGAAGTAGTTGAAGCAGGCGGCATGGCAGCTGTAGATGTCGGAGATATTGCGCAGCTTGTCCAGTAGCATGATGGTGGCTTTGGCAAAGTCCACGGCTGCTTTGGCGCCTCGTGGATCGGCTGTAATAGACGTCGGGGTGAAAAGCGCTCTTCGATGAACCAACATGTGCAACTGGTTCTTTCGGAGACAATTCAGTACTCGTAGCCTGTTGCGCGCTGGGGAGAGGCTTTCCAACACGAGATCCTGGTCGTCATCTATCCGAAGTTCGGCGTCGAGAGAACTGTACCATTGCTGAACCTGGTATGTGAGGAATGCCGTCTCTTCCCTTTTTCCGAGCTGCTCACGATGGTCGGCACTCGACCAGGCTTTCAGTATCTTGGAACCGATCCTCGAATAGGCTATCATGCTCGTGAAGACATAGGGGTGTGAATCATCCTGTGATGGAGTCAGTCGGCGAACGCATGCCTGGAAAATATGGATTTACCGGTTCCGGGAGACTTGGATCAATGTCGTCCTCTTGAATCCCGAATGGAAGTCCTGTCCCAAAGCTCCAGCGCCTATCTAAGCAATAGATGCACCAAAAGAGCTGATTCGCACGTTCTCGTTCTTGTGGGCCTTGGAACATGGCGAAGGGCGGGTCGCGAAGATGCAAGCCCATCTCCAGAGCTATTCTTGCGGCAAGACCAATCGTTCGCCACGCGAGGACTTCTTCATCACGATAAAAATGATACAGGCTCTGAGACGGGGTTAGTAGGATTATCAGCTGCGAGGGAATGGGACATACCATGAGGGTCAGAATCTCCGCGAGAGAGATCTCTGCGGAAACTCCGGAGGGACGGTGGTCAATCTCGGCCTCAAGCTCGTCCATCAATGCACATCCGAGCTCAGTCGAACCACGACCTTCGATGACCAATGCAATCGCAAGGACTATTTCCAAGGTATTGAATGGTCTTTTCGAGGACTGCTCAAGTCGGAAGGTGCGCCAAGTTGCCGGGGTTTGCGATGCAGCGACGCCATTATAGAATTGAGTCGTGAAATATCGAAGATGCTCAATATCGATCAAAGGATAGACCGATCCACATTCGTCTTCGTAAGTATCGATGAGACGCAACGCCTCGGCCAGTGAGATCGATAGAAGAGGATGGCAAGTAACGGCGAGTCTGGATGGGATAGAGGATTTTAGATTAGTGGAGGCACTTGAGTGGCCAATTGATCTGTCGTCTCCTGTGTCCATGGAGGAAAGAGATGCCGCCACATTATTCTCTGCCGGCATCGAGTTCATGATGGAAGCATCATGTTGTAATTCTTCCAGGTTCTTCGGAGACACGCCGACGCGCAACTGTACTGCAGGCGAGGACGAGGGAACTCGCATCTCTGTGACTGAGCGTGGGGAGCGTATCAAAGCAGGTACAGGAGGAGGCGGAGGGGGAGGAGGCCGGCTCTTCTCGGAAAGAATCTGTCGAGACACCAGGAGGCTGACCTGCTGTTGAAGCAGTTCGAGCTGCTCTCTCATCATCTCCATCTGTCTGTATTATGTCAGGAGCCATGCCTGCGTCAAGAAGGTTGCACATACGACGAGCGACCTGCCTGATCGTGCTTGTTCTTCTCCGGATACAAGCACTGGACATCGTAGCGATCGCAATGGTGACACGGAGTCTGTCCATTGCACTTGACTTTTCTGCGTTTACACTCTTTACTGAGGCCAGTGTGTCAGTATAATAAAAAAGAAATCGAGAATTGTCATACCATGCCCTTGCAATGTATCTGGGCCGCATAGAGCGCTCTTTCCGGCCTGGACTCTTCGACACTCCTTCTGTGGGCCTGGCAGGTCGGCCATCGGGCTCCGGACTTTGAACTTCTGTCGAACTCATCCTCAAGATTATGGAGAGGACAGGTCAGAAGAAAGGGATGGGCAGGTTAAGGTTCTGATACCCACCAACCCGGCTGGGGCAACGGCGATGCGATAGATATGAGAATATCTCCCAAGTAAGAGGGGAAATATCTGGAGAATCCGGCGGCCTTTGGTTCTCTCAGCTCTGCCCATGGGCCGTCCTCCCAAGCCGGGGTGTGGGGCGAGACCGGGGCCAGATTTCGCCATGGCCGGGGGCGTAAGCGAGTCGACGAGAGTGCGGAAAGGCTCCGAGATGCGTCTCGAGTTGGCAGCGGGATAGAGTGAGAGCACTGATCATGGGCCATGGCGGATGGAAGTCGTGTCTCCAAGGATTGTGGGGGGCTTCCCGTTGCACTCTCACTACAGCTGCAGAGTTTGTAGGAGGCCGAAAATGACCTTTGATAGCTGATAGAGGAAGTGTTTGTTCGAATTGTCAAAGATCGTGAATAGCAGTGGCACTCTTAAAGCGGCGGCATAAATACTTCCACGTGACCCGTCGTGGCCTTTCGCTTTTTGTAGAGTCAAAGTAAGTGACAGACTGTGACCTCACTCCGCATGCATCCCTGAGACTGCGCGCCCATCATCATCACAACCACGATCACAATGGTGAGATGTCTCTGCCAGGTCTTGGACTAGAGGAGCCTGAAGAGATTCACACGGCCCAAACAGCCCAGCATGACCTAGGAAAGGACGCGGAATGGCGATTCGAAGTCGCGGTGGGCAAATTTGTCCAGGTCAAGGTGAGTTCTTCCCGTCTCGCTTGCGAATTCTCGTCGGTCCACGCTGATCACAGGAATCGCGCAGTTGTTGACCGGAACGGCCGAACTCTTTGGCACTGAACTTGTACTGGGAACTAGCTACACCTTCACGGGCACCAAAGCTGCAATCAACACCTGGAATGGCTGTTCACTGGAAGTCACAGGAGATGCTCTCCAGAGCGAATATGTTGCTGAAGAGACCCCCATGAGCGAGTACATCAATGTCCATTTCGCCCTCGAGACACTGCGCGACCAAGCCAAAGCGACTGGTCGAGACGGTCCACGGGTCTTGATTCTCGGTCCCGAGAATGCGGGCAAGAGCACTCTGGCAAAAATCCTTACAGGCTACGCCTCTCGATCGGCACGTTCCCCAGTGGTGGTAAATCTGGACGTGAAAGAAGGAGTCATGAGTGTTCCTGGAACGCTGACGGCCACCGTCTTCAAAACAATGATGGACATTGAGGAGGGCTGGGGCACGGCTCCGATGAGCGGTCCCAACGGAGCAATACCCGTCAAACTGCCGCTGGTCTATTTCTCCGGCAGCTCCAAACCAGAAGAAAAGGAAGGGAAGGTGTACAAGGCCCAGGTCAACCGCCTGGCCCTAGCCGTGGCCGGGCGAACTGCTCAAGACTCCGAAGCCAGAGAAAGCGGTCTGATCATTGATACCCCGGGTAGCCTGACCACCGTCAAAGCTGGCGGTACCGTGGGCTACGAAATCATCCAGAACATTGTGTCCGAGTTCGCCGTATCGGCCATCATCTGCATAGGCTCAGAGAGACTATACAGCGACATGGTGAAACGATATGACGGCCAACCCGCCATTTCTCGCTCAGCCGCTTCTGGAACGATATCCGTGATCAAATTGACGAAATCCGGCGGCTGCGTTGACCGCGATGAAGCGTACATGCAGGCCTTCCGTGCCGCTCAAATCAAGACCTACTTTTACGGGAACCCGCGATTAAGCAACGGCGTTCCCCTCCAGCCTCGTCACCAGCAAGTCGACTTCTCCACCGTCACGATCTGGCGCCGAGTCGCCAACACGCCAGACCCGTCGAGCGGGCGCAATCCCTACGCAGACGATGACGACGATGAAGACGAGTACTTCCCAGGCGGTGTGGACGATGATGTCAAAGTCCCGCTGCCCGCGAACCAAATCTTCGAGCGCGTCACCTCCGCGACCTCCCTGATGCGCAGCTCCATCCTGGCAGTCATGAACTGCGATCCGGACGCCGATCAGGAAGTCATCCGAGACAGCAGCGTCATGGGATTTCTCTACGTCACCGACACAGACGAGACGAGGGGCCGCCTGTCCCTGCTCAGTCCTGTGGCAGGGCGTGTGCCGAACCGCGCCATCGTGTGGGCAGGCTGGCCGGAATCGGTCATCGGGCTGGAAAGGTCTTAGATCCAGCCATGCATCAGAGCCCAGTATCTTCAATGCCTTGGGAGAAGGGTTTTGGGTTGAAGCTGCGAAACCGTTTCTCGCGAATTGCTTTGCATTGGGCAGGCACCCTTTCTCCGATATGGTTTGATAGAAAGACAGAAAAATAGATGAAGAAATCTCGACCAGGGGAAGAGTCTTGGAAGAAAGGAAACTCTAGGGCCCAAAGAAACCCAAAAAGAATCACAGATTTTATCGATGGGCATGCATGCATCCAAGCCAAACGCTTGATACCTCAGTGCAATTCAAGATATAAGTACCGTCCGTCATTCACAGGGTTTTATGTACATTTGTAGTACTACTCCCTACTAGTAGTCGTAGCGCTTGCCTTGTTCAAAAGCCGAAACGGTCCTACCATTTAACCCCGGTGAAGTTATCTAAGTATCTAACTAGTAGTATAGATAGGCCCCTTAATACCCAAGCAAAGGCCCCATCAACAAAGCCTCACACTCGCCTCCTTCCTCGACAACCCCTTCCCGCTGAGGCAAGACGAGCAATGCATTCGCCTGCGCGACACTGCCGACGCGACTACTCCTCTGAAACCCCGTGCTTCGCGCGACAAGCGAGCCAGTGCCGGTAGGATCGGCACTCACCACGACGCGATGGTATTCGACACGAGACGGGTCACAGCGCATCTTGCCCGCTCCGGGGGCGATGCGGACTTTGATCCGTGGGAGACCTGTGCCGGGTAGGCCGACGGAGCGCTGAAGACAAGGGAGGACGAAGAGATTGGCTGTGACGAGCGCGCTGGCTGGGTTCCCCGGGAGGGCGAAGATGAGTTTCTGACCTCCACGGTGGCCACCACCGCTGGTGGAGTTGTCTTTGAGGAAAGGCACGCCCGCGAAAGTGGTGGGTTTCCCAGGCTTCATGCTCACGCGGCCGAAGTGCACTTGCCCGCCCAGGGCGCGCTCAATGGTGGGTTTGAGCAGGTCGAGCTCGCCCATACTGACGCCGCCGGTGGTGACGACGACGTCGAGCGCGTGCACTGCCCCCAGTGCGTCGCGCAGCTTCGTCTCAAGTTCCCCCTCTGGAGTGTCGCGCGCGACCCCCAAGTCCACCACGGCCTCGCACAGTCGCCAGCCGCGCAGCAGCGAGAGCAGCGCCGGCCGGTTTGAGTCGCGGATCATCCCGCCTGTCAGCGGCCCAGCATGCGTGAGCGTGTCGGTGACTTCGTCGCCCGTCGAGAGCACGCCGATGCGCGGTTTGCGGAAGACGGGCACAGATTTGATACCCGCGGCGGCGAGGACGCCGATTTCGCCGCCCAGTGCGCTGATAATGGTGCCTTTGGTCAGGATCACTTCGTCTAGTTTGATGTCACTTCCCGGTTCGCGCACGTTCTCGCCCACGCGGAGGGCGTCCGTGAGGATCTCGACGGTGGCTTCTTCCGTCTTGTCCTCCGTCACGCTGGCGATCGTCGTGTCTTCGACCATGACCACGGCGTTGGCGTTTTCGGGGAGCGGCGCGCCTGTTGTGATGCGTGCGATTTGGCCTGGTTTCAACGGCGGTGGGAGCGACGCCGCTTGCGCATGTGACACCGATGCCACGGGGAAAATACCCTTGATGCCGGGACCCGCAGAGGGTGAGTCTGGCACGATCACCGCGTAGCCGTCGACGATGCTGGCGCGGTATGCCGGTACGGCTTCGGCGGCTTTGATGTCCTCGGCCACCACATAGCCTATCAGGTCAGGACTGAGGTCCCGGATCTCGGGAATTGGAGAGGGTGATTCTTCGATGATTTTGGCCACTGCGTCTGCCACGGTTAACATCGGATACGGGGATGAGCGGGCACGCGCCGTGGCACCGAGTCTGGGATCGTTGGATTGAGGCCTTTGAGAAGGGTCGGTGTGGGCTTTGGGGACCTTGTGGCCTCCATGTCCATGGCCGTGATCATGATTATGATGGTGGTGATGATGATGATGCGAGTGATCATGTGTCGACGCAGCCACAGCTGTGCCTGCAGCAGAAACTCCAGCATCCTTCTCCAGTTTCTTGACTCCCCCAACATGTGCGCTCCTCGAGTCCTCACCGGCCGCCTGGAGGCAAGCGTGTGGCAGCAGCTTCAACACGGCCTGGAGATTCTCCTTCGCTCCCTTTGGCGACCCCGGCAACGTAATAATAATCGATTTGTTCCGCACGCCCGCCACTGGACGCGCCATCATGGCAAAGGGTGTGACTTGGAACGACGCCGTCAGCATGCCGTGGACAATACCAGGGGCATGGCGATGAATGAGCGGCGATATCGCTTCAGGCGTGTAATCTCTTCGTGCGAAGCCCGTGCCTCCAGTCGTGACAACCAAGTTGACGAGGCCGTCGCCGGAGGTTTCATTGTCGGTCCACGACCTGACGACGCGCTGAATTTCTAGTATGTCGTCCTTGACGATCTCAACCAGCGGCTCTGCCCATTTCCCGGCACCGTCTTGAGCGAAGGTGTCTTTCAAGATGGGGTATGCCTTGTCGGTGGAAGGGTCCGCGGCTGCGGTGTCGGAGACGATGAGCACCGCTGGGCGGAGAAGCGGTGGCGAGCTCATTTCTCTCTTCTGTCGGGCGTCTATCTCTGTCCAGTCTTCTTGAATGCGGTGTTCATTGCTGAAGCTGTCGAAGACTCGAAGAGATGGAAGAAAGTCGTTGATGGAGCTGAGTCATCGGCAGTCGGAGAAACCTTGATCCGGAACCTTCATTGAACCTCACCAACCGCCCACTCACTATGTACATATGTACTGCTCTTCTCCTCATCTCCTGCAGAACAGGCAGCATTGATTCCCCTTTCATTCTGCCAGAGCTACACATCTACTTGATTCTCGACGAACCGAGACGTGTCATTTCTCATCCTGTAAGTTCCCACCTGTCAATGTGAATCCTGGTGTCTCTCGCACCGTCGTTCAGACCCTACAAGTCGAATCAAGACCAAACAGTCATCACCCTCGACAAAACAGCCTCGTCGGCTTTCGCATGAATTCTTCGCTATAGCCATGAGCATCTTCTCAGCCCAGGCGCCTTTCTCTCTTCCCGGAGCCTTCACCAACCTGACTGCTCAATGCCTCTCATCCTCGCTCCCCAGCCCGACCCTGTTCGGCGCAGAAATCCTCAACGTGACCTCCTCCCTGGTGTCCAACTACACAGCCGCATTCATGCCTCCATCATTCTTCAACGCTGATCCGCCCTTGTACGGGGCTGTCACGGATCTCTCCTTCTGCAACGTCACAGTCACATATACACACCCAGGCCAGGGCGATACAATAAACGTGAATCTCTGGCTTCCGCTGTCTGTATCCGACTCGGTCAATTCATCCAGCGGCTCCTATTCAAACGACGCACTACCCGCATGGAATGGCCGCTTCCTCTCCCTGGGCGGTGGCGGCTTCTCCATGTCTCTTCCGGACTTCGTCTCCGGCGCCCCCTTGGCCCAAGGCTACGCACTATCCAAGACCGACGGCGGCCATCCACCATCCGAAATGGGCTTCACGACAGACTCCTGGGCTCTAATCTCCCCGGGTAACGTCAACCTGTACGCGCTCCTGAACTTCGGCTCCGTGGCCCTGCACGACATGGCGGTGATCGGTAAATCCGTGGTCGAGTCCTTCTACGGCGTGGCGCCTCGGTACAGCTACTTCAAGGGCTGCTCGACGGGCGGGCGGCAAGGGTTTATGCTCGCCCAGCGGTACCCAGATGACTACGATGGTATTCTTGCCGCCGCGCCGGCCATTTATATGCCCAAGCTCATCGTAAGCCATTACTGGGCGCAGCTGGTCATGAATGAACTGGGCGAGTATCCGCGGGCGTGCGAGTTCGACGCGATCACGGCGGCGGCGATCGAGGCCTGCGATACGCTCGACGGTGTCAAGGATGGGATCGTCTCGGCGCCGGACCTGTGCCACTTCGACCCGTTCGAGATGGTCGGCACGTCGGTGTCTTGCTCAGACCGCTACGCCGATGATGATGAACACGACCATGCCAATGAACACAATGCCGACGGTGAAGAATCCATGCAACGCGATCATGCCAGCACCCACACCGTCAACCTAACCCGCGCCGCCGCACAAGTAGCATCATCGATATGGCGCGGCCCGCTCGACACAGCAAACACATCCCTCTGGCACGGCTTCTCGCCCTCAACGCCCCTAACCAACCTCGCCGGGACAACCTGCTTCCGCAACGGAACATGCCAGGGCAAGCTGAACCCACTAGCAAGCGACTGGCTCCGACTATTCATCTACAAAAACGCAAGCATGACGGATGCAGACCTGACACAGCGACATCAGCAGATTGGGATCACACACCGAGAGCATTTCGTCGACGTCTTCACACGCTCAGACGACGAGTACGCCTCGTTCCTGAGCACAGGGAACACGGATCTAAGCACCTTCGCACGCCGTGGGGGTCGTCTACTCGCCTGGCATGGTGGGAGTGACGAGGCTATCATGTCGGGCCAGACGCGCGCTTACTACGATGAGGTGGTGCGGCGCCACGACAACGGTGACGACGAATATGAATCTACACGCACATTTTTCCGCCTCTTCCTCGTCCCGGGCATCCAACACTGCGGCCACGGCGAAGGCGCGCTGCCCGTAGACGCAATGGCCAGACTACGCGCTTGGGTCGAGGATGGCGTCGCCCCGGACGTGTTGCAGGGTGAGAGATTTCGCTCATCCTCTTTCTCCTCCTTCTCCTCCGGCGGCGGCGGACGAGCACGAGGAGACGGAGACGAGATGATGATGAAGCTGCGAAGGCCACTGTGCATGTATCCTCTTGTTGCGCGGTATAAAGGGCATGGTGATGTGAGGATCCCCGAAAGCTTTGAGTGTGCAGAGTCGTTTTGACCGCTAGAGTCCTGACGACGGTCTCGATGTCAGAGGGAAAGCCGTCACAAAGCCGTCACGGATTTCAAGTAGCAAATGAAATAATCTTTGTGTGCTTTGCGTGCTCTTGAAGAACACCATGAAATTTATTTCATTCCTTTGAGAACCATGCAGAACGGGGGTATCAATGTATATCATCACAATAAAAATAGCCAAAACAGCCACGACCGCCCAGTCCCACGCTTTGAAATGCTCAATTCCCACCGCCAACCATGCACTTCAACAAGTTTGAAGACGACGAATCAAAACAGCGCCAATCAATGAATATTCCCTTTCTTGTACTCCCGTTTCTTGACCGCTCGGAGAGCCGGCATTGTATGCTGACGACCAGGCTCTCGACCGATTTCCACCACCAAAAATCGGACAAAGTCTTGCAGAACCCAATAGCTGCTGTGTGCGCTGAGCATGTTGAGGTACTGGAACTCCAACGGCCCTCCGCCGGCACTCAAGAACCAATCGATCTGACCATTGTCGTTCAGGAGATACATGCGTTTTTCCGCGATTTCTTCCCGGGTAAAGTTGTGAGTCTCCATCTCCACCGTGCTCGGAATTTGGCGGAGCTCAGGACGACTTGCTTGCGCCACAGAGTTGTACGGGTCTGAGCCGGAGGGAGTTGCCCAGCGCAAACTGTGGCCAAGACGTGTCATGACGCTCAGAGTGCTACTCGGGATCGAGCCAGGTTGGAGAGATGCAGCATAGAGTTGATCCACCGACGCATTTTGGAGGTAACTGATCGGGTCGTTTCGGTGGAGGATGTTGTATATGTTGTCGACAGCAAGACATCCATATTGCGCTTCACTGGCAATACCTTGTTTCCTATCTTCGCCTTCCATTCCAGGTTTGCCTCTTCCTTTCCTGGGTATGAGGTGGGCATTGTTCAGCAGAAGGAAAAACCCCGAAGGGCTTCCACAGCTAAACAGGTTCGTGGTGTCAAATTCAAAGAACTTCTCGCTGGGCCTCTTGCTGTCGATTTTGACATCTTTTCCAAGCCGCGTGGGCTGTTGGCTCAGGATCTCCATAGCCATTACAGAGCCAAGGGAATGAGCAATCAGGTGAACTCGGCCATACTCTTCGAAGCCGGGGTTGTTGCGGCACCAAAGTCTGTATACTCGATTCGCTTCTCGGACAACCGCAGATGTCATTTTCTCCTTGTGATGAGACAGATAATAAGGAATATCCAACATGACATCGCTGATAACGGACCGAACTGCTGGAAGGGTCTCGGGAGTAATGTCCATGAGGCCGTATTTGTTTTCACTGCTCTCTTCAGAGGTCTTGTCGTCCTCGTCAAAAGAGACTGTCAGGCGCCAATTGACTGGCAAGACCATGATTCCCGTTTCATCTCTTAGATTGCCTTTGACCGCTTCGGTGGACAGTTCGACGTTGAACTCGCGCCTCAGGCCATTAATTGCGTGTGTGAAATGGAAACTGTCTACTCGCTCAGACAGCTTTTGACCAATTCCATGAACAACCAGAACCAGGTCAGTAACCTTTGGCGTCTGGGTCTCTTGATCGCAAGCGGCACATGACGCTCGTCTTCCTCGAGTCGTGGCATCTCCCGATTGGGACATATATGCTCCCACTTTGGCGTGAGCTGTTTTGGCGCTCATCTTGGGATCAGGATGGATTTTTAACCATGCCTGCCTGTCGAAGCCACGTACAACCGCAACTCCAATCTCTCTCCCTTTCCGGAGCGAGCCCAAAGGTCGACGATTTTGCCTGATCGAGGGTAGCAGGCTCGGTCTCAAGATTTGAGCATTCTTCGCATTGGTGTAGATAACACTGTGAGTGGCAAACAGACGCTTCTCCATGGTCTTGTGAGGATCTGCTGCAGCGTTCTGCATTGCCTCAGGGAGGTGGTCACTCGTAGTTCCTAGAGCCTCTCCGTTGGCATTCTCCTTCATGCCCACCGCAGTGCCAGGCCTGCTCGGTTTCGGCTCTTCAGGCCACAGCTTATAGACCACCTTCATTTCGGCAGAAGCGCCATTTTCGATGCACGCTTGTAATTCTTCCTGGTAAGAGCCGGCGTATGGCTTCATATACTCGTAACCAACTTCTAGACGATTGGCCACGTCGGCAGGCACGGGAAGCATGGTGTCTTGGTAAAACCAAGTAGCTCGAATGACGTTTGACGTGTCGTTTATCGGAGACCAGTATATAGGTTTCATAACGAGGTCAGGCATCTCGACTAGATGCAATCGTGATACGCCCACGGGGACATAGACCTTGTTCTGATCTTTCTCTTTTCGCCGGTAACGTCCAGCACTCCGCGACCGACTTCTGGATCTGGACGACTCATCGGCGGATTCGTCGAATAGGACTTCGACCTTGGCGTTGTTCACCGCAGGAGCAATATTGCGCCCACTCGGCTGCCTCGCGAAGGGTCGACCGCTGATATCGGAAGCAAACCCGACCGAGGGCTTCGATCTAAGTTGGTGAACTTCGTCAGAGGGGGGAGACTGCGGAGAGGAGCTAATGCTGTCCTTGCCGTCTTTGTGCCGGTGGCGGAAAGGAGAAAAGCGTCTCCTATGTTTGCCAGGGTCTTTGCCGGGCTGCTCCTGGAGTTCAGAGGTTCTGCGTAATTCCTCGGAATCAATTGGTCTTTCATCGCCTTTGGGGTCAGCGTCGGTATTGTCCAACATGACCGGCGATCCGGATGTGGGAATGCTCCCAGATAGCATTGGCCCCCCGCGAGAAGCCGCCCTGCTGCCAGGTGTCCCCGACTCTGTAGCAGGGGACCTGGATGCGGAGGAACTGCTAGCACCTCTGAGTTCCGAGAAAGGAAAGACTGCTCGTGAAAGACTCTTCTGTATCTTGCCAGCTTTTTCTCCGGGAGCCCCAGGTTCGCCCTTTTGGAATGCCTGCCATGATTCTTCCAGCGCCGCATTGTCGCGAACCGAGAAGGGCTGTGGAGGGAGATCGGTTGCTTTTTCGGCAGATATCGGTGGCAGAGGAGACAACGGGTCGTCTATGGGGAGGGAGGAGACGTAGAAGAACTGAGCCTTGACCTTTGGCGGGGTTGATCCTCCCGTCGAAGCGTCGTTCGGTGGCTCTTCGTAAAAGGCACAGGTAGGCCCCAATGAGTGCCCATTCTGCGCCATGGCCCCAACAGTCGCTCGTCGCATCTATCGGGATTCAGGATAATATGCTCTCATGAGGTGGCCGAGGGTGAAGCAAGAACGTAGCAGGAGATCCACGAGAACTCGGCCCGTCCAGCCGACAATCAGATCCAGCGTTCAGTAGGCAGGCGCCATGATTAACCTGAAATCTAGGGGGATATGAAACATGATGAGAATAAAGGCGGTAAGGAAACTGAGAGGAACCTCTTCCTCGTCATCTTCAAGTCATGAAGTGCACGGTGGAAGCCTGGAGTTGGAATGGCGGTGGTGAGTTGAGTTGAGTGGAGGAGGAAATTCGCAGACAACACAACGAACGGTGACGTATGTTGACAGCGAGGCAGCCACCAAAAACGGCGCCATTCGGGCTGCCGAGGGGCGGACTGGCCAGTTCACCATTTTGACATGGAGATAGTTCCACTCCAATTTGATCACAGGTGGCACAAGTGATGAGAGTGAAGGTGATGGAAAGAGTCGATCGATATGCCTTCTATCTTAAATGGCGACCGTCAATAATACAAACAACGACGCGCCCAATCATTCTCCCGGCCGCGAATATGCTCCCCACGGCTTCGCTATCATACAGACGCCGAGATCTAAAGTACTATGTCTTGAATCGTCAGAGGCTTTGATATGCAACCTCTCTTCAGGAGTCGTAGTCGTCCACGCGACTCATGCGGCGCTATGCCACGGTGTTTTCTGCCCAAAAAGCTCCTGAATTTCGCGATCCATGCCCGAGAGTGATTCCCCCGGCTGGAACGCCTTTCCTCTGGGGATTCGGTGTAGAACGCGCCCGTCCTCTTGCTATCGTAGATTTTAATTGGCGCAGTCTTGTAGCTCGTCTCCCATCACGAAAATTCGAGAGCCTTGCCGGAAACCAAGAGGCCGATGATCAGCCCGAAGAGTCCTAGAACACTCGAGAAGATTTCAATGACCAAGACCTTGACGAAGAGGCTCGCATCGGCTGCGTCTGCGAGAGCGGCGCTGCTACCATTGATCCCAACACTGACACCGCAAATGAGATTGCACATGCCAACGGTGAGGCCCGACCAGAACAAAGCATAGCCAGTATAGTAATTGGAGCCCGTATACAACGTCTCTTCTGGGACCATGGCGAGCTTTGAGGAGAAGACGATAGACATGATCACGCCGTAGATGGCGACGACTTCACAGAAGATGATGGAGATGAGGTTCTTCGTTCGTATCCGTGGTGCTTTGACTCCGCCGCCGAGGATTGAGGTTCCGGTGATGAAGATGCCCCTACAGGAGGAGTGGTCAGCAAGGGACAGAGGCCGTGTCCATGAGAGGTGTCGCAGGAGTGGCTCTTTGCAAGAAGGCCGCGGGGAATTGTGTTCTCTCTTACCAGGCTGCGCCCACGACCGACAATCCTATACACAGACCTATGCCTAGATCCGCCCAGGCATATGGAGACACGGTCTCGAGAAATCGGCCAACCTGCGCCCAACAAGTCAATATTTGGGACACTCTGGTATCTTCGGATGATGATCGCGTACATTGAACTGTTCACCTTCGCCATTGAAAAGCATGTCTGAGAAAAGCAGTTAGTTGGACGGCTCGGTTGGATTGAGACCAGTTCAAAGAGAGGCTTACACAGGCCGACGACCCCAAGGGCCGCAACAGCGCCGCCAGTAGGGTAGATGAGACTCATCTTGAGGCCTTCAGGACTTTCGAAGCGGTTGAAAGGTTCCGAAGGGAAGCAGTCGAGATGGTGAGTCGCAAGTCGATCGGAGCAGAGCTTCACAATGCTGTCTGTAGGCCGCAGCTTGGACGGAGTTCGAGTCCAACAAAAGAAGGTTTGCCGAAAAGCTCCAGTCACGTGAGAGGCTGCGTTCCAGGGGAGGAGGCCTTCCACGACGGCCTTGACTGGCCAGGTCTTGAAGAGTACAAGTTACGATGGTTCTTAATTCTTGCCCGGATGAAAATGATCATATTGATGTATCCTTTTAGTCGGCCACTCCCCTCGCGACTCCTGAATCCGTGTGGCCAATCTTCGTAACTCATCATCCATCGGATGTTGTTCATTCATGAGCCTTCCACATCGTGATGTTTTTCTCCATGTCTGCCCTCCTATCGATCCCAACTGCTTGATCGTGCTCATAAAGTTTTTGTAATCCTTGCAACCAATGCTCCATCTCATACCGATACTTGGCTGCTGCTTTCAGCGTCTCGAAATCATTCCTGTTCACCGCGTCCATAAAAACACGTCTCATGCGGTCGCTGTAGAGTTGACAACTCGTTCCTTGGAGAAGTCTGTCTGTTCGCAGAGGTTGCGGCGGTAGAATCCTTAAGGATTTAGACACGTCTCGTGCGATGGGTCTATCCCTGATAGGCCACACAACTTCATAATAGCATTCTTCGCATATCGTGAATTCAGCCAGATCGGGTATAAAGTGCCATACTGGGATTCCCAGAAGTGTGTCTTTTTGGCACTGACGATATCGGCAGAGACGGCGAACGAACTCCACGAAGTCTTGATAGCCTCTTGGCCGGGAGAAATCCTTCTGCCGCCGATCTGACGTTCTGTCCAGCTCGGCCATTCTCTCGAGTTCATTCAGAACAGGGTGGAAATGGCGACTCTCTGGGTGGAAACTGCAAATTCTATCCTGTTCCTCTTTTCTCTGCGGACGGTCAAATATACGGTGCTGAAGCTTGGGGAAAACGAGGTCGATGTTTCTGACACACGCCGCACAGATATCGAAGTTTTCCACCGGCTTCTTGGTCCTCGCGTCGGTCAGGTGGTACCATCGCCTCACATCGACTTTCGAGCCAGCACATGGTTTTGTACCTGGTGGCGGGGGGCTCGCAATTTGCCAGAGAAGGCTCAAATCTCTCCGATCTTGCTTGATTGACTGTATCCACGCGTACCGATACCAGGGAATGCTCATGGCACAGGAAACGGGCCAACGAGGATCTCTAGGCAAGCTTGGGAGGAAGTAGTCTCGGAACCGTGAGCCACCAAGGAAGCCCATGCAAGTGGGACAGAAATCAAGAAACGGCATATCGCGGATCGTGTACCAATCGTGCAGTCCAGCAACAGCTTTCGATCGCGGGCAAGGTGGCGGGCCACTGGGTCTTGGATTGCTCGGTGGTAGTGGATTGCTCGGTGGTAGCATCGCACCTTGCTCAATGACGGAGCTTGCCTGTGGAAGCTGCTGAGTCGGAAACTGTAGGGACTGTGCGAACGCCGGGACAGAAGCAGTAGACAGAGCTCGAAAAGGAGGTGCAGGTCGATGCTGCTCGGGCGAGTACGAGTAGGAGGCAGCCCGGGAAGATATGCGGTGAGGCTCTAATGATGGAGGGGCGTACTGCGTAACCTGTGGTATTGGTCGGTCCTCGTTTACAACGTACGTCGAGGTCCGTATCGGCATCGTTTCGTCTCCTCGGGATGCAACAGAATTCGCCCTGGAAAGAGTTGCGGCCAGAGCCTGAGGCTCTTCGGTGACGGGAGAGGGCTTCCTGGAACGCTGGCCACTACCCGGGCGACTCTGAGCGCCGCTGCTTGGTGTCTCAGCTGACTGCGAAGTAGTGTTTGATCGAGACAAGGCGGGGATTGCCTTTGCAGCTAGCGACGCGCCCAGGGTGGCAGCACTGAGCAGAGATGATGGAAGATTCCTGATATCCTTGAAATGAGCATCGTCAAACGAGGGCTGACGAGACCGGTGCTTGGAAGCTTTGGCTGGATAAGACGGCGGCTCAAAGTAGTCTTTGAATGTTCGGTCGCTCCGGGGTGTCTGAGGCGGGCTGTGCGTAGGAGACACCAGAGGAGAAGGCGCTCGAGAGCGGTTAGAAGAAGGATTTGGTCGCTTGTTTTGATTGGCGATGAAGGCATCTTGCAGAAAATTTTCCATGTTCAGCGATGATCGAGCTGAAACAGGTGTATGGCCCTCAAGGTGAGATCGCTCATCTGCGGAAAGAGGCTCGCAGCTCGCCTCATCCTTGGACACTCGTTCTCGACGTTGGGAGGGAGCACGAGATAGATGGCGTTTACTCTCTCCCTCGGGGTACGAGCGTGAATTGCGTCGCGATCGGCCCGCCCTTTCGACTCTTCTTTCATCCCCAGATGCATGCCGACGAGAGAGGCTTTCCTCAGCAGAAGAGGTGTAAGGCGAATCGCCAGTTACTCTCCTCACAGAGTAGCGATTGCTAGTGTGATCGGAGACGGTCGAGTGGTCGAGTGCAGACGATAGCACAGGATCACTGCTTGATTTAGGGGTTTGAGGTGGTGTAATGCGGTCTTGCGCCGTGTAAGTGTAACCCGCGAAACTCCCCGGAACGGGCGCAGGACTCCGATAACGACGAGCACGACGACTGAAGTGACTGTCTCGACTATTGTCTCTGGCGGATGACCTCGATGATCTGATCCTGTCCGCCTCCGACCGGTCTGAATGGGAGAAGCTTTCCCTAGCTGCCCTGCTTCTGCTTCGTCCGTCCCTCCTCTTGGGCTTGGATTTATGATCAGAGTCGCTGCTTTCTCGATCCGCAAAGCGCGTCCCAGGATGGGCAGACATCGGTCTTCTCGGTTGATGAGCATGCATTGGGGACAGCATACTGTCCTTTGACAGGGGTTTAGCAGAAAGAGGCTCGAACAGACTGGGGGACTTGTAGGCATAGGGTGAAGGAGCACGTTGGCGGCCCGTGTTCATAGTCTCTGGACCTCCCGTCCCCAAGTCGGTGTGTATCCTCGTAACGTGCGGCCTGCCACGTGGAATCTCACTTCCAGCAATCTGAGTTGTGGACTTGGACCGCTGTAATGGCTCGGGAGGGCTCAATTTCTCTGTCTCAGAATCCGAATCCGACGTGTGAGAAGGAATATAGACGAATCTCTTCTCTTGATTGGTGACGATGCGAGGAATCGTCGGTGCATGCCGTTGCGGCGACGGGACATGGTTCGAGGCCACATTGTTCAATTGGCCACCACTCGCATCCTTCGTGTCGGCCGACTCGAAGGATGGAATGGAGTCGAGGATAATGGGATGCTGGTCCACCGAGCCGCGACTGCTTGCGGGCTGGTTTTGACTTCTGAGATGGTGTGGAGACACACCGGTTGTAAACTCCTTTGCCAGCGAGACTTCCTCGTCCTCCACACTCGGAGACGGCGGCCACATCTGGGGCATCTCAACTCACACAACACACAAATCTTCTTGTAGACCATGTATTCATTGCCAGATCCAATACGTACTGTCCGGCTGGCCTTGTATGTAAGTTCTTGTAGAGATCGGGTGGTGCAAGAGGAGCTGAAACCCAACTTCCGAAGAGATCCTGGCAACAACCGTGGGGTTTGAGGATGTTGCTGGACGAGGCTCGTCAGAAGATGGAAATGATCATGATCTGGGGGCACTGCTGTTGGGGTGGTCGGTATCACAACGTGTACCCAAGCGGGCGCAGGCAGTCTGAGAAGCTGGATGGGCCAGATCGAATTCAGCACATCATCTGCACCCGAACGGACGAACTGTTCAATCCGGGAGCACCACAGGAGGGCGACGCAAGCGGCAGACGCACGTCGTCCTTGGCCCAAGACTCTGCTGTGTGGAGAATCGAGGAGAGCGTGCGAGGCGAGAGCTTCGAGGGTTTCGATGCCGGCATTGACCTGTCGTTGAAGCCTCGAGGAACGGAGGGTGAAGTAGGGTATGGGGATCTCTTCAAACGTGCAACCGGTGCACACGAGTTAAGAGAAAGGTGTACTACTAAGAGTACTCAGGCAAACTGGGGCCGGCGGGTGATACGAGTGAAAACGAGCGATGGAGCAGAAGGAGAATAACGTGAGGAAGGATATCGGTAGCGGGCCGCAATGCCTGCAAGCGGGAGGGGCATGGTGTTGTGTCGTGTTGTGCAACTGTGGGTTGGCCTGAAGGATAGCAGTAGTAGTAGGCGACTTGGAGGGAGTCCTTGCCAGTTGGGTGTCTGCGGCGGAGTGGGAGTGGAGTGGAAAGGCGGTGTCCGGTCAGGACTGAGAGAGAAGAATGAAGCCTGAAGAGTCGAGAGTCCAACACAGATGCAGCATCCATCGTCCATTCTTGCCTCCCTTGAGCCTCGAGACAGCGCGGCACCTTGGGGCCTGGGGCCGATCACCACCAACCGCGCTACCAGGGCCCCAAGCTCCGGCCGCCACGGGCCTCTAGGGGCGGCGATTGGGCGGAACAGGCCGCAGTGGCAGAGAACTAGGCGGCTTTGGCGCCCTGACACCGGCAAGGGAGGCTAGCAAAACGGTGAGTCTCCCCCACACAACCTTAAAACACCACAGCATCATCATCGCCGGCGCCTGCATGCTGCTAAAAGTTCACCAAACCATGTCTCACCGTGCGCCCATCCTGCGCCTCCTGCGCTTCAACCCACGTCGAGGCCCTGCGCCTTGCTGAGCCTGCGACTTGGGAGCCCTGTCTACCCCCAAAGTGGCGAGTGTCGGTTCCTGTCCATACTGGGAAAGCGGCCTGTCGGCTCGTCTGAAACTACCTACCTTAGGTACCATTACTTGCAGCCTACACACTACAGGAACCTGATCCAGCGCATGGAGCAGGGAGCAGCAACCTCGAGCTCCATCTGTGTTCCTTGTGTCCTCGATTCCTCTCGAGACTCGTGCAGATGATCCGGACCCCGCTACGACGCGACCGACAATCCTTCGGCAAGCCTCCCCTGGGGTAGGGATGAAAAGAACTTTGGTGCTGACACAGCCAATACTTGGCCCTCGCAAAGCCTCACTCATGCCCTCATCGAAACCCGCATTTCTGCAGTGTACGAATCCCTAGTGGCAAGAGCTGAACTGACCCCGAGCAAAGAGGTGGGATTTGCCTCTGACACGACTGAGGAGGGAAAAGATACTCTTCAGAGCCAAACAGCGAGGCACAACCCTGTGGTGAAAACTGTCACTGCTGGCAGACTTCTTCAGCAGCCACTCACGTGTGGAGAGTGCCTGGCATGATTGAATGTTTGAGAAAGCCACACATGCTCAACTGCAGGGCAAGCGGCCCAGCGGTTTCGCTATCAGCACACGGGTGAATCAGTGACAGACGTCGCCGTCGGTACGGTGTCTGCCCAAGCCTCGTTGGCAATGAATGAATGGCACTCTCGCTGATTCATTCTTCTATCAGGCGGCATGACTCACGGATGCGATGAATGGGCCGAGAAGAAAGTACTCTTATCATGCCACGCACCTCTCTGGCCATGTGCTGCGCAACCCGACGACTTTCTTTTGGAAGTTTGCCCGATGACACCGGTTGAAGGGCATCTCCGTTGTTCCAGGCTGGCATTGATATTCGGACCGCGACGGCAGGAATCCGGGCATCTTGTGCGACTTTTGGGCTGGGTGAACTGCTGATCAAGAACACCGGTCAGAAATGTTTGCGTGATGACAACGTAGTCTCTCTGTCGCTGTTCGACCATGTCGACCACGTTTCACAAGCTAGCAGGGGCATTGGCTTTCTCGACGCCCTGTTGCTATCTTTCGGTTCTTGGTGCGTCGAAAGGTGAATTGACATTCAGACACGCCGCGAGGGTAGTTTCGGCTTCGACCCGGTGAGCTTGAACGGGTGCCAACCGCGGACCGATACGAACCCTCATGCGAGCCTTATCGCGACTTCGCAAGCCGTCGGCACGGGCGGGTGAGGGGCTAGCGGGGCAGTCGGCTCAGGCTCTGAGGACACAGCGTTGGGCGTGCCTCCAGGGACATTCGAGGTACTAGTACGAGGACGCAGAGTGCCCGCAGCACACCGGTCAGGTTCACTTGAGTTCCTGCTGGTCCAAATCTCAGCCACTTCGTCATGCTCGCCTTGGTGCATTGTGTTGCTGTGCAAGGGCATATCTAAGGTATCATATACCTTAGGTACCCAATACCAGTACTCTTAAGGTACACAGGCCCCTAGTCTGTAACCTACAAAGGCACAACATTTCACCCCTCGCGATATGGACCTGAACGCCGATTCCACACAGGTCCCCTACTAATACTCGTATATTATCAGTCTCGTATCTCTCCATCGTGGATGAATGCTGGATTGGATGTCGAAACCCCTCGGCAATATCGGCGGCCCGAGGGGTGTGGCAGCGCGCCGCCGCCGCCTATTGCTTCGGAGCACAGTCCATTGCGACGGAGATCGTGTGGGGAAAAAGGCGTTGCTGTCGCTTGAGGCATCTTCGGCTGAACTCAACTCCAACCCGGGCCGCGTTCTCACCCACACCACGACTGACTAATACAACTCGTACTCTGGTACTCTGGGACTTGTAGCAGCACCACCAAATGCTTCAATGCGCACCCTAAGCATCCCACAGCCCATTTGATTCAGTTTTCTCGTCCTTGCCGGACCCAGACTCTGCGACCTCGGGACTGTGAGCATTTTTGATTCTTCTCATCCTGTTCTTGACCTCACCTCCATCTCCATTCCACCTCACCTGTTCATGTCTCTCGCCCCTCTTCGATCTCGACTCCCACTGAACCAGCTTACCAGTGCAGCAACAGCAGCAGCTCGTCTACGCGCCTCTGCCTCGCATCTATCCTACCGTCCGAGACCTCTCTCGCTCCCGCGTGTGTCCAAACCAACCTCTCCCATTAGAACCATGGCTTCTGTTCCCTCCACCATGAAGGCCGTGTTCTTCGAAAAGACAGGCGGCGTCGAAGTCCTGCAATACACCGAGTCACAGCCTGTGCCCGCATTGAGCGACGGCCAGGTTCTTGTAAAGAACACATTCGCGGGCATCAACTACATCGACACATACTTCCGCTCCGGCCTGTATCCGGTGCAGCTGCCCATGATCCCGGGCCAGGAAGCTGCGGGCACCATCGTCAAGGTCGAGGGCGCCAACCCCTTGGGGTTCAAGGAGGGCGATCGCGTCGTCTGGATGAAGGTTGGAGGGTACGCTGAGTACACGGCCGTGGCTGCGGCCAGCGTGGTCAAGATCCCTGAAGGGCTGTCGGATGAGATCGCGGTCGGCGGCTTCCTGACAGGTATGACTGCGCTGAGTCTCATCAAAGAGGCATACCCGGCCAAGAAAGGCGAGACGATCCTGGTCCACGCGGCCGCGGGTGGAATGGGCCTCCTGCTGTGCCAGCTCCTGAGCGACCTCGGCGTCACCGTCATCGGCACCGCCGGCGGACCGGAGAAGTGTGCGCTGGCGAAGGAGAACGGCGCGACTCACGTCATCGACTACAAGACTGATAGCGGACCAAGCTGGGTTGAGCAGGTCATGAAGCTCACCAACGGCGAGGGCGTGGACTGCACATTTGACGGTGTCGGCAAGGATACGTACGAAGGCAGTCTTGCGGTCGCAAAGCGGAAGAGCAAAGTCGTCTATTACGGAAATGGTCAGTATTTTCCCCCCTTCTTCATTTCTCCCTGGTATCGAAGATTCGTCTTTTCGCTGACATGTCCAAACCCACGCAACAGCAAGCGGCGCCATCCCACCATTTAACATTGCGAAACTCTCGGCGAAGAACGTCTCCATCATGCGCTCCACCCTGATGAACTACGTCGTGACTCGCGACGAGCTGGAGTTCTATGCCAATGGCGTCCTGGACCTGCTCAACTCTGGCAAGCTCCACGTCAAGATCTCAAAGGTCTACCCACTCAAGGACGTCGTGCAGGCCCAGACGGATCTCCAGGGTCGGAAGACCGTCGGGAAGCTGTTGCTCGCGCTCTGATTCGAGTTGCTCGAGTCAAAATGAGAGGTCGCGAAGAGGAACGACATTAAAGGGACAGAGCAAAAGATCATCGGGCTGCGTGAGAAGGACCAGCTGAAGAGAGAAGAGAGTGTATGGCTGTGTACGCAAGGTCGTGTCTTGGATTGAAAGTCCCCGGAGGCCCTTTCGGATTTCCAGGACTACCTAACGAGGACGACGAGCGTCATGCATATTCCACGAAAAGCTCCTTGTACACAGCAATGAATGACCACCCTTTTTTGCTCCCCAATGAGCCTCCTTCTTCGTTCACATATCTTCGTTCTGAAGCAATAGAGGAAGGAATCATAGTCATTTTCCAGCACGTACGTATTCGGAACTCATCAAAGCAATCGCCATGTGTGTGACATACTGTAGAGCAGGGTAGTTTTCCCGTATGGGGGCTGTTGTGTGTATCCCGACCATCACATCCATCGTGTGTAACATGTTCCTGTGTTTCTCTCAACAAGCGTCTTCATTTGTTTGTCGTGCACAGCTGTTGGATTTCGTTCCTTTGGATCCCGCAATCGGTGATGCTTGAGAGGTATGCATTCAAGGCATCCATTCCATCACACAAAGTTCATACTCGAAGTGGGTGGGTGACCCAAGAGCCATTCGTACTTTGGTACTGTACTATCCTTCATCAACCACGTCCGGGCCCCGGGCCCCGGGCATCAACCGCAGAAGCAGAGGCGGAAGCGGCGCGGCGAGAGGATCTAGACTCGCGATCTCGACGATCTTGGGTGTGTCTGTCGTCGAAGCCGTAGAGAGTCGTGCCCATCTGCGCTTCAGGTAAGCGAATTGTCCTCAAACGGGCGGGAAAGGAAAGGCGGGAGGGAGGCAGGATAGACATACCCTGCGCAGAACATAGATGACGTCCAAAGTGGTGACGGTCTAGAAGAGCATGCCGAAGACGAAGGTTTTAGTCAATCACTTGGAAGTCCGGTGCGAAGAGATACATGGGAGGATGATAGGTAAGTACAGACCTTTCGCTCCTTGCCGGTAGGTTTCACACCTCCCTTGCCGTATTTGTAGGACTGGTGGCCCATTATGCAGACGATTTGCCGGATGATCTGCCAAGTTCGTTGAAACGCGCCGGGTTAGATAGATGTGATAACGGAAGATATATGTCTGTGGAGGACTTGGAACTGACGCACCTCTTCGAGTCTCTCCTTCAGAACGTCGCGTGTGGTGTCGTAGATCTCTTTCTGGATGCGAATCACGCCGCCGCGGCGGGCGAGACGTCTAGAACGACGTCAGTCATCCAGGTTTGTTAAAGTAAAGTCGCCATACATCTCAGAGCACAAGGGATGGCGGTGTGGTCTAACGTAACGTACCGGATGGACGGTTTGGCTTTGCGTCAGGTCAGGTCAGCAAGAGATCTTATCTTCCTCGTTCGTGGATGGCCATCGGCAGACTGCTGGCTGGGATGACTCACTTATTCCTTGAATAGAACCGATTGTCTTCTTCTTGATTCTGTGACGATGAGGGACCGAGGCTCCGTGCAGGCCTTGACCCGTCGGCTTAGGGAGAGGCATGATGGCGATGTGAAGCTCTCGAGATACTGCAGGTCAACAAGGTGATAGAAGCAATCGATCGAAGATGATTCCAACTCTTGGGAGCTGAGACGGTTGAGGCTTGGTGAAGTGAACGTTGGGAAGAAGATGGGAGAGAGTAGGATGGTGGAAGAGGACAAGTCACAGAGAGGCCAGTCAGTCTGCTTTCAGAAAGGGAGGTGAAGACGAGCGAGGAAAGGGTGAGGAGTTAAGAAGCGCATGAGTAAAACATTAGACATTAAGAAAAGGGAGCTATTATATCCAATCGTAGGTAGGTCATCCAGCAATCCAAGTCTATCCGGTCATTTGTACACGTACACGTACACGACCTCATCAGCATATAAAGGTCGCCTCGCAGTATAGCTGGCCAGGTTCGGTGATCTCGTCGTCGCCCACCTTGAGCTTCAGACTGAGCTGGTCTTTCGAACAGTACTGTTCAGGGTCAGCCAGGCACGCACGGGATCAGGGCGGGGAAGGGGGGATTTTCTCTTACTTGGACGATATGCGGCTTCAGACCTGTAGCACCACTGATGAATGATTTCACAAATCCAGGCAGATGAGCGAGGACATCAACTCGGTCCGACCTGGGCGGCAGGTCGCCAATGATACTGCCGGTGACCGGCTTGCCGTTTTCCTCGCCTTGCCATTCGAAGTCGATCTTAGTCGGCTCTGGCCAAGTGTGCTCCGAGTCTTGTTTGGTCTCGAGATGTTTCGCGCTGCACTGCCCGGCACACACAATTTCGCCGTCTTTGGCGATCCCGCCGATGCTGACGACGGTCTTCCCGTAAGACGCCGGGGTTGTGTACTCCATGAGAAGGGCAGAGTAGTTCTCGGTCTGGAAGTTGGCAAAATTCCATTTCGCGGCCAAATGATGTGGTTTCATTCCCTGGAGGGCGTACGAGTAGAGCCCTCTGCCATTGATCTGGTACACCTTTGAGGGAGTCTGCATGGTTCCGGTAACTTTGCATCTCGGCCAGAACGCGTGTCGCATCGAGCCCCATGGATGTTCAAGATCGGTTCCAAAGTAGCTGGTGCCATCCTCGCCCACCTGGAAGCCGGGCGCCGTTCTTGTCACGGTCAAGTTGACAATGCAATTGTCATTCACCGCCGATTTGATGGTGTAAGTGTCACCCGCCTCATTCAGCTCCAACGCCACATTTTCCGCAAAGAAACTTGTCTGCGGTTCATCAAAGCCATAATCGCGGAGTGGATCCGAGCACCAGAGGTTCTTTCCTGGGCCGTCGTGATCGAAGATCTTGCTGTTGAACTGGACCGTGGTGTGGATGCCTCTGTCGATGGTCAGCACAATTCAGCCGTATGGTTTCCCATGCGCGACTCACCCAACGTTGCTATAGATCACCTGGGCCATGGAGGTCGTCCCATCCTCCGACATGAAATAAAACGTCTGAGTCTCGACGTTGGTGTGACCCAGCGCCTTCCATCGTAGATCGTCCTTGGTGAGAATCGAGTATGGCTTCTTCGCGATCTGTTGAGTGACCGGCTGAATGGCGGAAGGCCCATACACGGGCTCTTCGGTGCCAACGGCATGCGCTAAAGTCTGCTTGAACCAATTCATGTTGTCTGGAATAGCTGCGAGGGAAAGATTGAAGAAGGTGAGGAAGAGGCGGATGTTTTGAGATGTTACCTACTACTAGGCGGTTGCGGTCGGAAAAATACGAGCGCCTTGAGATGCAGCCAGGCCCCAGGGGAACCAGACGTCACTGCGGCGAATGGCATGATGCGAGTGCCTTGAGGCTTGACGCTTGGGGCCCTGAAGGCTGGAGCCTTGAGCCTTGGAGGCTGGGGGGGCAATCTGACTGCGCCTGATGAAACTAGACCCGCACGGCCAGTCACGCCGGTACAGAGGAGTTTAGGCAGGCGGAAGCCCTCGGGAATTGGCGCTTGGGTCTTGTTGGTCTTCAGACTGGGAGCCGAGCACTGAGCAAAGCAGCCTGCGGACCTGCGCTAACTAGTTCGTGGTCAATGGGCCTCGAGACTCGAAGCGGCAAGTCGCGCAGCCGGAGCTCGTTCGCTCAATCTTTTTTCATGCTGGTCTGAATTCAACATCACACATCAGTCGATTCATCGTCCTTCCCTACTCGTATGCGCTAACTGCTGTCGTTCTTTACAACGCAACCGACTCGTCACCGAAGAAACGCTCTGTCTTTCTGCAGGCAAATACTCCGCGGTTTGCCCAGTGCCAGGAACTGTCCGCCGCATCCTTTCACCGGTCACCCAACATGGCTAAAAAGCTCGCTGCACGCGACCAGATCGTCAAATTGATCGTTGGCGCTGGACAAGCAAGTCCTAGTCCACCTGTTGGACCAGCTCTTGGTAGCAAAGGTGTCAAGAGTATCGATTTTTGCAAGGTATGGCTTTCGCGCACAATCCTCCACCCGGCAAGTCTTGCTCACGCTCAAGAAGGAGTTCAATGCCCGAACTGCACATATCACCCCCGGCGTCCCGATCCCAGCTCGAGTGACCGTCCGTCCAGACCGCTCCTTCACTTTCGACCTCCGGACCCCGAACACATCCTGGCTGCTCCTTCAGGCTGCTGGGGTGAAGGAAACAAAGGGCAAGCTTCGTGGAGCGCAAAATCCTGGCAAAGAATTCGTCGGCACGGTTTCGCTCAAGCACATTTACGAAATTGCCAAAATCAAGCAGAGTGAAACTCGATTGTCGGGGCTCAGCCTCCAGTCGCTGAGCAAGAGCATCATTTGGCAATGCAAATCTGTCGGCATCAAAGTTGTGCCGTGAAGTGGATCACGAACAGGTGCTGAGCTGGCCGACATCGTCTGCTGAAACAAAACCTGAAGATGCTCAACATGCTCGCCACTCCGTTCTTCGGAATCCATGGTTATTGGATATAAAACGCCGCCTCAAATGCAGGCATAGTGCCTCATTCCGGCCAGCCCTCCGGATCATGCCTCGCCCAACCCGGCGGAGACAACGACGAAATCGCCCGTCTCTCGACTCCTCCGTCAGTCTGGTTGACTATTCAAGTCACGAGCTGGTCCCTCCTCGGACCGTTATCCTCAGGGTCTAGTCCGAATCTGGACGAAGTCGGGAATGCCATTGAACTGACATGAGCGCTTTTCAATGCGGGAGATACGTCTGGGAAAGGGCGGAAGGAAGTCCGAGGGAATTGACTCGCAAGGTTGTGGCTATTTGACTGATCGGCTTAATCTTATCTCAAGCCCTCGACTATCTTGCATGAAAAGTCACCGTGGCGACCACACCCCACGGGGATAGGACAACGGGGACTTTGATCACGAGAGATCAGACCAGGTGGGATGCTGCCTGGGTTGAAGGTCTGGGAGGATGTGATGAACATGAGTGTCGCGCATACAGAACGGACTACAACTTCCCGAAACCACCGATATCCTACATATAACAGGCCCAGACATACCGAGGTTACATATAGTGGTAGGAAATGACAAGCATATGACTCTTCGGATTAGAGCAATACGATGGAAATAATGACGTCTGGTCATTGGAGCCTTCAGGCAGGCAGACCGCAACGGCCACTCTCGTCAGGCGTGTCAAGGTAGAAGGTTTGTATGATATGCAGCACTGTCATCATGCTGTCCGGCGCATCCGGGAGGTGCTGGTAGCGCAGCGAGCGAGCGAGCGGGCGGAAGGAAAGGATGGGGAAGTTCCCTCCCTCCTCCAGCTCCTAGTAGCACTGCGAAGCTGCTCGCCACGACGAATAGTACCAGGTAATGATGAGACGGGCCTCATCAGCTCGTCAGCCCTCGCCTCAGCCCAAACGCCATGGTCAGATCAGAGCATTGTCACCAACTTGTAGATGACACATTATTATTTACCCATGATTAGATGTCCTGGCAGGGCGCACTGCTATACCTGGGAACCCGGCTGCAAGGAGCGCAGGCAGTCGTGAACGTGGAGTGAGCTAAGGTCAGGTACCTAGATGCGAGTACTTCTACACCTGGGGTGCCTACGACCGGTACCTGCGAGTAGGTACCGGGTACGAGTACTTCCGCTGATCTTGACCTTGGCGGGGCAGCTTTGGGCAGTGTGCATCTCCATCCCACCTGCTCCCCTCGAGTGTCTCTCTGCCCGCTACCCGCCGCCCGCTGCAACGCCATCTCTGGCCCTCCTCCCCCTGCCCGCCGCCACATTAGTCCCGAGTCCTCCATCCTCAGCGCCCGATTTTCGTTATTTAGTAAGGACAGAGAGCTCCAAGCTCGAGCATCATATGCAACTTGCAGCAGCAGATCCTCTTCTGTGGGCGCTGTTTCAGTTCGCAAGATATCATTTTCGGCCCCCGCTCCACCAGCTCCGCCGTTTGCCATCTTGTCTGCGTTGCCCGACGCGTGTATGAAATTCTCGCACTGAGAGATCCAGCATGTGAGTCTTCCTGTCTCCACCACGAGAACCACCGGCACCACTTCGCCCCGGCCAATGCTTTTCTCTGCCGTATTAGCTCACCTGGTTTCCGAACCGCCTGCGCTCTACGAGTAATCCTCTCTAACATGCACTCTTCTCAGATCCTTTGTCTCTAAACTCACATCTTGTCACCCCGGATCTGTCTGCTTCGAACCGCCGCTCGTTCATGTAGTCAGTCGCTTTCACCCCGCCACGATTACCACCACCTTTCCCTCAGATCCCGCCATCATGACCTCCAAACTGTCCTCGATGTTCTTCCCAGGGGATGAGCCAAAAGACCAGAAAGGTACCGCTGAAACTGCCTGACGAAGAAGCGCACAGCTGGCTGACTGCGGCGATTTAGACCCGAAGGCCAAACAAGATGGAAATCCAGCTAGAACAGATAACCCTCCACCTGCCCAGAGCAACGTCCGATTTGCCTCGGAAGACGAAGAGATAGATCCCCTGGATGAATCCAGGCGGCTGTCGCAGGCTGGCGGTGCGAGAGATGAAGAGCTCAGCCCAGAAGCTCATGAACAAATTAGGAATCTTGCAATGTCGCTCCAGAAATCAAGGCTGCAGGAGAACAGAATGGCAAATTTTGCCTACGAGACTGTGTCGATGCCACCCTCGCGGGTACGTGGATTCCGTGCTGGCATCTCTGGCTTTGCGGACAAGCTGACAAAATCGACCAGGTTCCGTCGAGAGATAGTGAGGCGCCGGGCACTCCACGTGGCTCAATAAGACAGGGCCAGGGCTCCATATCCTCAGCTTTTCAGTCCCCTCCATTGACACCACTGGGCTCGAAAGACGGCAAACATGAATCAGTCTCTGCTGCCCGAGGCTCGCAAGGCCAGAACGCCATCACTCCGCAAACTTCGCCGCCTCCAGACTCACAAGGCAGAGCCCTCTCCCAGTCCATCTCCCCCTCCCATCCCGTGTCCAGACCTTCCTCCAGCGAACATGTGCCCACGAGGAACGATCAAAGGCAGGAGAAACGGATACCGAAGTTCGAAATCGGGCCCTCCGAGTCGGCCAGTCCCACAGATCAAAGCCCGGTCGGTACACCCCGGCTTGGTCCCTCCTCGCCCCAACTGGGCAAGCAATCACAGCTCAAGGTCGAAAAGGCGGAACCTCGTCATTTTGGAAGTACTGGAAAAGGTTCGCTGGCTCCAGCGATCGCGGCTGCGGCGGAGCGGATACCTCGGCCGTCGAGCAGCACTGATCTTTCGGGATCAGAAAAGCGGTCATCAATATTCGGGCCTAATAAAAAAGATCCTTACTCCCATGTTACGGACAGCGGCAACGAGAAATCCGGGCTGGAAGGGAAGAAGCATGGTTCCATGTCGGAGCTGAAGCGATTCTTCCGACTTGGAGGCCACGGCCACAAGCACAAACACCAACAAGAATCGCCCTCCTCCACGGTCCCCGCTTCCCGTAAATCCAGCACGAAGTCCGGTACCAGAACACCCCCACATCAAGCTCCACCAGCGAACGTTCCGTTCATGGATGAGCACAGCCTCGAGGCGAAGTACGGCAAGTTCGGCAAGGTTTTGGGCTCTGGGGCCGGGGGCTCGGTGCGACTTCTGAAACGAAGCAGCGATGGAGTAACCTTTGCCGTCAAGCAATTCCGGGAGAAGCATTCGTGGGAGAGCGAGAAAGACTACTCGAAGAAAGTGACGGCTGAATTCTGTATCGGGTCTACGTTACACCACGGAAACATTATCGAGACCATGGACATCATTCAAGAGAACCATCGATGGTTCGAAGTGATGGAATATGCCCCCTATGACCTGTTCGCCATTGTCATGACGGGGAAGATGTCGAGAGAGGAGATCGCGTGCTCTTTCCTCCAGATTGTCAATGGTGTGAGCTATTTGCATAGCATGGGCCTGGCACACCGAGATCTGAAGCTGGACAACGTGGTTGTCAGCGAGCATGGTATTATGAAGCTGATCGACTTCGGCAGTGCCACTGTGTTCAGATATCCATTCGAGAACGACATTGTGTTGGCCTCAGGTATGTCGTTCCAACTTGTATCCCAGTGACGTGCTAACCCCCACACAGGTATTGTCGGCTCGGATCCCTACCTCGCGCCGGAAGTGTACGAAGAGAAAAAGTATGACCCCACTGCTACCGACATTTGGTCTCTGGCCATCATCTTCTGCTGCATGTCGCTTCGACGGTTCCCGTGGAAGCAGCCACGGATTGTCGACAACTCCTACAAATTATTTGTCTCTCCTCCGACGCCGGGCACGCCTGTGCCAGACTCACATCCTCGAAAACCCTCGCATCTGAGTATCGGCGACGATACTAGCCCCCGGCCCAGCAGTGAATCGAACGGTTCCCATTCGCATCATCACCACCATTCCGATAGCGCCGAGGACACGAGACCCCCTACTTCCGGCGGGGAGAAGCAGGAAGTGATCAAGGGACCATGGCGGCTGCTGCGCATCCTTCCGCGAGAGAGTCGACATATCATCGGCCGCATGCTCAAAGTCGACCCGTCGGAGCGAGCATCGATGGACGAAGTCCTCGAGGACGACTGGGTCCTCAGCGCCAAAGTCTGCTACCAGGAGGAGAACGGCACGGTTCACCGCGCAGACAACCACACGCACGTTTTGGAAGCCGGGTCTGGAGGGCCGCCCCCGGCGAAGGTGTAAAGGGTGATGGAGTTGATCTGTTCAACCCAGGGGTCGAGATGAGAGGAGTATTGGTCACGACTGATTGGATGGATATGATCATGTCAGAGCTACGATTATGCGATCACCGAGTTAGATGTATTGTTTTGTTCTTGAGAGATTTAGCTGGGTAGCAGGGCATGGGAGCTTTTGAGGGGTCCTTGAACATTGTCGCCGAGGGGATTGCTCGACTGGGAGATTGGAGAAAAGGGAGGGAAATCCTAGCAAAGGGGGATCTTATTTGTTATATGTAGATACCAGTCGTCACTCCGGATGGAATCCATGCAATCCACAGCAAAGGAAGATATCATTGATTCTTGGTACGTACCTTACCGAGCAGAAGCGAGGCGTCGTAAGATAAGCCGCGAGACGGGAGGAAGCCGGTGGGCAGGAGGACAAGAGTGTCAGAAGTGACGCTGCAGCAGAAGACGTTCGGCAGAATTCGCTCCGTCGGCCATTGCTACCAGCCTGCCACTGATAACTTGACCCCCTGGCAGCCAACGGGGGCTGTGACTTGCTGAAGCCCGACTGCGACTTGCGAGCTGCGGGCGCGAGCTCCCAGGAGCAGGTCGACACTGACCAGGTCACACACAGGTGCTGGCGCCGGCGGCTGGCTCTGCCTTCTGGAAGCCTGACGGACTTACCCCCCAATTCCCAACCCTCCCAACGTGTCACCTCCAGGCCCCGGCTCCTAGAGTACGAGTAGACTGCCCGCTGGCGGGCCCGTCCTCAGTGCTGCCGCCTGCCACCAGTAGTCTCCACGCTCATTGGCGGACCACCCGCAATCCAGCCTGCGGCGGTAGTAGTAGTACGAGTAGTACTCCGTACTAAGAGTGAGGAGCCTGAGGTTGCGCCGCTCTCCATCTCGATGTGCTACGGAGTGCTAGTCGCCTAAATACCACCAGATCTGCCGGCGCAGCTCCTCCACAGTCCTCCTATCTTCTCTGAACACTGCCAGAGGGCTCGCTGTCACGGAGGAATTCTCGGTTGTGCTCTCCACCGCAATGGCTGGTTAATCTGAGACTAGTCGCCTGCTCGCGAACGGCCATCATCTCAGCAGCCTCGAAAATCCGGCCATATGGCCAAGAAGAAGCGTCAGAGGATCAGCTATGGTTTGTGGACAACCGACCGGCACCCAGCTCTGAACGCGCGCATGGCTGACCAGCTGTAGTCCTCCCCCTGGCGAGTTCGCCAGGCGGCCACCGACTCGGTGTGAATGGATTGGCCTTCGACGACGACCGTTCCATCCTGTACGCTCCCCTTCCCGAAGAGGGGCACACCCCCGTGCTGAGAAAGATTGCAGATATACCGGTGGCCGAGATGGAGTGATTTGCGCCTGGGACCTGGATCTCGACGCGCAGAGATCAAACCAGGACCTCGACGTCGCGAAAGACAAGAGAAGCACCGTCAGTTTCCGCAAGCAGGTGCAGGCGCACACCCATTGGGTCAACGACATTGTCCTGGTCAAGAACAACCTCGGGCTGGTATCAGCATCGTCGGACGTCACCGTCAAGCTATGGCGCCCTCATGGTCACGAAACCACCCAGGCATACACCATCGGCTCCCACAGTGACTACATCAAATGCCTCGCGACCCCGGACCGCACGGCCAATTGGGTTGCGTCCGGGGGTTTGGACCATAAAATCTGCCTTTGGGACTTGAATGGAGGTGGCAAGAACCTCGAGATCAACGTTGGTAAGGTGGAGGATGTCGTCAAGGGCTCTGTGTATACTCTCCGGGCTCGAGGATCTATGCTTGCCAGCGGCGGACCTGAGAGCGTGGTTCGACTGTGGGACACAAAGTCGGGCAAAGGCATAACAAAACTGGTGGGCCACACAGACAACGTGCGCGATATTTTGATCAGCGATGATGGGGATACTTTGCTTACCGCCTCGTCCGACCAAACGATCAAAGTCTGGTCGATCGCGGCTGGCAGGTGCATCCACACCCTGACCATGCACAATGACAGCGTCTGGTGCATGTACTCTGACGACCCGAACCTGGCAGTCTTCTACTCGGCCGACAAATCGGGTCTGGTTGCAAAGACGGATACCCGCCGTGCGATGGAAATCGACGATGGGGTTTCAGTCGCTATTTGTCAAGAGCATGACGGCATCGCCCGTGTGCTTCTCGCAGGTGACTCGGTGTGGACTGCTACGTCAAGCTCGAGTGTGAACCGGTGGCTTGACGTCGACACTGAGCTTGAGATAGAAACGCCACCGTCCTCGTCCCAAGAAGAGCTTCCTGCAAGCCCGGGGGCAAAGAACGAACTGGCTCCCGAGACCCTTGCTCCACAACCCCCTACAACGAACGGAGTCGACCATAAGAAGAGAATCCCTCACAATGCCATTCTCCGAGTCTCCAATACAGCTGTCCATCCTGGTCGTCGACATCTAGGGAGGCTGCCCAATCCCTCGGCGACGAATCTGAGAAAGGCCTCCGAGGTCATGATCGCAGATGATCTGAGCCTGGTGGTTCCTATCCGTGGACAGCCCGCTGAAACAATCGAGGGACAAAACGGGCTGATCAAACACGTGATGTTGAATGATAGGAAAAGGATACTCACGCTGGACACTGCGGGCGAGGTTGTTTTATGGGATCTCCTTAAGGTCAGCAGCCGTTCCTATCTTTTCGGTATCCCCTACTGACAAGAACCAGTGTGTTCAAATCAAGTCGTTCGGCCGACGCCATCTTGACGAGGTGGTACCCGAGGTAAACACGACGGAAAGTGTCGCGAATTGGTGCGGTGTCGACACCAAGACGGGGAAAATCACAGTCATGCTGGAAGAAAACTACTGCTTCGATGCAGAGGTGTATGCCGATGAACTAGACCTACCCTCAAACCTTGTGTTTCGTGAAGATCAGAGAAGTATGTGAACCCGCCTTCTCCTGAAACGAAAGCATCCACTAACATGGGATTGGCAGTCAATCTTGGGAAATGGGTTCTGCGAAACTTGTTCTCGAAATTGCTCCAGGAAGAGGTGGCACGGGATGAGGCGTACAGGCAAACACTTCGGCCTGCCACGGACACTGGTCTCAGTGCAGGTCTTGTTCGGCCTGGGGCACCCACAAGCATTCCTATGCCAGACTCCCACGGGGCTACTCCTATGGTATCCCCCGGGACACTTGTGACGCCCCGTGCTTCGAATGGCCTCACCATGGTCATTCCCACACCTGGATTGGCAATAGGAGCCGCTACCCCCGGCTTACGACCACTCAGCTCTGGCACATTACCTCCTACCGCAGAGGAAGAACCCGAGCAGGCAACAAATGGGACGTCTTCTCATGTTCAAGCCACTCCCACGGCAACAGAGCTTCAAAACGACTATTTCTCCTCCGCAAACAGCGCTAACAACCAATCCGAGGCCTCTTCGGAGAGCAACAAGGTCCCGGGGACTCCAGGGGCGATAGACAACGCGACTTCCGCGACTCCGATATCACCGACAGAAGAGAAGAAAAAGGGACTCTTCGGCAAGAACTTGAAGTTTGGCATGACTTTCCCAAAGAAGATCACATCCAGGACATCAGTGGAAGTCAAGACCCCAATTGCCCCGGAGGAGAAGTCGGACACGGCGTCATACAAGTCGTCAGAAAAAGAGGAGAAGGTCATCGAAGATAACTTTTTCGGGGTGATCCAGAAGATCAGGCAGGATTATGAGGATCATATGGACTCGAAGCCCGATCAGCAGCTTCCTGCCGGGATTACGCCCAGTCCTCCAATGGAGACGCCGGTGTTGACTCCGCCGCCACATACGACAATCATCATTCAAGAAGATAACCCGGAGTCTGGCGGATTGGCCGATCAATATCGAGGTGAAATCAGTGAACTCGGCACCGAGGCTGACACCTTGGAAAAGATTGCGCCGATGTGGTTGGGTGAACTGTTACTCAGGGTTCGTCGACTCTTTGTTCCCTTTCATGCTCCGTGAAAAGAAAAGCACTCTTACTGACCTTGGCGTGCAGAACCAAATCCCTTATAAAGAGACAGTCAAAGTCTCATTTGTGCTGCAGCCCTACGAGAACCTCCTACCGTCAATCGCCTCGCCAGATGGCAATGCACGGCTGAACGCGAACCGTATGCTCCGCGCGAAGAAGATCATGGCATACATCGCCGAGCGCATCGAAGCACCGCCCCATCCAGCCGCCACTACTGAAGGCGAGGATCACCACGGCCACCACGGCCACCATGGCCATCATGACTCGCATGACCACAAACCTGCCGAACACGAGGAAGGCCCCGCACTCAAACCGGAGGAGTACCTCGAGCTGTACTGCCAGGGACTGTTGGTCGATCCGAACACCACGCTCGCGACGCTGCGGGTGCATGTGTGGCGCACGGGCGGCGACGTCGTGCTATACTACAAGAGTAACGGGCGCAAGGCTCTTCGCCTGCCGCACCCGGCGGAGGTCCCGACCAAGGAGGAGAGCGAGGAGGCCACAGGGGTGGTTAGGTGAAAAGTTTGCGATGACTTGGTATCTTTTATATTTTAAAAAAAGGTGGAATGGAGGAGGAAGTGGGGGAAATGCAGAGCTGGTCCAAAGGGGGAGGGGGGACTCGAGTGTGAGAACGACGCGATCTAAGAAAGGTCCAGCGTGAGGAGAGAGATGACGAGTTTCTCGGAGGGACAAAGGAAAGGGTACAGGATACAAGAGACAGTCTGTACTCCGTATGTGAAGATCGAATACCTTACCTTTACCTTGACCCCTTATCTATCTTCAGGTGCTTCGTAGTAATTATCCAAGCCATCCGACCCCATCCCCTTCCTATTGTCCACTTTTTGCTTTTTCTCTATTCTCGTTTTTTATGTGGGGCGTGTCGCTCCTTGGGCGGTCTTTGCCAGCTGGAATGAATGGTCAACGAGTGGATATGAGGGGTACGGTGAGACCTTTTATGGATTTATGTACATGAATTACATTTTCAAGTCTATTCTATCTGAGGTAATGATGTAACTTTGCTTTTCCCATGTTCTATTTTTGAGAGTGCCGGGTCATATAGATTTACATACATACTATACTGTACAGAGTGTGTTGTCGTGCTCGTGGTTGGAGCTTGGATGAACTCCGGTAGACTTGATTTGCAGGCTGGCAGACACATGTCATGCTGTACGGCCTTTTTGGCGGCGGGAAAGACTCGCTTCCCTGGTGCTGGATGCATCCCAGAGGCCTTCGGGGTTGTCTCTTTGTTCGTGGACGATTCTCAGCTGGCAAGATGATCAATCAATGCGATTCATCGCGACGGGATCGCCCTTGCTGACACCGGCGCAGAGTCGTGGAGAATGCCTTGAATCGAATGGAATTCGCTCACTGTGGAAACAATCGTGGCGAATTCCCTCCGCGGTCTGCCGCTCATAGCTGCTCCGCGGCAAGCATATTCGAGACATACTGGTATGTGCCCAGAAAGATGGCGCCTCCCGTGCTGATCCAGCCTACGCGAGGCACGAACCCACGGAAAAGCCCAGACACGCCCTCCACCTTCAGAATCTGTTGGAAGACCGTGAATGGGCCAGCCCTTTTCGCTGAGCTGCCAGTCTCCTTGCGGGCAAGCATGATGCGGGTCTTCAGAACATCCAAAGGCGTGGTCAGCCCGGCAGCAATGCCTCCGGCCACACTTCCGAAGACGGCGCTCTCGGTGGCCGTCACCAGCCCTTCCTGTCGACCGCTCTGCAAGTGTTGCCGTTGTGAGTAGGAAGCCTTGAAGTATTCCCAAAGGCTGAACTGGACGATTGTGAAGGGGATCTCGCGCATGATGGTCACCGCGCCACCCCTGTAGAGTTCCCGGACCATTGTGGTGGCGCCATCTGTATGGCGCAGGGCCAATATATCCTTCAGTGCCAGCAAGGCCCGGCCTCCGAACAAGCCCGCCTGAGCACGTTGTTTCACCACTTCCGTTGGGACTCGGATTGCGCAGGCTGCGACTTCGCCCATGGACGACGCGAGCATGTGTGTGTACGCTTGTTGGGAGGAAGGTTGGTGTGGATCAATCAAGGATCTTTTGACACCGTCGTAGACGAGGAAGAAGGATGCCGCCGACGGCATTGACCCCAGCAGTGCTGAAGGCAGGCCCGCGTACATGCTTCGCAGCGTGCCTTGCACGGTATGGCGAGGCAGGATCGAGGCATGGTTGCTCGTCAAATTCGACTGTAGTCGCGTCTTGATGGTGTCGAGGGGGTACAGGGAGAAGTCGACCGTGAGTCCGGCAAGGGCACCGGCCTGGAATCGCGTCTCGTCAGAACACACAACATCGTTGGGAGAGGGAACGTGGGAGGGGGAGAGTACGGACGATGAGGGATCGAGTCCACAGCGAGGCCACGACTGGACGTGGCGCTTCTGAGAGGACTACATGCTGCTCGGTCATACCTGGAGGCCTTCTGCCCTTGCGAACAGGCGGCTTTGGCCGTGGCGATGTGAGAGTGAGAGAGCGTGAAGGAAGAGGAAGAAGCTCGTGTGAGTCGTGAGGCCGGACTTCGGAGTCAGAGTCCGACGTCGCAGTATAAATTTCAAATGACATCAATGGGCGGGCATTTGGCCCAAAGGGGAAATACTGCTTGCTTGGCCGTCAACTCCGCAGCGACATCATCGGATGACGGACTCCTTCACGATTCCGTTCATACCATCCTCTGTAGAGTCACAGCTGTATGATCAGAGGTCTGTCTGCTTTTCTTTTCAATGGCCGTGAAACCGCTCCATTCAAAGGCAGCTGGGAAGATGCCTGAGAGCGTGGCTCCGGGTCCATCAACGCCCCAAGAGCAGCATGTCGATAGAGCACATCTCACCCAGGGATTGCTTGGATTGCCAGCGGAACTGCGGTTACGCATATACAACTATATTTTCAGCGATGTCAAAGTATATGTGACTTCGCGAAGGGACTGCCTCTGTTCCCGCTGGAAGAAACCGATGGAGATTCAGCATTCAGATGCACACCGCTGGCTCCTGGATCTCGAGTCAGATATCATTCGACCCGAAGCCCGAGACGTCTTCTTTCGCCGGACGCTCTGGGAGTTTCACTGCCCTGCTGCTTTTTGCGGGTTCGTGCACCGCCTGTCCTCATCCCGTCTTGAACACTGGAACTACCTCCATTCCATCAGACACGTCACTCTGGGGATGCCTAAGCTGAGCCACCACTGGTTCCGAATGTTCGATCGCCTGCCGAATCTCGAGACAGTCGTCTTTTCGGACCTGGAACGTCCCATCCTGTGGCTCTCGATGCAGGAGACGGAATCCTCGTGGCTTTTCAACACCCCGCCGCATCTGGAACCGGTCACCGATGAGGGTGTGCTGTCGAGACTCCGCTACCACCTCAGCAAATCTGACCATTCTTTCCCCGTGCTGGCGCTTTTGTCGGAGGAGAGGAAATACAGGATCTCTGTGCTATGCTATGTCACCTGTTATATTCTGCCGGACGCGACTCGGGTCGCGACATGGTCTATCAACCTTGACACGAGGGTTGTGGACAGGACTTGTGGAGCAGATCCATTTCCCTTGGGGAAAGATTTCAAATTCCACAACGGCATCTTCCCCCTGTAGATACCGAAAAGATGGGAAGGAATTTTGAATATCCACCAGCTCCTTGGTTTAAATGTTTGAATGGCACAGTGTTCTTGTGGTTTGTCAGGATACTTGGGCCGTCAGTTGTCAATAGCCTTCGACACATCTCCCGTTGAGTGTCTGAGCATGAACCCGCCATCTCCATTCCTCAAAAGAGATTTGACCCAGTCGACACCAAAGGCCCACCATCCATGACGGTCGGGCTTCGCCAATGCAACACTGGCGGGGTCGAGGCTGCCGACCGTGACATCGACGGTCGCCATCGTGGTGTTGACCCGTTTATGGCTCACATAGCATAAATTGGTACCGCAGCGAGAACAGAATGTCCGCGTCGCCCTATCTGTACAGGCGAAGCGCGTCACATATGTCGAAGGCGTGCTCTTGTTCTCCGGTAGTGGTCCCACGGCTTCAATGGTAGACAGCCGAACAGGGTCATTTCCAGCCATGGTTTGCTCACTCGCATTGCCGGCGACTGAGTCCTTCCGAAGCAAGTCCCATTCAATCCACCCCACGGGACAGATGAACCAACATTGGATCATGGCACCAGAGACCTGCAGCAATTAAACATGCGGTTCACGCTGTCCTAGCTTCAGTCAACTTTACCTGGCGACAGGTATTGCAGTGGTCAAGATCGATGATAGGCATTCGCGTTTCGATCTTCTCCGTCGCGGAAATGGGAGTCTCGACAGCACCAGGAGCAACTGGGCGATCTTCCCATGCTGGGACAAGGATGGTGTACCGAATGGCCTTGCAATAGCAGCCGCCAGTCAAAGTAAGGGCTTCCTTGGGGAGATGGGCCATTATGAAGAGAATTTCCGTTGGAGGGAAGGATGGTAGGAGAGAATGTGAGGTGTGGCCTTTTTATTATCTGTTGGTAGCCGTGTGCATGGGGTACGTGTCGAAACCATTAGGCGGGTGCTGCCTATTCATGGCTTCTGAGGAGTGGTTTTAATTCTTCCCGATAGCGGGGCTTCGTCCAATGATAGAGAGATCTTCGGTTGGTGTGGGAGAGGTGAGTCTGTCCATCTGAAAGGGGGAGACGGGATTTGCTCAGACTGAATACCAAGCTGGAGTGCCTTCTTACCTATCACAATGTGTTCATCATGATTTGCAGTTGAAGAGAATTAGAAACTTGGAAGTCCGACTTGGTTGAAATGAAGTGAGTGGTTTTGTCACGTGATATGTGTTGTTGGTTGCCCGGTCGACAAGGCTGTGGGGAAATTCGGTTCGACACGTGACACAGCCGCGAGATTCTCCGAGTTTATGCGCCGAATCGCAACGCGTGTCGTTGTGTGTGGACTGCGACTACTCGCTGCTAGACAAACACATCGATAGACTCGCAAGTCCTCGTCCTCATTCACCCCCACCATGCTTATCAGAGGCCGCATTTCTTTGTTGTACTCGTATGATATTCTTCCTCTAGCCTCTTCACTCTGGTCTTGGGCTTGACGCGCATTTCGCGTGAGCTTCACTCCTCTGGCCCTCGCGAACCCTCGTCGCCCCGACCACCTCTCTTCCGCGACACGAACAACACGGAACAGAAGACTCGACGACAATGGGCGAACCGTGGCTGGACTCTCTGTCCGAGGACTGGAAGTCCGAACCGCGCTCCTCGTCGCCTGCACCATCTCTCTCCAGTAATCGTCAATATGGAAGCGTCGCTCTCTCGCACTCTCAGAGCCGAATCCCGCACCTGGCGCAAAACATGCGCAAAGACTCTTCTTCCACAGGGAGCTTCCTGAGACTCCGGTCAAAACGTGGACAAGCTCGCGCAAGCGCTGAAGCCGTGCTACGAGAACGCAGCGCCTCCAACCTCAATGTCCGAAGGCTATCGGGATCCCAGAAATATAATAGTCTACCGCGCCCGCCGTCGAGCACTTTTTCCGACTCGCAGACTTCGGTCCAGCATTACACAGTCCATGAGAAGCCGGTATCGGCAGAAACACCTGAATGGAAGAGGAGGCTGGCAAATGGAGAAGAGATCGCCAGTGACGGCTTCGACCTTTTTTCTCCATCCAAACTCGAAGGCATTTTCAAGCAGCCGACCCCTTCGCAGCTTCACAGCGACAATGACAGCGACCTCCCGAAAGAGAACGACTCTGATTCTCGAAAACCTTTTACACTGCCGGCTTCCAATGCCTTTACAGACCAGTACTCTAGCTACCGAGGGACAAGGAACCGCCTCAATCTGGAGGTTCTGGAAGAAGTGAATGAAGATGAGGAGGCTGACAGACGGAGCTCCTTGCTGGTATCTTCCGAGCTGGGAAGGTCAGGTTCGCTCAAAGGGTTGGTCAGACGACGCGTCGAGTCTTTCGAACTCAGCGAGGACATGCGCTCGAATCAGTCGTCCCCACGGGAGTCGAGCCACCGGCAGAGCATCAAGGGCTATAGTCTGCATGATCCGCGACTGAGGACCATCAGTGGCCAGGAAGAGGTCAGGAACGAATTCATCAGCCCGGTAACAATATCAAAACAGAACTCGATCCGCGCCACAGCTGTGCAGAACACGCTCGAGGTTGATATGCCGACGTTGCAGAGAAGATTGCGAAATGCCGCTGCCGCTGCGGGAGACGCAGACCGTCCGACTTCCAGCTCGAGCGACAGAAATGTCAGCTATGCGAGTAGGGAGGAGCTCAAAGAGGGCGAAAAGGATGAACCACTCCCGGATCTAACCTCACAGTCGTTGCCGGATGACCTCTCTATGGGGACTCAAGACTTCATCTCACATGGAGGATTTATCAATTCTCGACGTGGTGGCCGATCAAACGAAGCCTCGTTCCTGCGGAAGAGCCTCAGCCTAAACCAAGACTCTCAGATTGAATCTGGCCAGCCGGCCGACCTTCAATTCCACAGTTCACCACCTCTGCGTCCACGTCGATTTGATCACAGTGTGGAACAGAGTAGATTCAGCTCGAGTAGTCCGACAACACCGCAGGAATCCAGCGTTGTGCATCACATAGCGGCCGACATCGGACCCTCTACAGCTGGAAGTCCCCTCAAACTTTTCGGAAATCGGGATACTTACACCAACAACAAGCTGATGCGGATTCTAAGCCATTTTGAGGACCCGGACGGCTCAATGGATAAGTCGGATGCAAGTGACCTACTTGAAGAGCGGCGAGGAGCTACCTTTCGGATGAGCCAGTTTGGCCAGGGTGAGCTGGATGGCTTCGGTTTCGAGCAAGATGTCCCCAGACCTTCACCGATGCAGCCAGCTCTGGTTGACAAGGAAGATAGAATCTTCAAAGCTGTGATGGACAATCTGTTGGAGGATGAAGACGTCAATGAAGACGATGGAAGCACCAACTCCGAAAACCCTCACCAGGTAGAAGAACCGACAAACCCAGCTCTTTCGGAGCTCAACAGGACGTCGAAGCGACGGAAGACGCTATTCAAGGACGCAACTGGAGTGGAAGCGCAAGGACCGGAGTTGAGGCTCGATCTTCTCGAAGAGACCGGCACGCTGGCAGGCAAGAAGCGAAAGGATGCTCGACCCGGAGATGATGGCATTCAGGCCGATGCAGAAGTGCTCGCTTCGCGAAATCTTCTGCGACCTAGATCGGCAAGGAGGTCATCGAGCAGTCGTGTTCCCTCTGGAACTGCGTCGGAAGTCGACGACGCAGAGGAACTCCTGGCTGAAGAATCTGAAGAAGATCTAGCCAAAGCGCTGGCCAACGAGTTGGCAACGTTTGCCGAAGAAGCTGCCCTGAACAACGATGACTCTCGCAAGCCATCACTTGCCACCAAGGATTACATGGAGGAAGCCAACAAGGTGATGCAATTCATTCGCTCTCGAGGAAAGCCCAAGCCTGCGTTACCAGACATCGACGAACCCGAGAATGTCTCGGAATTAAACCCAGACGCCATTCTTGATCTTGAAATCGACGGAGACTCTACCAAGGATGATTTCTCGCGACCCCCGTCACGAGATCGTCCGATCAAACCTTCTCAAGATCGTCGCCATGCGCATCATGATTCTACGACCGCTAACTACCTGAGGAGGTATCAAGAAGACGATGAATTGGATGCTTTGGCTGGAGCATCCGTCTTTGGCACATTCCCGGCAACCGCCAATCTAATGGCAGCCGAGATGGCTCAACTGTCACCGCCAGGTGATCAGCAGGAGAGCAGCCCTCCCAATATCCGGATCTTGGATCAGAGCGAAACCATGCGCAAACGCAAGCACTCAGCTTCCACGGTAGATGGACCCCATGAAGCGCATCATGATCATGAGTTGAATACCCACCAGTCGTCGCACAACTCAACTCAGAACACATTTCCCACGAGATCGTCCACATCAGGCCACAAGGGTGTCATCACATCAGGGACGGTTTCCATCCCTGATAACGTGGGCGTGATGACATTTGATCATGAGAAGAAGATCTGGGTGAGAAAGATGTATGCACAGGAGGAGAAAAGACCTACTGGAGAGCGCCCTCGCCAGGCAGGGACTGAAGACGACCCCTTTGAAGACATTCCTGATCTTAGCATTGACGAACAGCGAGAGCTGGAAACCCGCGACCGGCGTCTTCAAACCGATTTGAACCAGAAGGAAGATAAAAGCCAGGGCATTACACGATTTCCATTCACAGATAACACTAAGATGGACCATGATCCCAACCTCTTAGGAGTTGAACGGGTCGTTGAAGAGATCGACCAAAGCTCTCTTCGATCCAAGGCTTCGGAACACGAAGAGAAACTCCACAACGGTGTTCCGTCCAAGCCTCCTGCTCAGCTGAAAGAAGATCGGAAGCAGGCTCGAGTGGTGACGATCGCGTTCTCCTCGCCAGTGGTCTCGGGTGTGAATTATGCGAAGCTTTCGGAAGATGACTTTGATGACCTTCCTCGGGAAGAAGATCTTCCACTCGACGATTCGGAAATTGATTTGAATTACGAGAATCTCCCCGCGAAACCAAAGCCAAACTTTGTTGAACAAGTGCAGGACATGCTCAGGACTGCGACTCAAGATTCAGTGCTCGAGACAGCAAGGGCAGTTGCATTTCATCCTAGGACGATATCTCCCATTGAAGAACATGACGAAGACCAATTTGACGCAGAAAGGAGTCTGGTGCATGTCCAACATCCAAGCGCCTTGACTCCGGCACCGCCACAGACCATCGCAAAGCTGCAAAAGGCTGGCAACAAAGCTTCAAGCATCCTCTGTTTGACTCCGTTGTCTGAATTCTCCGTCCATCAGGTCGATGCTGCGAAGAATCCCGATCAAAGCTATGTTGATGAGAGAAAATACCCGAATGCGCTGCGACAGGCTCATGGTTCCATGACCTTGGCTGTTGATGCCCTTATCAAAGCCATCACCGACGCTGTTCCTGATGAGCTTTACTGGGAGCAACTTCGCCGAATGACATTTGCTCCCGGCAGCGTGTCATCGACGCACAATTTGAAAGAATATTGTCCTGTCTTGGAAGAGTTCAACTTGCCCGATAACAAAGTCTCTCAGCTTAGAGGAATGCCGAGTTCTTTGCGGGTTCTCGACATCCACAACAACATGCTGAACGATTTGACCTCGTGGGGACACCTGAAAAATCTACAGTATCTCGACGTGTCTGGTAATCAGCTTGAAAGTCTGGAAGGGTTTGCTTCCTTGGTGCACCTTCGAAGTTTGAAGGCCAACAACAATCAGATCTCCCGAATTGATGGCATTCTAGACCTGAATGGCCTTCTTGAACTTGAGCTTTGTGACAATGATTTGACAAGCGTGGATTTTGAAGGTGCAGAGCTGACGCGACTGAAATCATTGAACTTGAGTCACAACCAGCTGGAAGCCGTCAACAACATCGATTGTCTGCCCGAGCTCGAAGACCTGAACCTCTCGCAGAATGCGTTATCAAGCTTCTCGACAGGTGGTTCGGAAAGAAGTCTTCCGCTACGGACACTGCGGCTTTCTCACAATAGACTTGGAGATATTGACCTGAAGCATATGCCATCCATCCAACATCTGGAACTTGACAACAACAGGATCCAGGATATACAGGGCCTCTCATCTGCATACCATTTGGAAATTTTGTCGTTAAGAGAACAGACGGAGAGTTCAGACATTATTGATTTGGTTTTGTCGACTCCAAATGAATGCCGGCAGATCCGTCTTTCCTCAAATCCGGCGAGGGATGGGACATTGAAACTTCCAACCATACCTCAGAACAACCTCCGGGAATTGGAAATTGCGGCCTGTGGAATCTCGGAACTCCCTGAAGGGTTTGGGGCCAGCTTTCCCAACTGCCGCCACTTGAACGCCAACTTCAATGGCATCAAAGATGTTGATACACTGCGGAAAATGGTCCACCTTAAGACCCTCCTTCTCGCCAGAAATCGCATCAAGAAACTGAGGCGAACGTGCTTGGTCTTGTCAAGGCTGGGATCATTGGAGCAAGTCGACCTTCGCGACAACCCATTGACTGTTGGGTTCTACAGCCCTATGTCAACCCCAAAGCCTTTGTCCGAGGCACGATATCATCTTCCCAACAGTTCGCAAATGGAAGACGCCACATGGATGAAAGTGCTTGATGAAGTGACCGGACTCAAGCGGCGGATGATTGAGTTATTGCTTGCCGAACACTGCAAGAAACTCGTCCAGTTGGACGGGCTGTCTCTCTGTCATTCGCGACTGAGCGAGAAGGACGAGACGTGGAACAAATTGACGGCGCAGGGAGTGCTCCTGAAATCGACGCAAGCACCAGCCCCACAGGAGGGCGAGGCCGAGCATGCGCATGAAGCTGAGAATGATAAGGAAGGTTCAGCACTTAATGGCGGTGATGTTTTTGACGGATAGCAATGGCTGTACGACTATTTTTTTCGTTTTTGGTACTATTAGAATGGGGAAGGGGTTTCATTAGACGAATCTCATACGTCGTGGGTCATGAGTTTGGGCTGGGTTGTTTATGAAGAATGACGTTGGTAATGTGGATTGGTATGACTGCATGGCATGACTCGAGGGAATGAACAAGGTGAAAAGCGGCTTTCGGGGTTCCTTGAATGAGAGGGATTCATGCATGCACTTTGGGACATTGCATCACTACCGATCTATCCAGTAGGCTATTGTCGTTGTCATGAAATGAATGTCATTCTTTGTTAATGTTATTGTCACCATGATCGTGTCTACGGTATCTTTGGCATTCCCCTGCCGTACCCGCCGCCCGCCACCCCCTGGATTCCTCAGCCTCGCCTGTCTCGGCGCTCGGACAACGGTTTTCTCAACCACCAACATTCCTCATTTCTCATGGCCCAGACAGCCACCCACCCACCCAGCCCAGTGCCCAGTGTAGTCAGTGCGAGCCAGCCTTGTGCAGCTCTGCGCATCTCCAGCCAGCCAGAGGGTTTGAGTATGGTTCCTCACGGTGGCTAGCCAGCAGGCTGCAAAGGTGGAATAAATATATTTTATGGTAAGCACAATTTAATCGTGGCTTCTACTTCTTCCAGACAAGAACCAAAACTCACTTCTATCACACAATACCAAATCGAAGAAATGCACACAGCTATTTTCTCTGTTCTCTTACTATTTCTCGTCTGCGTCCGCGCTTCGCCCGTCCCACTCCCTCTCCCACTGCCTCAAGCAGTCACAGCGAATATCGCGCCGCCATCGCAGACTCCTTTGCCAGGATGCATACGTTCATATCCCGGTGTTGTATTTGGAATAGCCATTATGAATGTTTCTTCTGTTTTTCCTAGTCCTAGTCCAGCTACTATTACTCAGATCAATAGGAGACAGCAGCGAGAAGATGCAGAGTAAGAACTCAACCCGTCAGCCCTTTCGAAACGACTTTGCTGACATTCTCAATCACCAGTTCAAGTTCAAGTCCAAGTCCAATATTCACCATCGCGCCGGTCTCGCAGATCAACGACGGCCAAGTACAAGGCGGCATGCACACCGTGACCATGACGCCTGTGTCACAGATTGGAGATGGTCAGGTTCAGAATCCGGGATCAGGATCGGGATCAGGACCGGTTGTTATTACGATGATGCCTGCTCTTGCTCCAGCTACAGTGACGGCGACAGCAAATTTGGCTTCAGCAAGGGTAGGAGCAGCAACAGACGTTTTATCGTCAGGGGCAGGAGCAGGGTTTGTTTTCCCTACGAAACCGCCTACTGTGATTGAGCAGGCGTGTGGAATATCTTCGCGCGCGAGTGGTGGTGCGATGCCTCTGATGCCGACGTACACTGCACCAATTGTGCCGTCTACGCCTTTTCCTCCGGTCAATATCATCATTTCCACTTTCGCCGTTGTATCCTCCACGCCGGCAACTAAAACGGCAACGGCAACGGCAACGGCAACAGAAACAGAACCAGAACCAGAGCCGCCACGCCTCTCCCTGGTCTCATGCCTAACGAACTCAACACTCCGCCTAACTCTAACAGACGACGGCATCCTACGCGACTCACGCAACAGGACGGGCTACATCGCATCAAACTACCAGTTCCAATTCGACGGCCCACCGCAGGCAGGCGCGCTTTACACAGCCGGATGGAGTGTTTGTCCTCTCTCACCTCCTTCTACTTCCTCGTCTTCTGGATCCTATGATGACAGTGTTGATGGGGGAGAATACACCCTCGCACTAGGAGGGAGCACGACGTTCTGGCAGTGTCTGAGTGGGGACTTCTATAATCTCTACACCGAGGATTGGGCGGCGCAGTGTAGTCCCGTGCAGTTACGCGTTGTTGGGTTCGTGGATTGTTAAGTACCCGGTAAGGGACGTTAATTCTGTGCCTGTTCTCGAAGCTTTATTGGGGGGTTGGGACGATAGAGAAAAAGAGAGGGTGATTTGGATTTAAGTTTGGTCTTGTTCGGGTTTCTTCTTTGGTAGTCAGTCGGCGACTCGAGATGCTGAATGCCTTTTTCAACGACCGAAACTACTTCTGGACCTCCGTCAAACTAACATGACACATATCCCTTGCAATGACCCCAGGCAAGCCGATGATAAGAGGTATCTGTTTCTGAACCGTCGGATCCCCAAGGCATTTATTGTGAGCATCCACACTATCCCAACCGATAACCATTAAAAAGGCTTTCCCTTTCCCTCGTCCATCCGGCAAGTCGACCTGTTCCAACACCCACCCACCAGCGCTGGAGTTACAGCCACCTTGTGATACCCTCTGCAGTGCATCTCGGAATATCTCCGTGTCCGAAGAAATCTTGGTTTGGAGGAACTCTGGGAGATCGGCCGCGAAGTAAAAGATGACGATCTCGGTGATGGGAGAATGTAGTTTGTTCAGGACGCGGGATAGGTATGGATGGGACGGCATGAAAGCTGCGTGGTACGTTGTAGCTGGTTTACTGAGGAGGGTTGAGATCTCGGAGGCGTGTGCAGTCCTACATATACAGAGCGGAGTTAATGTACATTTCACTTTTTTTTTGGATTCAAAGCGCTGGATCAAAGCCTAGGAATGTAGAAACGTACAGCTCGCGTAGAGCGTTGGTGTGCTCGTCGACAGTGTTCGCATCGACGAAGAGGTATATCACTTCCGGCTGTTCGATGGCTCGTCCCCAATAGCAACGGTGGACTCCAGTTGATTCCAGAATGCGGAGGAGCTGTTCTTGCATCAGTCTACCCGTTGCACTGGTGCCGTCTTCGGCACGCTCGCCGTCTTTGAACGGTAGGATCGCAACCTCGGTGACCATCGTCGAAACTTGAAGTAGTACGGAGTAGTGGTAGTTAGTATATTCTGTAAATGTAATTGTTGTCCTCATGCGTTCGACAAGCCACACTTGGTTCAACGTGGGAACAGGGCATTCGGCTTACCTCGTACAAAAGCATTCATCTACTACAGTATGTACATGGCATATGCCTGTCAGTCGCTGTCCGATTCTCCATCTCGGCCATTGAGTCAATGTCCCACCCATGTGTGGAGCCTCCACCTCGGACCTCCGAATCTTTCCCCAAGGGCCCCTCCTAACCTCCCACCCTCCTTTACCTACTCATTGCGCCGTCTTATCCTAAGGCCGGCGAGAACACCTCAGATGGTTCAGCGGTCTGGTAGATACTGACGTATTATGAAGAGTACATAGTAATTGCAAACATGTGTTCTTCAAGACTGTCTCGCTTCATCCTGCCTCTGACTCGAATTCAAATCCTTCAGTGTGAGAATCTCGGCGTATCCCTGCATTGATCGAAACGAAACCTGCGCGAAAAGAATGTCTTTCATCCACCTCCTGTTCCCACCAGGAGAGTTTGAATTCCCAGACCATGCGTGGCAGGAGGTGGTTCTGTCGACGAGGAGACGCGTGTCCGAGGAAGCTCATTCTGGATGGAGGAATCTAGGGCCTCTGGCGAAGCGACGATGTACAGGCCACAGACAGTCAATGGGCTTGAACGAACATTCAATCCCTGAGCATGTTGCAACGTGGAGGATGAGACCATTTCATTCACAGGCGCAGTCACGTCTTCTCAGAAAACAATTCTCGTCCGCGAGAAGATGGAGTCGTTCGAATCAAAGCGAATGTTCGACCCCTCCAAGCTACTGGCCAGAAGCAAACACTCCAGGATCAGCAGCAACAGCATACAGTGTCGGAGAATCAACGAGATCTCCAAGTACGATCAGTACCGAGAGTGACCTCCCTTCTTCCCCCGATTATGACCGCGTCGACATTCCAATTCCATCGACTCCCGGTTCGGTGTGCGACCGATTCCGCTCAGGCCCGTTCGGCCACATCTTTGACGGACTGCGGCTCACTGATCAAGAGCGAGACTTCTTGGAGGAACTGACTCAACCAACCGCGACAGAATCGCGAGGTCAACAACGACGGGCACCGACCGCGGCGGAGATCGTCCAGACCTTGTCACAAATGACGTACGCCGATTTCATGTCTCCCAGTTCTAACTCGGACGTTGAGTTGGTTGGTCAAATACCGGATGATGGGGAAGGAGTCGAGAGGGAGAGGGAGAGGGACAAGAACGCAGAGGAACCGGAGGCACTCGTCATACCTGAGCGCATGGTAACTGAGGCTGATGATGAAGTTTCCGAAAAGACAGAATCCCCTGCTAAGTTGGAAATCGGTAGTAGATGAAGAAATGTTATGTTATTGCAAATGGCCTCAAGCTCCCAATGCAAGGAGGGATTTCGCGGTATCTACAACAGTTTCCTCCAGCTTTCGGTAATCCAGCTTCAGGATCTCCTTGCTCCCCGAGTTGTCAAACCCATACACGTCCTTGGGCAGATCACTTTCCAGCCGCTCTGGAAACCCATGTGCCAGGTCTGGAAAGTTGCCCACAATGCCGGCCGCGATGTCTGCGTTGCTCACATAGGTGTCTGCCGCGATCAGGAACCGCTTACCTCCAGCTTCAGGTACTTCTGCGGCCTTGACGTGGGCTAGGGCCACGTCTCGGACGTCGGCCCATAGATACACCCCGAGGCTGGGGGGTAGTCTGTCCTTGCATTTCCCTTGTACCATGTTCAAGACCCGTGCGTTGGACGTATTGATGGCGTCCAACGAGTCGAGGTAGGGCGCCACGGGTCCAAGCACCAGTGGTGGATTGATGGTGACGAGGTCGAAATGAGGATGTTGGGCTTCCACAAACTCCCATGCTGCCCTCTCAGCGAACGTCTTGCTCGCCCGATACGCATTCGCGGCATTCTCCACGGATTCTTCCTGTGTGATGGGATTCCAGCTCGTCTCGTCGTACTTGGCTGGCGGGTCGTCAGGATTGAGCATCGCAGCGAATGACGAGGTCACAACGACTCGCTGGACTGATGGTGCCAGTCTCTTCACCGCTTTGAGGATTCCCGTCGTCCCGGCGATTGCTGGAGTGAGCAGTTCCGCGGGGTCACCGATGTTCAAATGAAATGGTGACGCGGTATGCAGGACGGTGTCGAACGGCGGCGACGCAGACTTGAGCGCATCGTCGAAGGCGGTCTCTTCTGCAATGTCCTTGACAATGGCATAGCTGAGTTTACTTGCGGGCGTGTCAGGGTGGCTGGCCAACACTTTCTGGCCCTTTTCTGCCGATCTGACTGTGAAGACCACGCTGTGACCGCGTTGTAGGAGAGAATCGATGCAGTGCGAGGCGATAAAGCCGGAACCGCCAGTGAGAAAGACTCGCATTGTGCAGTCGTTCGCTTGTGCATTTTGTGTTGATTTCCAGGGCATTAGAAGCATATTATAAATCCCCACAAGGCATTAGAGATGTGCAAAGAGATTCATAGGTGGACGTCAGAACTGGATCGTTGATCATCGCGAGAAACGCCGAAGACCGAAATGCTCATTATTACATATGATCCGTGACCATCGTGTCCCCCGGAGGACCGACATGCGTCAATGCGGGTCTGAATTCTTAACTGAGGAGTCTTGGATGATCCTTTGCTTGCTGCTTACCAACACATCGGATAGCTTTGTTTACTATTTCTATCTTTGATTTCGGAGATGGCATTGCGAGTGTCTTCCCAACATCTACTAGTACTGTGGTGGCTCTATCCTCCTCTCAAACAGCTTGACATTTCAGCAAAATCAACATGAGCAAAATCATTGCAGTTCTTGGAGCTACCGGCCAACAAGGCTCGGGAGTCGTGGACTATGTGGCATCCGACCCGGAGCTTTCGACAGAGTGGAGGGTACGCGCCATCACCCGCAATGTCGACTCGGATCAGGCGAAATCACTCCAGGGAAAACTGGGAGTTCAGGTGGTGCAGGGTGATGTGACCGACCGTGCATCTTTGGCGAAAGCACTTGAGGGCGTGCACACTTTGTTCGCCATGACTACACCTGTATTCGGCGTGGAAGACCCGCTCGAAGCCGAATTCCAGATCATCAAAACGATCGCCGACGTCGCTGTCGAGCAGGGTATCCAATACCTCATCTTCAGCACTCTGCCGTCCATCAGAGACATCTCCAATGGCAAATACACTGCCGTCGCACCCTTTGACGCAAAGGCCAAAGGCGAGGAATACATCAAGACACTCCCGATCAAAAGCGCCTTCTATTGCCCTGGATCCTTCATGGAAAACTTTGCCACCCAGCCCATGCTGGCGCCACGACGCGATCCGGATCAAAAAGATACATGGGTCTTCACCCGCAATATGACCTCCGAGACGGAAATGCCTCTGATCGATGTCGGGGGCGACGGAGGCAAATGGGTCGGCGCCATCCTCGCGGAGCCGGACAAGTACCAAGGCAAAACGATCTGTGCCGCGACACGGATGTACAGCATGACCGAGATGGCTGCAGCGTTGTCAAAGTCCACTGGAAAGAGTGTCGTCTATCGTCAGGTCTCGAACGAAGAGTTTGCGAAAAGCCTGCCGGATATGGTGGCCACGCTCTTCGTGCATTATTTCGGCTACATCAACGACTATGGCTATTATGGCCCGGGGACGGAGGAGAAGGTGGCGTGGGCGGCCAAACAGGCACGAGGCAAGCTCTCGACCTTGGAGGAGTTTCTGGAGAAACATCCTTACAAGCTCGAATGAGTCGAAGGCTTTGCCTAGAGGGATCTGGGGATTTACTATTGAGGAAGCTTAGCAACTTAATTTTACAAATCCGCTGTTTCTGAAGTCGAATAACGAATGCCACTTTGCCACCGAGTCCCTTTGACCGAGCGAATCCCCCCTGGTCTCGGGACTCCATGTAACCGGCGATCCCAGTTTTCGGACCACCGAAGTGACAATGTGCTGCTGTAGTTCAGTAGGGGTCCCTCTTGACTCTTTTGGACACCTTCAATAATAAGCGACTTTCCTTGGTGGATGTCTTTGCAGATGCGACATTCCATGCCTTTGAGCCCAACTGAGAAAACATGAAGCCCGTAATCATTTTGGGCGGTGGTCTTGCGGTAAGAACATTCATTCCTGGGGTGGCCATGATCCCACTGACTACAGTCTCTGACTTGCGTTCGTCTTAGGGACTGACACTGGCACTCTTTCTACGGAAGCAAGATGTTTCTTGCGTGGTCTACGAATTGCGAGACGATAATTTCCGCAAAGGAGGAGACATCGCCCTGTCCCCCAATGCGCTCCGCGTCCTTGATCACGCTGGTATTTATGGACGAATTCGAACGCGAGGCTGGAACTATGACACGGTCCGGATGATCAATGTCGCCGGGCAGCATCTGGGATCACACACCTGGGGCGGCCTGCGCAACTTCCACTACCACTGCCTGCGGATCAATCGAGACGTCGTTCGCCGGGCGCTGCTGGCCGAAGCCCGGTTGCAAGGGATCGACGTCCATCTCAACAAGAAGTGTGTGAGCATATCGGAAGGCGAGGACCAAGTGTTCGTGACCTTCGAAGACGGCGAGACGGTTTCATCAGATCTCTTGATCGGTGCAGATGGCATTCACTCGCTCGCCCGCCAGTATCTCTACCCAGGATCGGCGGCAAAGTACAGTGGACTGCTAGTCGCGCTGGGCCACACACAAAGAGCGCGAGTCGGCACTGATCTAGACGGCTTACACCTTCCCATCATGTTCTTTGGCCAGAACGGCACTTTTTCAATCCTGCCCAACGACTATGACGGCACCGAAATCGGGTATTTCATCACGACCGATGTCCCCGACCGGGGCAAGGAGAACTGGGCCCGACTCGAAAAGGACAAGGCAGCAATCGGCCAGATCTTTGAGGAGATCGTCGTGGAGAAAGGGTGGCCGCAATTTGTGAGGGACTTGATCAAAGCAACACGTCTGGAGGATTTCCGAACCTGGCCGTGAGTACATATTCTCGCCCCTCCTCCAGGAAACATCACACTAAGTTCCCCTATTTTATTTAGATTTGCCAAAATACCCGACCTTCAGCACTGGGTTTCGCGGTCAGGACGAATCATCCTGATCGGCGACGCAGCGCACGCGATCCCGCCGTCTGGCGGACAAGGAGCGGCGAGCGCGTTCGAGGACGCCGAGACCCTCGCATATGTGTTGGGCAAGCTGAGCCTCCCCGGTTCGAGCCTGGCTGGTCTGCGAGGAAGTCTTGAACGATGGGAGACGCATCGGAGGCAACGCATCGGCCGAATCCTGGACTACACCATTCGAGCCGGCAACATCAGGAAGAGGAGCTCGGGACTCATGCAGATCCTCAAGGAGTGGACCATCTGGGCCATGTTCAAGCTGTACAAGTTTCAGGGTGGAGGCCCGGCGTGGATTTACACGTATAACGCGGAGGATATTTTGAGCGTCATTGCCGAGTAGGTAGTACAGTATCGTAGTAGTAGCTCTTATGGGTGCCAAAGGGGCAGATACCGAACGATGCTCGGAAGCCCGGCCTTCGGTGCTATGGACAGACACTTCAAGTTCCTCAAGATCTGCATCGTGAATCTCAAAGATGATTTGTCATGTTGTTGTTAATGGTCTATGTCTATATATTTCGTCGTCAACCCATTCGGGAATCTTTTGCAATTTCCATCAACTCAAGGCAACAGTCCACGCCCACGTTCAATCGACCACCCCCGAAACAACTTGAACATGTCTGCAAAGCCGGCAGAAACCACCGCGGCAACAAATGACGCCGGCCATGCCCATGTCAGGGACGAGCCCGCCCACTCAGAAAAATATCTCCTCGGGGAGAGAATGGTCGTCGAGTTTCTCGGCAAACCATATCAGCTCGGGGTCCGTGTTGCATACGTATACCTACGACCGACATGTTTGACACCATGCTAACATACATCCATGATTTTCTTACAGAAAAGCGACATCTTCTCCGAAACCCTGAGGGAATACACCTTTGAGCACACGCTGTCTAGCTACGCGCGGCCCGGTCTGAGTTTCAGAGAACGCAACCTGTTGAACATCGCGCTGTTTATCGCGACGAACCGTGAGCATGAGTTGCGCATCAACCTGTTGTCTACGGAGCGTAATGGGTTGTCCAAGGAGGATACCGCCGAGGCCATTCGTCATTGTATGTTGTATACCGGCATGGCGGCTGGGAGAGATGCGTTTTTGGTGGCTAGCGAGTTGCTTGGCGGATCATCATCTTCAGGTTGACATTCGAGATAACTTGATCCCGTTATTTGTCTTCATGTACAGTACGGAGTACCAATACACGATGCTGCTATGCTGCATCGTACCTACCCAGAGTTTCCCCTGTGGGTCTCGGATTTTCGGGTCTCGGATGTCGGACTTCGGACGTCCGAACTTGATTGAAACCTTCGTATGTCGTCGCATGTCGCTCGGACTAAAAAACACCAGCCCCATGGGGGTGGAGAAACGAAACCTGGGGTAGATAATACCTTGCAAGGGCCCTTGATCATCTGCATGGTATAGTAAGGCAGTCTGTCGATGCAGCAAACCTTGCCCCGTGTCTCCTAGTGACTGAAGCTCTCCTCTTCTTTTCCTTATCTGATTGCCCCGGGGTCAGGATTATCTTCTTGAACATAAGAATGGACATTGGCAAAGAGGCGGCTGAAGGGACCGTTCCCGCCCTGAACAGCTCATATGAAGAGGTCGAAATTGTCGAAGCAGATGCAGCCTCCGACAAGCGCCTGATCCGAAAGATTGATCTTCGCCTCATACCCATCCTCATCGTTCTGTTCGCCTTCTCCCTGATCGACAGGAACATCATCGCCACCGCTCGAGTGGCGGGCATGGGCAAGGACCTCGAGCTCACCGGGAACAGATACTCGGTGGCACTTCTGGCTGTTTTTCCTCTGTACATCCTGATCGAGCTTCCCACCAATTTCATACTTCGAAGGATCAGCGTCAAGGCATACTTCTTCACCACCGTCTTCCTCTGGGGAATCGTGGCCATGTGTCACGCATTTGTGCAGAACTTTGGCCAGTTGGTGGCTGTGCGTGTTCTTCTGGGTCTCTTCGAGGGCAGTTTTCAGGTCAGTTGCGCAAACGTGCCTCCGTGAGTTCAGACGCTGATTGAGACGGCAGCCTGTTTGCATCTACATCGTCTCATCCTGGTACACGCGGTACGAGACACAGCGACGCCTGGCTTTCTGGTTCGCCATGGGACAGCTGATTGCAGCGTTCACCGGTATTCTTTCCTACGGTCTGAGTACCTTGAATGGTCGAGGCGGTCTCGAGGGCTGGCGATGGATCTATCTCGTTCCAGGCATCATCACCGTGGCGCTCTCCTTCCCTCTGTGGTTTGCTGTCTCCGAGTTTCCCGAGAAGGCCAAATGGCTCAAGACGGACGAGCTGGATCGTCTGAGAGGCTGGCTGGCGGCAGACCGAGCCGAGATTCTTGAGGAAAGAATGACTCTCGCGCGGGCGCTGGCGGCTCTGCGAGATTGGAAGGTATGGGTGCTGGCCAGCCTTCTGTTCTTCCTCACATCCGCTGCCTACACCATGAGCTTCTTCACCCCGACAATCCTCAGCTCCTTCGGATTCAGCGTGGCTCTCAGTCAAATCCTGGTCACACCACCGTATGTTGCCGCGTGTATCGCCAACATCGCCACCGGGTTGGCAGCAGACAAGGTCCACATGCGAAGCCCTTTCATCATCGGCCATGTGCTTTTGACCATGGTGGGATTCGCATTGATCGGCTGGGGTCCCAACACCGGTGCGAAGATGACGGGAATCTACTTTTCCATCATCGGGTCCCAATGTGCGATTCCTTCAGTCTACACGTTCCTGGCCAACAACGTCGTCGGCACCACCAAGCGACAGATCGCGGTGCCCCTCCAGACGGTCTGGGGTGGCATCGGTGGCATTGCCGGCTCGCTGTATTTCCGACAACAAGACTATCCGAAATACAGACCGGGACTCTACGCCTCGTTCACCAGTCTCTCCATCTGTCTCATTCTTACTTCGTCCATCTCCCTGTATTTCCACCGGCAGAACAAGAAAGCGGATCGCGAGGGTAAGATCTTGGAGGGAACTGAGAACTTTCGGTATACGCTCTAGGAGTATTCGAGGCGTCGGTAGCAGTTCCAGTGAAAAGTGCGTCAGTCTATAGTAGTAGTGTAGCATATCACAGAACAAGGACCTGCAAGGAGGCTTAAACAACATTGCACTCGTTCCGGGGAGAGAGCCTAGAGAACCCTACTGTAAGGTTCAGAGATCTATACCGTATGAGGCTGCATACCTAGGTAGGCAAGAAAGAGGATAGTAATAGGTATATAGAGTAGTAGATGACATCTGGGCTTCGTGCGGGGATGGTGACAAATACATGTATAGTGATGTAGGTGCCGTTCGCCCCCATCTTCCCCGGTCTTGTGCCCGCCTCCTACCCCCCGCCCCCCCGGGGGCATTTATTATAGGTATGTAACCCCACCAAATTGATCTCAATTTCTTAGCTTCCTCTTCACCCATCCATGATCCATCTCCCCTTGTCCATTTCTCCATCGCCATGCTCGAGACCAAGCTGTCGAATACTTGTGACAACTGCAAGGTGCGTAAAGTGCGATGTCCTGGTGAGTACAAACGTCTCCGAGACATTCCATTATGCCTGCCTGACTTTCCAGGGTCGCGTCATCCAAACCAGGTCGAATGTCGCAACTGTCTAGTAGGTGTCTACCGCCGGTGCTTACCTAGGTACGTACATACTTACATACCAGCTTAGAAACGTCGCACGACGTGTCACTTCAGTCCGAACAAGCGAAGGACAAAGACCACCGATGAAGACCCTCCTGGTGACACTCTTCCTGCGGCAATATGGCAGCCCGAGAAGATGTCCTCCGGCGGCCCTTCGCCCATGGCCACCTTCAACCAACGTGCGCTTGATCGCCCGGACCAGACACAACCAGAGTCAGGTTCACCATGGCTCGAGGAGATGAGGGACTTGATGAAACCAGCAGACCCTCCTGTTCATACTAGCTCGAACCGAATCTACATGGACGAGATGCTGGAAGGCCATGGAACTCAAGGCAAGGAGTTCCATGCCAGTCTCTTTCCCAAGGTAAGAATATCATCGCCCAATGCGCGCTGTACATTATCATGTTGATACCTGGCTTAGTCTGAAAAACAACACAGTGAGTGGTACCTGCTGAGCGCCCATCGTTCAAAATGTTAATGTCGACGGCGCGATTCCAGTTTCGAGCTCCAGTCTCTCCCTTTTTTCCGACAGTGACATTCGCTCGATTTCCGAAAAGCTCACCAACGCCCGCTTCGGCGACCTCATTGAATCCTTCTCCGACTCGATGAACAAGCGGTTGCACCGAAAGGCAAACAAGCTGTATCCGCAGGTCAGCTTCATGCCGCCATCGCATCCAGTGACATTGTTTCCGGAGCAGCGGGCAGAACACATTCGCTGTAATCAAAGAGATCCACTCCCTCTGAGCGGCAGCGGAGCAGACACTGACATACTGGTACAGCTTACTTCGAGCACGTCCACCCGCTCTTCCCGTTCCTGCTGAAAGGAGAGTTTGAGCAGCAAATCCTCGATCACGACGGTCTGGAAGCAATCGAACATGATACGCCCTTCTTTGCTCTGTACAATGCCATCCTCGCAATTGGCAGCCAATTAAATGGGCATGGTTCGTTTGAGCCAGGAGAAGGAGCTTCATGGCAACTCTTCCAAGCGTCTTTGAGCCGCCTGGGAGAATTGACAGGCTCCAAACCGTGTTTGCTGAGCGTGCAGGTAAGACCTTTCATCATATGCCATGCACGAGTGACTGACATCCACACAGGCGGTATTAGCCATGGTGAGCAATCTTGACTGCTTGCGGAACGATGACGGCTGAGTTGATGTCCCAAGTTCATCTTCTCCATGACATATTGTGGTGGCCAGATCGCCGAGACACTCCTGTCCGAGGCGGCGCGAATGGCTCAATTTTGTCGACTCAACAAAGGCTCCAAGACCCTGACAGACGGCGCCCATCAACGTACGTTCTGGGTTATTTTCTCCGTCGAGAAGCTTTCGGCATCTTGTCAAGGAAGGTCGTCTGTAAGGCATCCAAATCCACCACCTTGGGCACCGCTAACATTTCTGTTCCAAGCTGATCACGGACCAAGACATCGGCTGCCACATTCCATTCGTCCCCGAAGCAGTCTTTGGAGAGTTCAACTGGTTTCTGAGCTCGATCCGGTTCGGCAGGCTGCTCTCGAAAGCGCAGGATGCACTTTTCTCGGTCAGCGCCACCATGAAACCGGCCCAAGAGTATCGACAAGACCTGCAAACCACCAGGAACGAGCTGGAAAGGTGGAGGCTTTCTATCCCATTGGCCTTTAGACCAAGAGAGCGGTTCTCCAGGACCAACTTCACGAGCTCTGCATCGGTCATGGCCGCTTTGAGGACGCATCTCGTTTATCATAACTTTGTTATGGTGCTGTGCCGACTCGGGCTGCAGGTCGGTGAGCCACACTCTGGCACCGCCCTCCTGGCTAGCAGAGACACGTTCATGAGCTCCGCTCGTCGAGTGATTGAGCTGATAGGACATCTGGAGCTGGAACCATATACTCCTTCTCTGTGCGTACTGCTCCCAGACCCTGCCCGGCCACCGGAATGCATCTACTGACCATCGAACAGGCTCTTGACGGTGATCCCGCTGTCTGCATTCCTCAGCCTTTTCCATCTGGTGATCGACAATCCTCGACACGTCGAAGCAAGAGACAATCTGAACTTCCTGGACATCGCAGCCGGATATTTCCGCCGCCTCGAATATGTCACGAAACAAGACTTCCCGTTCTCCGTCTTCCCTAAACTCGCCTCGATTGTCCAAGAGTATGTGCAGATGCTGCCGCCGCACACAGCAGACACAAACGCCTCTATCTTGCAGGGAGGGGCTTCGAGTTCGCCTTCACCGGACGACGATCGCGTTCCTGAAATCGGCGGACTGGACCCGCACACTTCGTCCGGCCTGCTCGTAGGTCTTCCTAGCGGCACTGTCACTGTCGAGCCCTTTCAGCACCCAGGTGACTTGGGAGACCTGTATGGAATGAGCGCGAGTGGGAACGTGGGTACTCGCCAGGACGTGTTGCCGTTTGCCGTCGAGGGAAGCACGCTTGCAGCAGATGTCACGCAAGGAGTGCAAGAGAACGAGGTGATGGATTTCTTTGGGTATCTGTTGGACGAAACATCTGCGTCCTTGTACAATAACGACTTTAGTTAGCGGGTGATATGGTTTTCCTGCTCCTCCTCTTCGCCTTTTTTTCCAAGTCTTATTGTGTCCTCGTTACATGCAATGGAAATCTAAGCAGGACTTGACTTTGGGTTGTTCGGGCTAGGCACCTCGGGAGTTCACGAGAATCGCCCACGGTTGGTCGCTTCCGGAGTAAAACCCTCGTGCTTCGGTGTTCCGTAGCAGAACAGGCGATCATCCCCACATCCCTTCATCCCTTACTACACACCTAGGGCTGAGGGCACTCACTCCCCAGATCCCTTAGGGATCCCTTAGGTAGGTATATACACGCCCAGGAGATAGAAACACTCTTCTGTTCAGGCTTCAATAACGTCACCACTTTACAAATCTCCCTTAGAGAAAGAACATCATGGCAGACAACAACATCCCACCAATCTCCATCCCTCCCGGAGAGACAACGGTGCAAGTTCGCATCATCGACACCACATCTCGCATCGGCAAGATCCCGCTCTCGTTCCTCATGAGACCTGGCATGGAACTACTGGAATACATGCCGACGATACCATCGTGGTCATTCCTCATCGAGCATCCGTCCGGGTACAAGGCGGTCTTCGACCTGGGCATGCCCAAGAACATCAAGGATCTCGCCCCAGTGGTGTCGGACGATGACCGGTTTGACGATTGGGACATCCGTTCGCCAAAGGACGTCGTCGATGCTCTTGCAGAGCACGATATCCCTGCGAGCCAGATCAACAGCGTTATCTGGAGGTGAGTTTCACTGCCCGCCCATCCATCCATTACGTCGCGCACGCGCTGATCCATCGTCTCCTCCTCCGCAGTCACTGGCATTGGGACCACATTGGAGATCCATCACGATTCCCACCGAGCACGGATTTGATCGTTGGGCCAGGTTTCAAGAAAGAACTCCTGCCCGCGTATCCTGAGAACCGCGACTCGCCGGTGCGGGAAGTCGATTTTCGGTGCGTCAGTCAATAGACCAAGAGGTGGTTTCTCGCGGCTAACAAACGAGCCGTGCAGAGGGAGAAAGTTGATCGAGATTGATTTCCAAAGCTCCTCCTCATCCTCCTCTCAAGCCACCACCACGGTCGCCGACTTTCCCGCCTTTGATTTCTTCGGAGATGGCTCGTTCTATCTGCTCGACACCCCTGGCCATGCCGTAGGACATATGGGTGCCTTGGCTCGGACGACCACTGGCACCGGCACCGGCACCGACGAGGACACATTCATCTTCATGGGCGGCGACCTCAGCCACCACGGCGGCCAGCTACGGCCCTCAAAACACCTCCGGATCCCCGCCAGGCTCTCGGGCCCTTCCTTCAGCGTCCAAATACCACATTATCCAGGTTCCTCGTTCGAAAAACTCCTACTCTCAAGAACTGGGTCGACGGAGACGCCGTTTTTCATGTCCACGGCTCCGCAGGTCGTGGACGAGGAGAGTTTGGCGAACACACGATGCAAGGCCCAGCGGGCCGACGCGCAGGAGAACATCTGGCTTGTCTGTGCGCATGATCCGGTCATCTCGCACGTCGCAGACTTCTTCCCTGCTTCGGCTAATGAGTGGAAGGCCAAGGGCTGGCGTGGGAAGACTTTGTGGTCTTTTCTTGCCGATTTTGAGGATGCTGTTGAGAATACAGCAAATGTGAGTGCTATATAATGTACTAGGTATCCTTGGAAGTGCACGACAAGAATAGCAAGGATGAGATTTAGCATTGATTCATCTACTAGACCAATACCATGTACCTAGGTCCTATCTAAATCTAAAGCTTCGCTTTCTCTTGGTCGTATTCCAACGGCTTGTCACCAATATCGACCTGCTTCCACCAAGGATAACCCTCTGGAGCATCTCGAGGCATCTGGCCCGTGAAATTAGCCGGCCTCTTCTCCAGAAAGGCCCGGACGCCTTCGAGATTGTCCCTGCGCCCATACAAGCCATAAATCATCTGCGAATCGAGCAGGTGCGCCTCCTCCACCGAGGGCGGGCATCGATACATGAGCTCTCGCATGATCTTGGTCGACACGGTCGATGTGTTCCGGGCCATCGTGTCGGCGAGTTCGAGAGCGCGTGTCAGCGTGGCCTCGGGGGTCGAGCAGATCTCCGTGAAGAGAGGGCCGAAGATCTTGTGGCCTGCTGGATAGATGGCGCCTGTGGTGGCGAGGTGTAGGGCCCTTGAGTGTCCGACTAGGCGAGGAAGGAAGTAGCTCGAGCAGGCTTCCATCACGACCCCGCGTCGGCTGAAGACGAAGCCTACTTTGGCCTTTTCGTAGGCGACACGTATGACGGCTGGGAGGGAGACGGTTGCCCCTACGCCGACGGCTGAGCCTTGGATGGCTGCAATCGTCGGCTTGGAACAGTGGTGGATCGCGAGCGCCGCACGTCCGCCTCTGAGAGAGGTCAGTATACAAGTCCATTCACGTAGCGCAGCGTCCCTTGTTTGCTGGCAAGTTACTATATTCATACATACCCATCACGATGGTCGACATCGCGTTCCACTTTCGGCCGTCGAACCCTACCATGCTCGTCCTGCACTCCAGGGAATCCGATTTCGAGATCGGCGCCAGCACAGAAGCTCTTCCCAGCACCCGTCAATACCACGACCTTCACCCTGGGGTCAATGTCCACGAGTTCGTACACCCGCTCCAGGTCCTCGCGTATGACGTCCGTGAAAGCATTGAGCTTCGTTGGGCGATTGAGGCTTATCAAGAGTACTGGTGTTACTGATCGAGATGATTCGGGCACGTTGGATACCTTGATCTGGCGGAGTGGAAGGGAGTCATAGGATTCGGGTGCCGATACAGGAGGTCGTGTTGGTCGAGGCATTCTGGCGGTAGTAGTGAGTGGTACTAATAGCTGGTGCGAGGACGTTGGAATGAGAACAGAGACTGCCCTGGGTGGGCCAGGATATAGGTATGGATACTGCTACTGCTACTAGTAGGAGTATGGATTTGTGATCTCGGGTTACGGATGGTGCCTCGGGCGTCTCGCCTCGGTGGAACCATCCAAGGCCGATAGCCCCAGAGACTCGGAGTAGTACGTACCTTATGCTCCTGGAGTCCCCTGTGTGATGGGTCCCTGGTCTTTCCGACTAACTTCTACTTCTACAGTACTGTTATTCTCCTTCTGCACTGCCAATAACTCAAAGACTCTGGAACTCGAGAGCCTTCACTTCACGTTGGGGCCTGCCGCTACAACTATGTCTGAATATCATTACTCGGACATTCTCTTCGAGATCAAAGGGAAGATTGGCGTGATCAAGGTATGTGCTTTGTCCCTTTGACTTGTCCACGACATTCACTCTCCTTGCTCACGCTCACACCGTCGCAGTTCAATCGGCCAGAGAGTCTCAACTCATTCGGCGGACGTCTGATCATCGACACCATCCACGCGCTTCGCTTTCTCGACAGCCATCCAGAAACCATATTTACTGTCATCACAGGCGTTGGCCGATTCTTCTCATCCGGAGCAGACGTCAAAGGTTGGTGACTCTACACAGTACTCTACCTTTTGTACATGGCTAACCCCTTCCACCGCCAGCCGAGTCGAAACGAACAACAACACTAGCCTACAACTCGGATGCCGAGAAGAAACTCGCGATAGTGAACCAGATCAGCGGCAATACACAGCTGGTCAGCTCGTTGATCACGCACCGCAAAGTCCTCGTCCTCGCCATGAACGGACCCGCTGTGGGCGGAGGGGCCGCCTGGTTCCAAGGCGTGGCCGACATAGTCCTCGCATCGACGACAACATGGCTCCAATGTCCCTTTTCCGCCCTCGGGCTCGTTCCGGAGTTCGGATCCGCAGAAACATTCCCGCAGAGCATCGGCGTCCATCGGGCCAACGAGATTCTCATGCTCGGACGCAAGATCCCCGTCGAGGAACTCGTGCAGTGGGGGATGGTCAACCGCGTGTTCGAGCCGGAAGGGTTTCATGACCGGATCATGCGTTTCCTGGAGGAGCAGTTGGACGTCAATGACGGCAAGTCGATGCTTGAGGCCAAGAGACTGATGAGTACCCCTCTGAGGCGAGGCAGGCTGCTGTCTTTGTATGAGGCCGTCGATGCGGTGGCCGAGAGGTTTGTGGAAGATGCTCCAGTCCAGCGGTTTGCAGAAAAGACTCGGTTGTTACAAGGTCAGTATTCCTATACAATACTGCCCTGTGTATATGATATGGACTTTGGCTAACGTGTGTGTGCGTGCAATAGAAAAATCAAAGCGGCAGTCCAAGATTTGAACAGGTCTATCAACTTCCCCCAAGTTACAAATAGTATCTCACCTCTACAACATCTACCTGAAACTGAGCTCAATCCTCTGTTGAAAGTAGATCACTCTATAGTACTCATGTGGTCGTTGCTCTGGTCCCGATTGTTAGCAGCAGCAGGCAAGGCTGCGGTCACGTGGGAGTGGGGTCTTGGCACTGGTTTACCCCTTTTACGATTCTTCCATAGAAACTCTTCCACCGAAACTCTTCCACTCGGTTATTCAGTAATGCAAGTAAACTTTCATCTATTGTCCACGACTCCTACACTGATGGATCGGATCATCCGAAAATATGGACGCTTCAAGTTCATCCACAAACCACCCGCATCGAGCGGACTTCGGTCCTCGGTGTTCGGTCCTTTAGACCATCGCTCGCACGGGGACTCCAGATGCTCTCCCTCTCCCTCTCCACGAGCAATCATTGCGTATAGTAGCCACTTCTGCCGTTGAAGCTTGAATTCGAATGCATCAACCTTACACACCAGTACTTTGACTTCAATCAACAAGATGGGCTCTATCCCGGCGACCGACAAACTTGATCTTTTCACCGGCTTCTACAACACCATCAATGGCCAATTGACCAGCACAGAGAAAACAAGACATGGCATTAATCCGGCGACTGGCAAGCCAAATCCAGAAGTTCCAGTCTCGACAAAACACGACGTCGACAATGCAGTGGCGGCTGCCAAGGAGGCCTTCAAGATATGGTCGAAAACTCCATGGCAGGAACGAAAGAAAGCCGTCCTCGACTTTGCCGATGCTCTTGAGCAACATACAGAAGACTTTGCCAAGCTGCTGACTCAAGAACAAGGCAAGGCGGTATGCACTATGCCCCAAAAAGCGAACGAACTTGAATTATCGTTGTCGCTAACTATTATATACATCTATAGCTCCAGTTCGCCGCTCTCGAAGTACAGGTCGGAGTCCAGTGGCTACGAGAGCTAGCCAAGATCGAGTTGAAGGAGGAAATAATCGAAGAGAACGCCAAAAAGCAAGTCGTCGTTCGATATACGCCCCTCGGCGTCTCCGTGGGCATCGTGCCATGGAATTTCCCCATCCATCTCGCCTGTGGCAAAATCGCACCGTCGCTACTCACCGGTAACCCGATTATCGTCAAACCATCGCCGTTTACCCCTTATTGCGACCTCAAGCTTGGGGAACTCGGCCAGAGATTCTTCCCTCCCGGCGTCCTGCAGGTCCTGAGTGGCGACGACAACCTTGGTCCGTGGCTTACAGCACATCCTGGTCCTGATAAAATCGCGTTTACCGGATCTACCGTGACTGGGAAACTGGTCATGGCTAGTGCATCTAAGACTCTAAAGAGGGTTACACTTGAACTGTAAGTTTAGGGGATACTCTTCTGATTACTCTATCTGTTGTCACTAACAAGACACAGGGGCGGGAATGATCCCGCAATCGTGACTAAGAACGTCGATATTTCAGCGGCAGCCGAGAAGGTAGGGTAGGCGCGTGTTTATATCGACACTCATCTAATCTCTATAACAGATCGCGGGTCTCGCCTTCTTCAACTCCGGACAGGTTTGCCTGGCTATCAAACGGATCTACGTCCACCAGTCGATCTTCGACGAATTTCGCAACGCGATCGTCAACGCCACCAAAGCCCTCAAGGTCGGCTCGGGCAATGAGGACGGTGTGATCATCGGCCCAGTCCAAAACGCGATGCAATACGAAAAGGTCAAGTCCTTCTTCTCCGACATTGAGAAGGAAAGCTGGACCGTAGCCGTAGGTGGTGGCGTCAACGGCAAGGAAGAAAAGCCCGGCTACTTCATCACGCCGACCATCATCGAGAAGCCGGCCGAGACGTCTCGAATCGTGACGGACGAGCCTTTCGGTCCGATCGTTCCTTTGCTCGAGTGGAGCGACGAGGACGATGTGATTGCGCGCGCGAACGACACCAAGATGGGCTTGGGAGCCTCGGTCTGGTCGAACGACATGGAAGAGGCCGGTCGGATTGCGCGTCGCTTGGACGCCGGAAGTGTCTGGGTCAATACGCACATCGAGCTGGATCCTCATGCGCCTTTTGGTGGGCACAAGGAGAGCGGCATCGGATATGAGTGGAGTGGTAAGTTCAAGTTGTTTGTCCCCGTTTCATCTGTTCAGATGACGAAGTACGAGTACGAGTATACTGACAGTCTCTCTCACACAGTTGGCGGTCTTCGATCTTATTGCAACGTTCAAACTCTCTTTTTGGAGAGAAAGTAAACTTTTTGAAACTCTCATAGTACTCAAGTCAAGTTTTGGCCAATATACTATGTAGTCTTTACAGATTTGATCTCAACGGCTTGAACTTCCTTGCATCCCGTTTTGCCCACTCTCGGATTCTGCTCCTCATAATCTTCCCGCTCTGTAGCCTTGGGATAGACTGCTCGAATTGCACACCCCCTCGTAGATGCTTATGTTTGGCTGTCCGCCCAGCCACATATTTCTGAACGTCCGCTTCCGTCAGCACACCATCATCCTGGTTCCTCGTCGTACCAGCCTCTAGCCGACGCAGCACAACGTACGCTCGGGGGTATTCGTTGCCATCAACCTCAAGGCCCACAACCGCGGCATCTGTGATCTTGTCGTGCTGTAGAAGCAAAGCCTCGAGCTCCGCCGGCGCAACCTGGAGACCGTTGACCTTGATCAGCTCCTTCTTCCGGTCCACGACCCACCACTTGTCATCCCTGCCCACGACAATATCGCCGGTCTTGACCCATCCATCCACCGTCCGGGATTCCCTCGTGGCTCTTTCATCGTTCCAATACCCAAGCATCGTCTGTGGCCCGCGGATCCAGAGCTCACCAGGCGCACCCGGGACGACCTCGCGACCATCGTCGTCGACGGTCTTGGCCTGGGTGTTTGGTAAGAGATACCCGGAATTCCCGTCGGTGCTTCTCACATTGTCGGGCTCCAGCATGCCGACACAGGTGGTTTCGGTCATCCCCCAACCACGGGCGATGCAAACGTCGAATCTCTGCATCAGCTCGTTGGAAAGGGCAAGTGGCATTGGAGCCGCGCCGACCATGATGTTCTTCAGACTGCTGAGGTCGTACCGCGCTGGCTCGGGGCGCTTCGCGAGCATGTTCATGACGGGCGGGACGGCTTGGAGGGTGGTGATTCGATAGTGTTCAAGATAGGAGAGGAAGTCGACGAAATCAAAGGTTTTCATGATGTAGACTGTTACTCCGAGTCGGCTGGCGATGTTGATGGTGAACAGCTGCGAGAAGGCGTGGTAGAGCGGGAGGAAGGCCAGCCATCTTTCCTTCTTCACGTCGGCCAGGTTTTCCGTTTGACCCAGTTTGGCGTGCATGGTCTGCAGTGCGTTGGCGACGAGATTGTGATGGCTGATGCACACCCCCTTCGGCAAGCCAGTCGTCCCGCTCGAGAAGTTTATCGTGGCAATCTGTCGCGTCGATTCTGGACCAAGCTTGTCCCATTGCCACGAAGCTGCCTCTTCGACTGGCGCGAGGAACGTTTTCCAGTCCCGAACCCCGCGCCGCTCATCACAGTCCTCGTCATCGAAGAGGAAAGCGTGAGTGGATGGCAGGCGGGCTCTTTTCAGCGCCTCATACCCGGTCTCAAACAAGGTCGGATGGATCAACACGACGGCCGGCTTCACCATGGACAATTGGAATGCAAGCTCGTCAACCGTATAAGCTGGGTTCGCGCCCGTGTAGTATCTCTTGGACCCTGCGGCCGCGAGATATGCCACGGGCACATATAGGTGGTTCGAAGTGAATACCATCACCGCCGTGTTTGTCGGAATGCCTAGACGATCCAGCCCAAGCGCAAATCTTTGCACCCAGAGCTGCAGGTCGGCGGATGACAGTCGCTTTGAGGGTGACTTTGCATCTATCAAGAGAGGTCTTGTCGATGGATTTTCGCCTGCTGGGAAGAGGAATGACAGGATGTTGCATTGTGGAATGACAATGTTCTCGAATTTGGACGTGTAAACCATGATTGCACTGCTTTTCGCTTGTTTGTCGTTGTCGTTGTCTTTGCGTCGAAGGACGGCTACTTTCAGGCACAATCAAAACATCAATGATGCCGTCCGTGTTTGGAATAAAGTGACCTCGGCGATTGAGAGGAGGCAAGGGTCTGGGTCTTACTGCTGGCAGTCCACCTCTATGGAGGCGTACCACCGAATGCCGAAACAGGTGCGACAACGGATCCATAACCGAAGTCCGAGTCTGAGTCCGTATCACAATGTGTGTTGGTGGAGTTCCGCAACTCGGTAGAGAACTTGGAGAATCCTCACCACCTGCGCTGTCAATTTTCTCACCCACTGGGTATCGAATGCACGTTGCCATTATCTTCACGGTATCGATTGTTACAGCTTTGAAAGAAACTAAACTCCAGTCATTGAAATAGTGTCCCCAGTGCAAGCAGGATTTACTGGAATCACTATACTCAAGCTTACTTGCTCCTCTGTCAGAAGATACTAGTATGGCCCACGTATTCGAGGAAGCTCCTGAGCCACCCACCGAGCTAGGTCGGTATAGGGTTCTATCCAGCACTGCCGGTGTCAAAGTGTCTCCATTATGTCTGGGTGCTCTGTCCATCGGCGATGCCTGGCAAGGTGTAAGTCATGCCTCGAGCAGAGACACTCTAGACTACTAGAATTGCGAAAAACATGCTGACGAAACATGAATGCACAGATGCTGGGGAGCATGAGCAAGGAATCATCGTGGGACTTACTCGATGCATACTTTGAGGCTGGTGGTAATTTCATCGACACTGCAGTAAGTACAGATCCTACTACTTCCTGCACGAACGGCCTAACTCGTACAGAACAACTATCAAGACGAACAGTCGGAGACATGGCTTGGGGAATGGATGCAGGAGAGGAACAATCGAGACATGATGGTGATTGCCACCAAGTGCGTACCTCACATAGTACTGTCCTTTCACCAAAATCAAATTGATGGCTTACGGCTTCACCAGATTCACCTCCGGCTACCGGACGTACGAGCTCGGCAAGGGCAAGACGGTCAACTATGCCGGGAACAACAAGAAGTCTTTGAACCTGTCTGTGGCAGCATCCTTGAGGAAGCTTCAGACTAGTTACCTCGACCTCCTGTACATACATTGGTGGGTAAGTCGAGAGTACATTAACTCAACCTCCAAGCCAAACCTCTCATAAGACCTCTAACATCATCTTCAAGGACTGGACCACATCGATCCCGGAAGTCATGGACAGCCTGCACATCCTAGTACAGCAGGGTAAAGTGCACTATCTCGGCGTCAGCAACACGCCAGCCTGGATCGTCAGTGCGGCAAACATCTACGCCCAGGACCACGGCAAGACGCCCTTCAGCGTCTACCAGGGCCGCTGGAACGTCATGCTCCGCGACTTCGAGCGCGACATCATCCCCATGGCCCGCCATTTCGGCATGGCCCTGGCCCCCTGGGACGCGATCGGCGGCGGCAAATTCCAAACCAAGAAGCAGATCGAGGAGCGTCAGAAGAACGGCGAGGGCCTCCGCACCATGTTGGGCTCCGGCCAGTCGGCCCAGGAAGCTGCCGTGAGCGAGGCGCTGGAAGAGGTCGCGAGGGAACACGGCCTGACGAGCCTGGCGACCATTGCACTTGCGTATGTCATTCAAAGGGCACCGAATGTGATACCGATTGTCGGGGGCCGGAAAGTCCAACACCTCCACAGTAACATCCAGGCGCTCAGTGTCAGGTTGACTGATGACCAAATGAAGTTTCTGGAGAGTCGGACGACCTTTGACATTGGATTCCCGGGCTCCTTCGTGGGAGAGAGTCCAGCGGCGACGGGGAGGAGCCCCCAGATGGAGGCTACGATCGCAAAGGTGGCATACCCAAGTCCGCCAAAACCATTTGTAAAGCAATGAATGAATGACACATTCACTTCTCATCTCGAGCCACAGTAAAATAGACAAACTGGTGACCCTAACCCTACCCTCTCACCCATCCAAATCCTCCCCTTGCGACGTGACTTACGCCACTGCCTGCTGCCAACAACGAAGGATACATGGTCACTGTAGTTCACATCTTCTTCCCTCTCTTGTTGCTGCATGTGTCTGCTACTTGATTCTGCTACTTGCTTGATTCTGCTACTTGCTTGATTCTGCTACTTGCTTGATTCTGCTACTTGCGTGATTCTGCTACTTGGTTCTGCGACTTGGTTCTGCTTTTTTCTTCGAGTCTGTCATTCTCTCCATTCAAGTTCTTCCTCACAAATTCTTGTCATCCAATCTCACATGTGCGACAATCGTATGCCTATTCCTTCTTCCCCATTGCCGATCAACTCTTCTCTCTAGAGGTTATTGTCTGCTTCTTCCTTCTCGCCTCCGACCTTCTCTGCATCCTCTACCATTGTTACTTCCTGCTTTTCTTCAACTATACCCTCGCCATCGGCCGTCAAGTGAACGGCGACCTTGTCGTCGAAAAGAGCTCCAATCTCTTCCACTGGAAGGCCCTTGGTCTCGGGGACGAAGAAATAGACAAGGATGAAGGAGAAGATACAGATAACACAGTAGATCAGAAACATGCCCCATTTGCTGAATCCCCAATGGTCAGTGATTTATCCATGAGCATTTGGATTTGGGATTGTTGATACTCACATGCTGTTCAAGGCGACGGGTGCTGGGGTCGAAAAGGTAATGGTACCAACAAAGTACGAGAACACAGCTAGACTGACACCTTTCGCTCGTAGAGTTGTCGGGAAGATCTCAGATGCCACGACGAAAGTCGGAGCGTCAATACCCTGGGTTATTGTTAGCGTCGCGTCGCCTGAGCGTCCCCGAGCATCTCCTCAAGACTGTACACACCTGGAAGCAAACAACAAAAATGAAAATGAACAAAATGCATGCAGCGTTCCCGGCCTTGTCTGACGTCCCTTGAAACTTCCATTGGAGCAGGGCTTCCGTCAAGGTGACACAGGCTACTGATGCAAACCCAAACACTATATCCATTAGCTGTCATGATGAGTCAGTGATATCCAGGTGGAGAGCTCACGGAGAAGTCTTCGCCGACCGAACCGGTCGAGGACCAAGATGGCGAAAACGATGGAAAGAGTTGCAGTAATTTGCCAGACCCCTATCCCTATCAGCCAACGATTCACATCACCATCACCGCGATACAGGTGTACATACCAAACAGGATCAGAGACATCGATGCGGACATGCCGAGAGCACCCAGGAGTAGGGGGAAAAAATTGACGATGCCGTAAATCTAAAGGCGGATCGGTCAGCGTAACGTGCTTCACACAAAGATCTTGTCCTGGGTAGGCCTACACCGGAGGCTTGTTGGAAGAAGCTGGACAAAGATTAGTTTTTTCCGAGGACAACTTGAACATGGTACTCACAGAAGGCCCATTGCCAACAGAGATCGGCGTCGCCAACTCGGCTTTTTGAACATCTTCCAAAACGTCGGGTTTTCCTCCTTGTCCATCTCCACCTGCCTCACGATCTGAGTAAACTCGGCCATGACGTCGGCGTCCGAGGAATGAGTTGGGTCATGATGGAGCCTGCGGAGGATGGCACTGGCCTTTTCGTGTTCTCCCTTCCAGATGAGATAGCGGGGAGTCTCCGGGACAAAGAAAAGGCCGATGAGCAAGAAGATTGGTGCAACAACCGTCAGTGCAAGGGGCAGCCGCCAGCTAAGGGTAGCATTCTTCAAGTAGTAGCAGCCAAGAGACACCCATACGCATCTGGCAGCCAATATCAGCAATGTTTTGAGGTAGGAGAAAGAGAAGAAGAGGCACTCACGTAATGTAGCCACTGCCAGTCCCAACCTGGGTGAGGCCGGTGAGCAGGCCTCGATGGCGTGGAGGGGCGACCTCGGTGAGATACAGAGGGACGAGAGCAAGGAACATGCCGAGTCCGAGTCCCTGGATCCAACGCACGACGATCAACATGGGAATCGCCACCGATCCTGCCACCAAGGCACCGCCCACGATGGAAAGCGCCGCAGCAGAAGCCAATGCGCCCTTGCGTCCGATCCAGTCGGCCAGAAAGCATTGAAGAATGCCACCAATAGCACAGCCCAGGTAAAAGAGAGCATTGGTTGCGCTGAGGATGTTGGCCGTGTCTGATCTGGGCAATTAGCCATACGTGTGAGAGACTGCGACATTGGGAGAACAGGAACGTACGCAGGCTGGTAGGGTCCAGGTCGAAGTAGTCGTAGAAGGCAGGCTGCCCAGTACTGGTGGCGAAGCTTCCTGCCCCAAAGCCATGACTAAATGTAGCAATGATGACAACGAAGCATACTCTAATGTTGTACCCTGTAAGCTTTGCCATGATGAAAGTGTGAGTGAATTCTTGATGGGAAGCTGTGCTATCAGAGAAAACAAGAGAACGTGTTAAGCACCTTCCGAGACGTGCTGATGTTATATACCTTGATGACTGAAAACGCCCTGCAATACCCCGGATTCCTCAGACATGGGGCTAGACCAGTGTCCACGCTTGTCTCCCACCAGCCCCGGATTGAGGGCCCAATACTCACCCCCGAACTTGGAGTGACTCCGAATGCCACGCCGAGATCAATCTCGTGGATTTCGGTCCTCGGACAAGCTTGCTGGTCGCCTAAATTGATCCTAGTTCGTCAGGTCACGAACATGGAGGAGCTGAGTTCGATATTTGTGTCCATATCTAAGGCATGGAGAGGTTCAACATATTCACGAGGTCAAAGACGAACAGGTCTCGATCATGGCATCTTTTGAGGGCAAAGTGGTAAGACACCTTAGCCCTTGATACCGGAAATTGTCTTCCTTGACTTATGACATATTTAGATAGCGATCACAGGCGGTGCCTCAGGCATTGGTCTGGCCACTGCCAAAATTCTGGCTTCACGAGGTGCCACGTTGTCTATTGCCGACCGAAACCAGACCACTCTTGACAGTGCAATCAAGGAGTTGTCCAAGGTCAGCAACGGCGGGAAGCACTCCGGAACGCTGCTCGATGTGCGCGACAGCAAGGCCGTCACAGAATGGATCAACAAGACAGTTTCAAACCACGGCAAACTCGATGGCGCGGCCAACATGGCCGGTACCATCCTCGAAGACCGCACCATCAGGGAAGAAACGGACGAGGCGTGGAAGCTCATCATGGACATCAATGCGAGCGGCGTGTTTTATTCCCTTCGAGCCGAACTGAACGTGATGAAGGAGGGCGGGAGCATCGTAAGTCAATTTACTCACGTCCTTGGGTCTCGCTCTCCGATCACCTCGAAATGGTGACACTGGACCTGGGTTGATCAAAAGTATTTATTTAGGTGAGCGCAACCAGTGTATCCGGCCAGAAGGGTGTGCCTGGGGAGGGCTCCTACGTGGCCAGTAAGCACGCTGTCATCGGCTTGTCCAAGACAGCGGCAAGGGAAAATCCAGGTATCAGGGTCAACGCCATCTCGCCCGGTATGCTTCTCTTCTGATGACCATTATGAACCGTTTGGGGGGAGGGATCTGCTAATCGAGAATGGTATGACCAACTAGGAGCAACTTGGACGCCTCTGGTCCAGGCAAGAGCAGAGCAACGGGGAATGATCCAGCCTACCTCTGCAGCGTGCATTAGTCGCCTCGCAACTCCGAGCGAGATCGCGCACGGTGTAGTCTGGTTGCTGAGTGATGAGGCGAGCTATGTGACTGGACATGTCTTGAACGTAGATGGTGGCTGGTTGGCTTGAGAAGTCCTTCACAACTTACCATGAGGTCATCTTGTACCTAGCTGTAGGAGCAAGATCTTGTAGGATGATTGTATTGTCTAAGGGAGAGAGAGATCCGAGAGATAGATCTGCGCACAAAACAAAGGGGAACGCGTCGTGAATCACACGGTCACGTGACTTTGACCTTAAGCCTCTTTGGGACATGCGCAACAAGGCGACTCTTGGCGTTGCTTCACCACCAATTTGCCTACCTGGTCGTAGTCTCCTTCACCTGTTGCACCAACTTTCAGATCTAACATGTACCTCAATCATCCCAGCTTGAACCCACTGTCATCTACCCTCCAGAGTTCCTACAGATACGAAGCCGACTCTCTATTTGTCAGCAAGTACTCGCACATGTGGTCACGCACGCGCAACGACAGACTATGCGAAACCTTGCCCGGCCCCCGAGACCCAACGGAACTCCGAAGTCCGAATTCCTCATTCTCAATGCTTTCTCTCGTACTGCATCGACCAGATCCCGAGAACAAACCGAAGAGACTTCATCACTAATTCGATTCGGAGAGCCTCGCGACATTGAAATGGGTTCAAAGACAGACCCAAGTCATGAGTCCTCCGGTCGCCGGTGGACATTGACAAGACTATATGAAAGACCGGGCTATCAATCTTGTTTCCCTTCTTACGGCTTCATAGTATTTCAATCGCAATTGTCCTGATTTCAGCCCTTGCAGGCCGTCATAAACATGCCTCTTATCGACGATGAGGTGAAGTACTCGGCAGACGAAGTCCCCGATTTCCCCCAAGCCAATCCCAACCCCATCAAGATCATTCACGTTGGCGCCGGAGCTTCTGGTATTCTCTTCGCTCACAAGGCACACAAGCAACTAAAGAATTATTCACTGGTCTGCTACGAAAAGAACGACACTATCGGCGGCACCTGGTACGAGAATAGATACCCAGGCTGTGCCTGTGATATCCCAGCTCACACGTATACTTTTCCTTTTGAGCCAAATTCCGAATGGAGCGGGTACTACAGTTATGGCGACGAGATTCAGACCTATCTACTAAACTTTGCGCGCAAATACGATGTGGAGAAGTATATTACCCTCAATACAGAAGTTCTGGCCGCCACCTGGGACGAGCAAGCAAGCCATTGGAAGGTCGATCTCAAGCGCTCGGACGGCTCGACTTTCACAGATACCTGCGACGTCATTGTGAATGGTGCGGGTGTATTCAACAAATGGAAATGGCCTGCGATCGAGGGTCTACACGACTTCAAAGGGACATTGGCTCATTCGGCTTCCTGGGACAGCTCTATCGATTGGACCAACAAGACCGTTGCTGTGATAGGTACAGGATCGAGCTCGATTCAGATGGTCCCAAGATTCGCGGCCACGGCGAAGCATGTTTCCATCTTCATGCGAAATACCACATATATCGGCCCTCAGCTCGGTTCAGATGTTTCAAACAAAGACGCCGACCCTAACGCTATGGACCCTCAGGCCGCTGGTCGACACCACTATACAGAAAAAGAAAAGCAGAGATTCCGGGACGATCCCGAATACCACCTCGAATACCGGCGAAAGGTAGAGCGATCCGTCGTGAAAGGATTTCGGATATTCTACCGTGGATCAGAACTGAACCTTACCGCGAAGAAGGTTATGCAACAAAATATGGCACGAAAACTAGGGGATCGTGACGATCTTAAGAAGAGATTTATTCCCAACTGGAGCCCCGGATGTCGACGACTAACCCCTGGAGAGGGGTACCTCGAAGCCCTTATCCAACCAAACACGACTTGTGTCTTTGACGATATTATCAAAGTTACCGCCGATGGTGTCGTCACACGCGATAAAGAACATCACGTCGATATTCTTGTCTGTGCAACAGGGTTCAACGTTCAATATCTCCCACATTTCCCGATTACCGGTATCGACGGCAAGCTGATGCAAGATCGAAAGGAGCCAAATATATATGCCTCGGTCGCCGCGCCCGGGTTTCCCAACTATTTCGTCGTCAACGGGCCTCGCGGCAACTGGGGTCAAGGTTGTGTGCTCCCAAGCCACGAAACGCAGATCGAGTACATCATCAAGTGCTGCCGGAAGATGCAAGAGGACGGGATTCAGAGTATGATGCCACGACAGGATCTCACGTCGCAGCTAAACGCCTATATGGACGCATGGCACCAGAAGCATAGTGTCTGGGCAGAGGATTGCCGAAGTTGGTACAAGGTGAGAAGCCTTCCGTCTCTCCCTAAACGCGAGAAGGGGCTGACCTAATCATTGCAGGACAACAAACCCAACGGACGAGTCCACGTTTGGCCTGGCAGTCTCTATCATCACTTGAAGTTTATGAAGCATCCTCGGTATGAGCACTATGATATCAAGTACAAGAACCCTGACAATGTCTGGGCGTTTCTGGGCAATGGCCTCACGATCACGGAGACCAAGTACTCTAGTGTAGAGGATATGCCTGTGCCATACATTCGCAACAACGAGGATGAGGCATGGGACATTGAATAGTTTCGCATCATAAGCATAGACTGTGCTTGGAGAAAATGCATTCATTGATTCCACCCATGGCTCGGACTCGTCAGGTCCTCTGATAGGGAGAATTGCGCACAAACGTCGCGCTCAAAATGACTATTGACCATGTCCTCGAGAGTTAGCTCATATTCCACAAGTTTGACGTCGCCGGTCTTCTCATTCAGAACAGTATTCGCCTGCATAAAGACTTCGCGGGGCGTCTTCCGCTTCAGGACTAGTATAGTGGTCTCACCTTCTCCATCCACCATTCATCTATACCCATGATATCATCGTTGTCACTGGGCCCAAGACCCCAGCCACTCTTTCCCGCTTCGAAATCGGATGTTGCTTTGTAACATATAGTTTCTGGAAGTAGTTCTCTCAAGATAAGACGGACAAGACAAGGCTGAAGATCATTGACTTCAAGGCTGCAGCGGAGAATTTCAAGTCGGAGAATGAAACAATCTGCGCTAATCGAGGGCCATTTAAACTCTGCGGTCATGAACAAATAAATTTGAATGCACGTGGGAAGCGTCACATTCATTTATTTGGTAGCAAGCTCCAAAAACTCAGACATGCATAGCCTAGCCATTCCAAGCTCTATTTCTACCAACTCCCGGCTTCTATATCACACCATGGATGCAAACCAAGAAGATACCAAGAAGATACCAAGATCCCCCATCCGCCCGCCGAGCACGTTGAATGTTCTATACATCGAATAAATCTTACACGTGTTGTTCAAGTGTTGTTCAAGTCCGGTTTGTACCCACTACCCTGCCGGCTTGAACTCTCTGGGGCCTCGGTATCGAGAATACATGCTGCGATATGATTGCACGTTCTGCGACCCCGTGGCTACGGGTCAAGGACTTGTCTCCATACCGACATGACGTTGCGTCTAAGAGCAAGAACGATCAATCTGCACCACGAGCCTGATGATCAACATGTATAAAGCGGTCACCATAACCCAGGTAAGCTGCCGGGGATAGAAGCATTCTACACATTGAACAGACCCAATCTCCCTCTGCTTCCAGTCGAGATATCTAGTTGTCCGTGCACTTGATATTCGATTGACAGGAGTCAGGAAACGCCCGTGAGATACCAAGCTCCAAACTGTTGCCCAAGCTCTAGCCAAGGCTCTCAAGATCAAAGCGAGTGCTGCTTGTGTCGATACGATGGTGTCTCTCTCGGCTTTCTTGTCCTCCGGACTCCTTCTCTCCTCCTCTCTTCTCTCTATCTCATGTCTCCAAGGTTTTGCCACTGCCCAGTCCACCGGCAGAGCTCCTACCAACATTACTCTCTCCGGCTTCGTCGACCCATCGCAGATTTACACTTTCTTGTTCCTTTTGAAGTCCCGCCGGAGGTGACTTCGATCTACGTCTATCAAAACTACAGCTTCCGAGGTGCAGGAAACGCCCTCGATCTGGGCATCTTCGACCCACGAGGTTTCGGTGCCATCAACGCCGAGACAGGCGTCTCAGGCCTACGTGGATGGAGCGGTGGTGTTCGGAACAACTTCACCATCACCCCGACGTATGCCACGCCTTCTTACGTGAGTGCCAGCCAGTGCCCATCCATGAGACGCTTGTCTAGAGCTTATATGTTGGTCTGTGTGTATACTAATTCTGAACCAAACATCAGAATGCCGGCCCGATCCAACCAGGAACATGGAACATTGTTCTGGGTCCTTATGCGACCAATCGCTCCGGTATTGATTGGAAGCTTGAAATCTCGCTGGGCTATGAGCCGGTCACAGAGTTCTGGAAGCCGGCAAATGCTCCCATGTTCAAGAACCATTTGCCCAAGAACAAGCTGACCTGGCTGCGCGGCGATTTCCACGGACATACCATCTACAGTGATGGAAGCTACACGCCTTCCGAGCTGACTGCCCTCGGTGCCAGTCAGGGCCTTGACTTCATGTTCATCACCGAACACAACACCGATTCCGGGAACAACAACGTGGGATCCCTGATCGCAGAGCAAGCAACCGACCTCCTGGTCGGAAGAGGTATGGAGGTCACGACTCGCTACGGTCACTGGCAAGCGATCGGTCTCGAGCGTGGGCAGCAGGTTGAGTGGCGATACACTAACGCCACCAACGACACGGGCTTTGCCGAGACTGCTCGACAGGTCCAGGCAGCTGGAGGCCTGGTCAGCGTCAACCATCCCTACTTCACTTGCACCAGGTGTGAGTGGTCCTTGCCCCTGGACTACAACGACGCCATGGAGGTGTGGAACGGGTTCCAAGGCTGGGACCGAACCGACGAGCTGGCGCTCAAGCTGTGGCAAAAGGAACTTGTCAGGGGCAGAAAGGTCACTGCCATCGGTGGCGCCGACGGACACGCCATCGGCGAACTGCCAGGATTGCCAACCACCGTGGTGGGCGTCCTCGGGGCCAGGAGCCAAGCCGCGATCGTCCAGGGCGTGAAGAACGGCCGTGCCTACATCGTCAGGGAGCCGGGGATGGCGATCGAATTCCAGGTCGAGTATCACGGCGGCAAGACGGCAGAGATGGGCGACATCGTGGCAAAGAAGGGAGGACCTGCTGCCGCTGTTCTGACCACCACTGGGATCCCGACGGGTAGCAAGGTCTGCTTCGTCGGCCAGGATGGATACGTGAAGAATGTGTCTACCACCGAAGGCCAACCCGTCAAACAGCCCATTGATGGATTGGATTTCATTCGTGTCGAAGTCCGAAACTCGACCGATGGAATGCTTGTCCTCACCAACCCCATCTGGTTCAAGTGAATTTGAGAGGGAGGGGCGACTCGAGACGGGACCTCATTCAGATGCTAAATGCTCTGAAAAAACAAAAGAGATACAAAAGATCTGCTTCGAGAAAAGGCGAAAGAGAGTCACGACACGATAATGAGAAACTATAGAGTTGAAAAATATAGGCGAGGAAAGCCCTCGGAGAGCACCAGCAAAAAGGGGTAGGTAGTAGTTCTCCGACCTGGTCAAACGACTAAACGTTTAGGCGCGATGATAGACTTCCGTTCTTATACATATTATCTCTTACGAACATTATTCGAATTTTTCTTTACTACATCGAGTTGGAGTCACCCTCCATGGGACCAGGACACACCAGGACGAGGGAGTGGAACTGTTTAAAGAAACGATCTTGCAAGAAGAAGCCTGGCTTTGTAAACAATAAGTAGAATGAGGAATACAAATAGTTGGGATCCAGGAATGAAATAGGGGAGGCTACATAGAGACAAGGATAGGCAGCGTATCAAGCACATCAATGAGGAACACGACCGCGTCTCATTCGACTCTCGTCGCAAAGGAAGAAAGGTAGATATTTGATGAGGCTATACGTGCTTCGCTTCGCTCCACATGATGAACTTCTTTTCCTCCTTCACTGTCCACTTGATCTCAGGCGCGACGTCCTGGTCTCCTAGAGGCTATATATGGTCTCATTCATCCCGATCAATCTCAAATTTCTCGCTCAAGTAGTCTTCCAGGGGAACGATCACGCGCTGGTAATACCAGTCTCGGAATCCCGCGTCGTCAAGGCTTAGCCGCGTGCCCGCACTTGGGGCCGGAGTGAGGTACATGCAGGACCCGATGGCGTTGTAATACCGCGGATCCATCGTGACATTGTCGAGAGTTCCCAGGAACAGCTGAGACACGCGATCTCTTGGACCAACTCCATCTGAAGGACCAGAGGCGGACTCGATCGACGCATTCAGGTGCAGCTCGAGAAGGATCGTCCCAAGTGACAAGAGGCTGGGCTCAGGATGGCTGATTTGGGAAGCCTTAGGTGTGTCGTTCGTCTCGTCAGGATTACCTCTGGATATCCGCCGCGAGACGTGAGGCCTTTCAAGGCTGAATCTGGATGGGTGAGTATTGTCTTGGTTGTCCTCTCTCAAGAAGAAGATGTGTTTCGTGCTCCAGGTGCGCTCGAGCCATGAACTGTCGTGGAGCTGCAGCAGTGAGTGTGCAAGCACTACTGCCAGAATGGCCTTCTCTTTCAGCAGCCATTGCTTGTTCGCATACTTGGTGAATTCGGTCAGATATGTGCTCAGCGGAAAGCTCTTTGCGGATTGGGCGTTGATGAGATTCTTATTCGAAGGCACCTCCCACAAGATATGCTCTTGGTCGATCAGGAGGTTCAGCTGCATCTTTCTGGCGTGGTATCTCGCCATTGCAGCACAAATATCATGTAGTAAGACCTGGTTCTGTGCACTATTCGTCAAGTCGGGCGGCAGATTGATCTGCACTCTCGAAATTGTCGAATTGGTTTCACTGCAGTCTCGTTAGCAGACCTACACACATGCGGACACCGGGTCCTCAATGCTCATCCACCCACCTCTTCTCATGAATGCGAATTCTCGCCTGGCAATAGACGGTTGGAGATTGAAGCAGCCACAACTCGAAGTAAGCATCATCACGGGACCTGAGTTCACCGTTGCACCTGCGGAGACACAGATGTGCTTCGCGGCAGCTGTTGCTTTGGCAATTGCAGCTGGAAGATAGGATGTCGTACAGGTCTTGCGCCATCTTGCGCACCAAGAAGACCGAATCAGGAAGCCGTCTTCTATGTTCTTTTCGAAAGGGCTCCGCCCCCTGGATTGCTGTGAGGAGGGTCTGGAGGTCTTTGTTGCATTCCTTGATTTCAGTGAGCATTTCATCCCGCCGAGCTTGTTGTTGACTGAACTTCAGGCATCTGTACAGCTCCGTGGGAGTCCCCTGCACCTTTCGGGCTTGCTGCTTTTTCAAGAGATCCTCTAGAATTTTTGAAGGCTGTTCGTTCGAAACTGCCTGCAGCAATGTTTTAGAGTCTGGAACTTTAGGCAGACTCGCATTTCGACCTACCTTTCCGTCGGCTGTCGGGGTGATGATGCCCTCGTCCTTGAGTTGGCCCACCAAGGCTACGGCGATCCGATTGAGCACTGTGACAATAGAGTCGTATAGCCCAAGGCCCTCTTCTATCTTCCTTATGACGTGGGAATTCCTCCAAGTTTGACTGGAAGGATCCGCCAGCAGCTCCTCTCGGATGGAAAGCTCAAGATTGACTCGGCCGAGCAACCCTTCTAGGATCAGGCCGAGCAGCGTGCGTTGAAAGCAAAGATCCTCGATATATCTCTGCAACACTTTATCCTTGTTTCGCATCCGATCCAGAGCATGTAAGCCTTCTCGATAATGCTCTGCGGCTGAGATGAACAAGGGTATCACAGCGAGCACGACTCCGACAACCTCAATGCCTGACATCGTGTTGGTTGAACTCTTTACTGGACACGCTGTCTCACTCGTTGTCACTGCGTGTGTGACAGGTCGGAGAGACAACAGAGAGCAAACAACACCCTCGGGCTGCGTTGATGTTATTGAGGGAGAGGCATTCAGAGGAGGCTGGAAGCTCAGCGAGCGGCGATGTTGGTGGCGCGAAGCGAAGCCCCTCGTCAACCGGTGTACTAACTCCACGCTTCGATTCGTCGAACGCTTCTCGCGTATGCATTGCCAGCTCAGCAATGCGAGCTCAGCACTGTCATCAGCCAATGGTCCTCCAGAAGACAATCATGCGAAGAAGGCGGACTGGGAACGCTTATCAGTCTCGGTTATTTCTGCCAGCTGCCAGGATATTTGAGGGTCAAGTCAAAAGCCGGTCCGCGTCCTGAGCTGGAGGAGGAGAGAAAGGAACAACAGGAGAAGCTGCCACCATCAACGGTCACCAGAGACTGAACGTTAAACGAGTAGGTATCATGGACTCGGAGCCATCGCAGCTTCCGGAAGTTGAAAACGTCCTTGCAGAAGCCGCGCGGCAGTGTTGGGAGCAGTTTCAAAGCCTTAGCCTCGCGTTACACGCCGCGGAAGCCTCAAAGACACCTTTCGAGGCCGAATTCACGGCTGCCGACTTCGATGATGAGTTCGAATTGTTCAGAGTTTGGGTCAGAAACATCGGCGCATGCGCTAAGGACCACGCCTCGCTCGACTATCGCCTGAGGAACAATAGTTGGACTCGGACCACCATCCTGACGATCCTGAGCGGCTTGTCTGACAACCTCGAGCATGGTGAGTGACTGGGGGGACACAGCCATTCCCGCAGACTCTGATCATGGCGTTGAAGGTCTCGCCGCCCTCCGCGGTGATCTTCCCATATCCTCACATGTGTCGAGCTCCGCGAGCTCCGAGAGCCCTGATTCAGATGGCGAATTGCTGCAGCAATCTGAATTGCAAGACGACTTAGACGATATTGTCGAACGTGTGGAGAAATTGATCAACCTCGCCAGAGCCCTTCGAGGATCCGGAACCCTTTCCTTGAGTCGAGACGTTCAGGGCTCGTTATATCAGCATTGGGAGGATGGTGTCAACCATAAAAAGCTGTTTCATGACCGCCTCCTGGAGATGTTCAATCGTCGTTATCCCACTTTGCATCTGGACGTTCGACGTCGTCTAGCAAAATCCATCTCTCAACGACGACAACAATTTTTCTACCGGAGAGAGCATCAACGAAAGGTTTTCTATGGCGGACCCACGCTCGAAGAGTTACCTGTTGGCGAGAGTGCTTTATCAACCTCAGCAGCCAAAAACGCTTCGAATCAGGATCGCTGGGACGGCAACCAGCTGTCCTCATCTCAAATATTACACCCAATTTATGAGGGCGATCTCCCGATCCACAGTGCGATCATCTCGACCACCACAGCCTCAGGGTTACTTGCCAGCTTCCGGGATGGAGACGACAATTCCTTGCGGACGTCTTCGCTGTCACATCCAGATGCCTTCAGTCACATGGACGCAGACATACCCGACCCTCCTCTCATACAGCCAAATAGCCAATATTTCCAATGCCCGTACTGCTGCATTCTCCTCCGCAGATCCAAAGCAGAGAAAAGCTCTTGGAGGTGAGAAACATCCCCTTCTGCAGTCTCTCGCTGACATTGGCATTGCAGGGCTCATTTCATAGCCGATCTCCAGCCCTTCGTGTGTGTCTTCGATGACTGTGACCGTCCAGATCAGCGGTTTGAGTCCGAGGCAGAGTGGCTCGAGCACGAACGGTGGCAGCACAACCTTCAGTGGACATGCGCTGGATTCAGTCATCCTCCAGAAACATTCGGAAACCAAGAAGCTTTCAAGAATCACATGCAAACGAATCACGAACATGCCTTTGGGGATTCTAGGCAATTGCAAACGTTGACGAAGATTTCTGCTCGACCAGCATCTGTGTTATTCGAACACTGCCCGTTTTGTGACTTTTCAGGGGCAGGGGAAACATTTGCAGCCGTAAGTAGCCATTCTGGTCAGTCTCAGCTTGACGAAGCAGAGATCAGCATCACGTTGCAAAGACACATTGCGAGTCACCTTCTCAGCTTTTTTCTCATGTCTTTGCCCGAGCGGGACGATTTGAGCGAAGCTGCCTTCGCAGTTCAACTATCACAACCAGAAGTCGCCAGCCAAAAGAATCTTCCGAGAATTCCCAGCACTGACAACCTCATGTCTTCCTCGACTCGGCCGGGGGGGTATGTCGCCGCAGAAACTGACAATAAGGCTAGGATCGAAGACAGGGTAGGCTCTCGGGATCAAGAGCGCGGTAAAATCCTGGACTGGCTCTCAACGGTAGATTACAAAGCAATTCAGAGTGATCTGACCAAGAGGCGGGCAGCAGGAACTGGTATTTGGCTTCTAGAATCCGAGGAATACAAGGAGTGGATTAGTGAAGCGCATAAGACACTCTGGCTTTATGGACGTTCGGGGTCGGGCAAGACGATGATAACATCCACCGTTGTGCAACACATCCGCGAACGAGCTACCGACGACCCGAACGTCAGGATCGCCTTTACATACTGTCATCGTCTACGGCGCCACGACAAGAAGCCACTCAACCTACTTTTGAGCTTGCTGAGGCAACTGATCGAGGAAGAACCGTCGGTCCCTGAGCAAGTCCTAAGGCTCTACAACTCATATCACCTTGAGCCATCCGGCCTTCAGATCAGTGAAGTTACTGACGTGATTCGATCTATTGCGGTCGGCCTTTCCCAAGCTTTCATTGTAATTGATGGCGTGGAAGATTGCGAACCCAAAGTCACAGGGCCCTTGACGCTCCTCCGAGAACTGCTGAACCTGAAACGATCAACACCAATGAACTTGTTCGTAATCTCACAGAAGTATTCTGATATAACACATCAGCTGAGTTATCACCTGAGAGAATACACCCTCATGGAGATGCGACCCAACCGTGATGATCTGCGGGCATATGTGAGAATGAATCTCCCAACGCTGGCAGCGTGCGTCTCGCGCGACCCGGCTTTACAGGACGCAATTACGGGCAGCATCACTGAAGCAGCGCATGAGACGTGAGTTCTCGCAGTTCTAGACTCCTTTGCCACACTGACATGATCAGATTTCTTCGCCCACGGCGTCATTTGCAGTCTTTAGCTCGATTACAGTCTCCGGAAGATATTCGAGCTGAACTCGCAGTAAGTAACACGGAGGAAAACTATATCCTCAGGGGAGCCATGGAGGCCTTAATAAATGGTGGGGATGCCAAAAAGCCTGCCCTGACACTCCTCATGTGGGTCGTACACGCGAGAAGACCTCTGACTGAGACCGAATTTCGGCATGTTGCTGGAATCAGTCTTCCTGGTCTAGATCTGGACGATCTGGCCGAGACATGCTCTGGCTTCGTCATCGTCGAGAGGGACAGTGGATTTATCAAGCTTGCCCACAACAAGATGAAGTTTTTCTTTGAAAAGACCAAAGAAACCTGGTTCCCGGACGCAGAAGCAGACATTGCAACTTTCTGCGTCACCTACCTATCGAACGATTGCTTCGGAGCTTGTTTCTGTTCAACTGATGCGGAATTTGAAGAACGACTTGATGCCTTTCCGTTCTATGCCTATGCCGCAAAAAATTGGGGACATCATGTGAGAAGAGCTCGGATGAGGTTTAGAGAAATGGAGGATTTTCTCGAAGACGATGAGAAGGCTGCCGCCGCTGGCCAGGCACTTTTAGCTCTGCCAGCCGGTTTACCAGGATATAGCCAGCGAGTGCCAAATGGAATGACGGGAGCACATCTTGCAGCATACTTCGGGTTGCATGGGCTCTTGATAGGACATGGCCGCAAAGACTCATGGGGCCGAACACCCCTAACTTTGGCGGCTAAAAATGGGCATGCCATGGCTGTTAAGGTACTGCTTGAGGACCCGCGCGTTGACCGGAATTCGAGGGACCGGCACGGCCGAACACCCCTGGCATGGGCGGCCATCAATGGGCATTTGATGGTTGTCCGCATGTTGCTTGAAAATGGCGCTCACGTCAATGTACAAGATTCAGAGGGGCGAACACCTCTATCGGAGGCGGTCTGCAGGGACGAGGATGAGAACGAGGTTATCCCACTGCTTTTGCATGGCGGCGCCAACCTGCAATCAAGAGACAACAAAGGCCGCACGGCATTATCATGGGCGGCAGACCGGGGAAATGGCAAGGCGGTCAAAGTTTTACTATCGCGTGGTGCTGATGCGAACTTGGTAGACGCAACCGGTCGGACTCCCCTCTGGTGGGCAGCATTCAAAGGGCGATACCAGGCAGTGCAAGAGTTGCTCAAAGGCGCTTACACGGATAGGGATATTACAGACAAAGAGGGCAAAACGCCGCTGCAGATAGCGCGCTGGAGAGAACATCACAGTGTCATCGGACTACTATCGGAACGAGATACGGAACAGTACATGAGTCACCATCGATGGGGCCGGGCCAGGGGAAGCCAGATGGGAGAACCAGACCGAAAACTGATGAGGCGACCTACTGAGAGGTCTCCTTTCGACGTTGAAGAGCGTGATTATCGCCCTCGCTTCATTGTTGAAGAGTCTGGTAAGAAGCCTGTCTTGCCCAAAGATAATTCACCTGTGGGAAAAATGCCCTTCAACAGCAAGACCTCATGAAGACTAAGATAACATGGACGCGAAGGATTTCTCTCGGGGGAAGGACGATCGAGATCCGTACGCAGCCTATCGCCCACATCGATGAGGACACGCCACGGGGGATATCCATTTCTCATTCGATTGTCGGTGTGAAGGAACAAAGATTGATATTTGACGAGGCTGAGGTGGAAAGGGGGCCAATCACTTAAGAGGGGGGGAGGGGGCCCGGGCCCGAAGTTGTGGGTTCCTGGTTCCGAATTGCTCGCCGCGAACTCTATCATTCACTCATTTCGTTGTGATTACGGAGGCAGAAATCCCGAGATCACGATTGGATGGATACTTTATCTTCGAAGACACGGAAAGGCAGAACCTTGGTTTGGTGGAAGAGCAAGATATCTGATGATCGATTGTTTACTTGACCTGACTTACTCTCCCAACTACCTAGCAACTTTTGTAAGAAAAGATTTGTGCAATTTGTGTTGTGCGCTACAAAAGCGATAGACGCTTGTATACATGTGCTTGTGCGGGCGACATATCCCTGGCAGAGTTGTATTGAGTCTGAATTGAGTTCGAAACAAAGTTCAGATCGCAACCACACAGCCGTGTGAGACAGGCCTTTTGCAACAGCGGTATTGATTCCGTTCGCCGATAAAGTATCACTGCTCAACGTCCTCCATCTCCTCCACCTCCTCATCCGTACTACTCGAATTGCATCTCTCATGCGGTCGCGGCCCACTGACCCCGGAAGTTGTTCAGACCAGCCATCAAGCCGAAGACACCGACCAAGCCAGTGTTCATGCCGGGGATGCCTGCCGGGTACAAGCTGTAATGAACAGCGACGGGCATCCAGTAGGTGGCACCCAGGAACTCGTTCCACCACTTGCGGTCGAAAGCCTCCCTCTCCTGCAGCGACTTGGTGCTGCGCTTGGACTTCTCGATCTGGGCCTCGCGGAAAAGACGGAGGTAGTCGCTGGCGACGCCGACCAGCCAGGCACGACAGCTCCAGGCGACCCACTTGTTGATGCCGCCGCGCTTCTCGATAACCGACATGGGCACGACACCCTTGCCGGCCAGGTGGTAGACGTTCTCCAGCGCCTGGAAGCCGATGTAGCCGAGGCACTGCAGCAGGGCGATGCGGTGCAGCGTCGCGTCCATCTCGCCCGACGCCTTCTTGGACAGCAGCGCCTTGAGCCAGATGTACAGCGGCACCAGGCCCGTCAGGCGCAGCGACGTGCGCGTGTCCGAGATGAGGGCGCCCAGCGGCGTGAGGAACGAGGTCGTTGCGTCCGCCGCGGTCGCGGGTGGCAGTTTCGCGGGGGCACGGCCGATGAGTTTCGAGATATGCGCAATCACCGCATGGCGCGCTGGCGATTGTGCGTGCAGGTATGCCGCGAGGTAGATGGCATAGTTGAGGGTCGAGAGGGCGGCGCCGAGGCCTGCGGTCGTTTTGATCAGTCTGTTTTTTGATTACTGGTCAGCAAAGGTTGGACGTCCTTCATTCTTCCCCACACAGCGAAGGGAAAGACGAAGAGGAAAGAGGGCATTCGCATACTTGCTGAGGCGCAGGATGAGCTCGTCGACGCGGGACACGGTGGTTTTCACTTCCTTGGGCACTTTGTTCAATGCGGGCGTCTGCGCTGCCTTGGTCGGCTCAATGTCGGCTTTCTCGATCTCGGGTACCGGGTCTTGAGGGACGACGCTCGGGTCGGGGTGCGCTGCTTCGCTAGTTGACATGGTCGCGGTGTGAAGTCGGTCGTTTGCAAGACGAAAGGACGATGAGGACGCGGATCGATGACGGGAGGAGGTCAATCAAGCTGGGAAAACGCGTAGTCTTACGGAGGGGTCTTTGTATCCCGACGAGTACTTGACGGTATGGAAGATGAGAAAAGGGGTCGGCCGAACGAGCTGTCGAATGCACCTTGTAGCCTGTAGCCGGAAGACACGAGGTAAACAGGAATCTGATGATAGGTAGAGCGAGCGGGAAAGTAATCAAAGAGAACCAAGCTCGAGGTCTGTCAAACGCGGGTGTTCTGACCTCGACTCTCTCCCGCAATTCCCCTCGCTGCCGCGCTCGCTGTCTCTCCGCATGACTCGCTCGCTCTCTGACGCAGCCGTTCTCCCGTTTTCCTTCCTGCCGCCGCCCGGCGCCCGCTCTTCAGCCGAGGCTGCCTCGGTCTTCAAAGTCACGTGAGCGGTAATTTCACTCGCGTCGCCTTTCCTTCCTCTTTGGGGCGGTACGACGCTGTTGTACGCTCTTGGCGTCACGTGGATCGGTGGGCGCCGTAACGTCATGGCCAAGGCTTGCACCCGCCAGAAATCGCTCAGCCTGCTCGTACCAGTCGACCAGTCACAAGTCACCAGCAGCTTCTGTCCGCCACAGCCTCGCCGCCTCTCCGAGATCTAAACTGCGCCTCGACCTCTTCCCCGTTTTAATGTATCATCTGCCCCCAGGCACCGACGTTTCTTTTCCATCGTCTCGAAAAATTTCTCTCCCACATCGAGCGTTATAAACTCATCAACTCTGTCTACATTCTCTCTGATGCCCACTGAATACTCGGAACGACGCTTTGTCTGCATCATGTCGTGCGGCGATATCTTTCTCGGGCTTATCGCCATCCTCTTCCCTCCACTCGCAGGTTCGTATCCCTCCCCAATGGATCATTTCCACACGACTCTGTCTTCTCGTTCCATTCAAACTAACACACTTTCCTCTCACAGTATGGGTCAAGTCCGGAATCTGCTCCGCCGACTCTCTGATCAACATCCTCCTCTGCGTCCTTGGCTACCTCCCCGGCCTGATTCACGCCTGGTACATCATCGCTCGCCACCCGGAGCGCGACTACGACTACGAAGCCATCCCTGACTCCGAACGCGGGCGCGTCACCTACTACTTCATCCGCGAGGAGCCCTCGCGACGAGACTACGGCACCCGTCAGCAGCAGAACGGCGGCCACAACCGCCCTGCCCCTCCTCCGCCAGCTCCTGAGAACCGTCCCGCAGTCGGTGCTGCTCCTGCCAAAAAGGGTGGCAGCAGCAGACCCGCTCCGCCGCCTCCCAACGGCGAGCCTGCAGGACCGAGTGTCGGCGCCGGTGGTGATGAGCCCGGTGCTCCGCCCAGCTACTCCGAGGTCGTGAAGGGAGACCACAAGATCCAGAGCCAAGATTAGATACAAACAGCCCGGATCTCTCGGGGTGGACATGAGTTGAGGGCAAAGGGGCAATGGGCAAACATCTCGACCTGGCTGTGATGCCGATTATCGTCAACGCCCATCTGGAAAGACACAATCCTGTATCACTCAGCCCAATATCTCGTGATCGTCTCAACATGTATACCGTTTGTTATGTCAAGGCCAAGGAGTTTCGTCGGGACGAGTGGGTACGCAGGAGGGAGGATAAAGGCAGAGAGAGGCCCCTCCCATCCTGCCAACCCCGGGCGTTTGTAAAGGGCGTGTTCTGGGGTTTTTCTTCTTGAGTTTTCCCGTTTCTCGTCATTCCAAAGATAATGTCGTCGACAGAAATGCCAGTATGAAATGAATATGATAAGATAATAAAATCACTTTCCTACTACCAGCGCAAGTCACAAGTCACAAGTCACAAGTCACAAGTCCTGCTGCGCTGCCGTGTTAAGCCGTGTCGTACCGTGCTGGCCTGTGTGTATGATGTATGATGTACCCACAGGGCAACAGGTGGAGCCAACAGTCTTCCAGACTCCATACTCCACGTCCTTCCTTCTCCAGATTGATAGGTCTGACGAGTCTATTCAGGGTACTAGTAGTCCGGAATACTGGTCACAAGCAACAGGAAGCCAGGGTTCTCTACCTTAAGGTATACATACGTACATAGACTGGACTCTACAAAGCTCATATCTCATCGGCCTGTTCTTCTGTGCGGGCGGATCGCCTTTCTTCAGACATGAGCTAGCAGGCCTCCAGCCAGGGGATACTGTATACACTTTCGGAAGTAAGGATACTTGAACGCGGCCAAATTGAACCGAATCTCGCAAGCTGAAGTCTGCAAATGGGTCGTTATGCTCATCAACTTCGTGGCAGGACAGACAGTTGGTGCCGCCTTAATGATCCCATTCAATCAACATCCCATCCGGACCTCGCATCTCTCCAGGCCCGTTTCCGTCACCCTCGTTATCCCCGTCGCCATTGTCGTCTTTCTTCTTTTTACTCTCTTTCTCCTTCCTGGCCACGAGTTTCGGCGGCGCTTTGTCGCGCTGCACCTTGCGCAGGAGGCTCGGGATGTTCTGCCGTCGTGAGAGACCGATGCGGTATGTGATCTTCTTTCCGCTGGATAGGCCGGGCGGGTTGATGGGAGAATGCTTTGTTGGTCCTTTTTCACTCGCGGATGCTGGCTTGGATGGCGTCGTCGACGCCTCTTTCGAGGGTGTCGCCCGCTCTGTATCTTGCATGTCGACTCCTCCTTCAGATCCTTCCTGGGCCGCCTTGGCCGGTGACAGCGAGGGACTATCAATATCCTTGTCGACGTCTCCCTGTTCAGCGTTGGGAACATTTGGGCATTTCTCCGTTAGCGGTGGTCGGGGCACCAATGGTTGTTCATCTTGTTCTTCCTCCTCCTCGACAATCTTTGCCTCTGACTTAGGTTGTGCTTTCTTCGGTTTTCGACCTCGTTTCTTTGGCTCGGCAAGAGGGTCCTTAGCCTCTGCAACCGATGGTATCTCGATAGTGATTTTGGAGCCATTGCCCTTTGTGCTCGTCATCTCATTGCGATTATCCTTCATTTGCTCCTCTTCCTGATTGGAAGCCTCGGGCTCTTTTTTGAGTACTTTCAGATTTGGAGGCAAGTCGAGTTTCACCGGTGCAGGCTTGCTGTCCATCCAGACTACGTCTTCTTCGCCTTCGCTGAGCATAGGATCTGCCTTCTTGAGGAGTGCTGCAGCAGAAGTTTTCGCCCGCTTGACTTTGGCTTTCCGGCCTCTCTTCGAACCGGACTTCGCCGACGTGGTGGAAGGAGTTTGCTTTTCGACTTCGGGGACTGCCTTGGGAGCAGCTTTGATTGGGGTTTCGTGCGACTCCTCTGGTATGGGAAGAGGCTCTTCATCAAAAGCCCATTTGGAGCGAGAACGGCTAGGGCGGGGTTTATATGCCTCCTTGGGCAATCCGATCATTGCTTCGTCGCTAAGGTTGAGCTCACTTGTGGGTTCCTTCACTGGCGAGGATTCCGTAAGCTTTGGTTGCGTCTCTTCTTCATCCAATTGTTTGGACTTCCCTCTCTTCCGTCTCTTGCTGGGGCCATGGGTTGCTGATGCTTGAGATGCTTGAGACACTGAGTCTATGGTTCCTCGTCGGGATCTGGTTGTCGGCGGTGGGAAATGGGGTTCATCCGGTTCATCAAGGCTGGTAGGCACCGGGGACTGGGAAGTCACTCTCGAGACTTTGGCCTTGGGCCCACGCTTTCTCGCCTCTGTCCTTTCCGTCCGAGAAGAGACAGCCTCTGTAAGCTCTTTCATTGTGTCAGATACTTCGTATGGACTCTCCGTGGCTGGATCACACACGGCGCCGTCGTTTTGCACCATAAGGGAAGGATTGGCCATCAAAGGGCGTTGGGGAGTGAATTCAGAATATGCATTGATTGGCCGATTCATCGATATATCGCTCAGGAGCATATCTCCGTTCACATCGAGAGGGTGCGAATTTCCTTCATTCGCGGCGGATGTGCTTGCGATCAGCCTGGTTTCGAGGGAAGTGGGATCGTCATCCAAGGACACTTGACTAAGAGATCCGAACGGATTGGCGTTGATGTTCATGCCCTGACCCGCACCGCGAAAATCGAGATCAATAGACGAGTACTGTCCCACTGAAGCTGCCGAAGTTGTGATGCGGTGGCTCGAGCTAGTCAAAGACTGTCCGGTAAGATTCACTGCGCCGACGGCCTTCGAAGACCTTGAAGCGATCGAGGCCATGGTATTCAGTCCGAGACTGATGGGCGAGTGACCCTCTGCGCTGTTCTCCTGATCAATAGGCTCAGTGTACTGCGGTCCTGCTCCGAGGCTCGTGGGTGGTGCAAACAAGTCGATGTCCTCTGAGGAGGGCAACTTCGATATCGTGCCATAAGTCTTTGATCGTTTCGTGTTTGCACGTTTTTCAGTTGGCCCCTGATCCGGATGTCTCAAGTCGTCTTGGATTGCACTGTGCGCCCTCTTCTTGGGCGCGATCGGCGAGAGTTCGCCGAACAGCCTGAGAGCGGACCTTGGAGCCAGGTCGAGGTCTGCTACCGGTCCCCCATCTTCATGAGTCGAAGTCGCGCCACCCAGATCAGCCGTACCAATAGCATGGTTTGGGGAAACAGAGGAGAGTCTTTGTGTGGGATCTAGAAACTGGTCGAAATCGAAGGTGGACACGGAGTGTGGGCTTGGGCCGGTGGTTGCGGCGGCGTTTTCAAATGTAGTCGGCCTCCTTTCTGGCGAATTGAACTCGGACTCGCCTTCCGAGTCTGCTATCTCGGGCGCCATGGACTCAAGCGAAGATCAAGGTTAAGGTCATGATGAAGGGGTCTATGTGCAGGAGTGAGTTGGGGGGATCAAGTCTCGACAGGGAAGACGCGCCGAGAGCAAGCGCGTTGGCGGGTCACGTGTCGCGGAGTACGCGATGTCATGTGATCGCAATGCTTAGGTCATCAGCCGTGGACGCTGTCCCACTGCAAGGCTGGATGAAGCTTGAGAGAAAAGTGACCACTGACTCATCAGAATTGCCACTGCGCGGTCCCATCCGCAAACAATGCTCAGTCCCGCCATGCCATTAATGGCTATTATACTCCTTGTAGGCTGTAGTGGCAGTGTAGTAAACAAAGCCAAGGCATCATAGCTGGACATCTGTTGCGGGTCGATGCAAACCGCTTACGCCCGGGAGCTATCTCCATTGGTGAACATCCGAAAACCTTTGAGATTTCAAGCCTGGCCTGCTGCATGCAGCCTTGTGCTTAAGCCCATCAGAATCCGCGGTAGGACCGAACTCTGCAGCCAGCTCGAGGATGAAGGGGCATATAAAGGGATTGGAATATGTTCCAATGTACCCCAAACTGTGCTTCTCAAACTCATCAATTTCTTGCAACTTGATCGTCAACAACGTCCCAGACTGAATGATCGACAGGAACCCTGATCTCAAAATCTCTCTTGAAAGCGATTCAACATGGCAAGCCATCCTGAATTCAATAAATCGACCGAAGCATCGACCGTTGCAGCCACATTCTCCAAGGAGATAAAGGGCAGGACCTTCCTGATCACCGGCGTCTCTCCCAATGGCCTCGGCGAAAGCACATGTACAGCATTGGCTGCCCATGAACCGGGTCTCCTGATCCTCACGGGAAGATCCCAGGCCAAAGTTCAGGCAGTCATCGACAAACTGGCGGTAGCTTACCCTGCGACCAAATGTCGGTACCTGCAGCTGGATCTCTCCAATATGACCTCCGTGAGGAAGGCTGCACAGGAAGTTCTTGCATATCCAGATGTTCCCGAGATCGACGTGGTTATTTGCAACGCTGGTGTCATGTGGATCACCGAGCATGAACAGTCTGCCGACAATATTGAGATGCAGTTTGCGACCAATCATATCGGTCATTTCCTCTTCGTCAACCTCGTTCTGGAGAAGTTGAAGGCGGTGGCGGCGCACTCGCCTGCTGGTGCGGTCAGAGTGGTCAATTTGGCATCGCTGGGCGCCATGTTCTCACCGGTTCGGTTTTCAGATCCGAACTTTGGGATCGAGCAAAACGAGCTGCCAGAAAGTGAGCAAGCCGACCACAAGACGATGGAAATGTATGGAATGGCGTCTGGGGGTCGGTACAATCCATTTGTTGCCTACGGCCAATCCAAGACGGCCAACATTCTCTTCTCGCTCGGTTTGACCAACCGTCTGTTCGCGAAATATGGCATCAAGTCCTACGCGTTGCACCCTGGAGGCATCAAGACCGAACTTTGGAGACACACTTCGGATGCGTTCACGCAGCAGATTGAGGCAGTCGGAGGGTTCAAGACACTGGAGCAAGGCGCGTCGACAACGTTGGTTGCGGCATTGGATCCTGCCTTGCCCACCGCCAGTATTACCGGTGACAACCTGTTCTTGGATGACTGTCAGATCATCCCGGCAGTTGAGTGGGCCAGGAACCAGGAGAACTCGGAGAAATTGTGGGCGCTGAGCGAGGAATTGGTGGGCGAGCACTTCTCTGTGTAATAAACATAACTTCGTACCTGGCATCAAGGAATGCCAGGTGAGATCATTCGTGTGGAGGAAGGTCGTATATGCTGAGATTTACTCTGTCCTCACTCCTCCTTCCGGAGCTTCCTGAGATCCGAATCGTCTGTGCTCTCCGGGCTCTTTTATGCTTCGTGATCGTCACTCTGGCTTCTTTGACAAGATGCTCTCGAGTAAATGTAGGGTAAGACGCGAAACCCTATACCGAACATGTGGGCCGGCGGTGGAATCTCAATGGCGATGGCTTTGCCATCCGTGCCATTTTGAGAACATGGAGTGACAGAGTCTCGAGCCAAGTGCCCACTGCGGAGGGATTGCTGATCTGCTGGAGCCGCGTGGATGTGCAGATGGCAGATGGATGATGGATGATGACACATTGGCACAGGGGAGGCAGGCTTGTTTTCAATTTGGCGGTTCTAGCCAGACAGTGTGGCTCCGTTTCGGATCGATATACGTGGCCGCTGGGGGCTGGTCCACGGCGGACGCGGACTGAAGCTTCCGCTGTCCGGATGTGATAGAAAGCATGCATGGGCTGGGCAACGTGCGAAGTCCATGTGTAGGGATTGGTCGGTGGGGAGATGGGAGACGCGAGGCCCAGGCAGTCAGCTGCAGTCCCCTGTTGCCGGAGCTCGCTTGGTCAGGGAGGATTCTTGGGGATCAAGGGGTTTGGATACTGGATTTCCAAGAGATGGTGGTGCGCGCGTGCGAGCGTGTGTTGTGGTGTTGCTGAAGGTTGTGAACGAGGACGACGATGAAATCCGCTGGATGGAGGAGAGCGGTGAACAGCGCGGGAAGTGCCACAGTCCACAATCCCGAGTCCACCGATTATTGCTGGCGCCCGCGGCCTGCGATAGGGTGCCACACGAGGCGCTGGGCTGCGAATGCCAGACTGGCCGGCTGCCACGGACGCAGACGCCTGGAGAGGCCTTGTGATTGGGCCGCACCAGCCACCACGCGGATGCCGGATCCCGGCACTTCATGATGTGAGCCACTCCTGGCACTCCACCGCACAAGCCGGAGCAGGCCCCCGGGCGGGAACTCAGGAGCCTGCAGCAGGGAGGACACAGGACTCAGGAGCCCACGCATTTTGCCTCCCGCTGCCACATTTCGAGAAGCAACAATCAACTCCTTCTTTCGCATCCACCCCCGTCGACCGCAGCTGCTAGACCACACACACCCACATCGCCCACGCCCAACACCACCGCTCCGGGACTGCTATCTGTACATGTCATGTCCAGCCCAGCTCCACGGGCAAGGCACAGAGGACAAGACGCTCATCTCCAAGACCCAGGCACCACCAACTGGCACCACGAGTCACGACTCATCATCCGAAGATCACAGCCACTGCCATCGCCACCGTGCACCTCTGCCATCCAAAACACTTCCTCACCGAATCATCATCCCTCTCGACACTCAGCCTCTCGCTTCTCCACGTGCCGCCTTGCAGAGCCATCGCCCGCCTACCTCCAGAGAGGCTCACCAGGCTGATCCCTTGCACCCAACGCTCTCAGGGCCAACACTCCCAGACCGCCTCTCCCCGGACGTCTTCCTCTCCGTCCTTTGTTTGCCGCACGTTGACCATCTCAGGGCTGTCTGACGCCGCCCTCTGCTCGCTTCTCACCTTCCACCCTCTCACCAGCGAATCCCAGCGAATCATCGTTACACGCACGACTATCCCTGCCACCCAACTGCCTGCCCGATGTCCTCCCCATGTCAAATAGCGCTCCCGCCGGAAGACCATCCGCGCCTGGTTCGACGGTAAATGGAGAGTCTCTCCTCCGCCGTGAACATGGCTCCTCCTCAACAACAACCTCCCTGAGTCCCTCGTCGAATTCCAAGCCCATTCCGATCTCACGGGGGACAAAAGGGGGACCTCCAGGCGCAGGAACAAACAATGTCAAAGGAAGAAGCCCGCAATACAAAATCCAACGGGCAGCTACTTACGACCAACAACATCCTCCTCTCTCAGAGAGAGACACCATCTTCGCCGACCACTATGTCTCTCCGCCCAGCAGCGAGCCTTCATCGCCGCAAGCAAGAGTAGCAACACCGCCTTCTCCGAACACCACCCCACGCCAACTCCCTACCATCATGTCGACCATGGTCACTCACCCCGTATCTCCTCCAGAGACGAGCAAAAACCCCCGTCCGCCCTCCCCGCTCGACCTGGAATGGCTTCGAAGACCGGAGTCCTCCTCCAATACAGATAGCTCCACATCATCTTCTCGTCCTCCCACGGCCTCCCTACACGGTATTAGACGAGTTGCTTCGTATTCGAATCCATGGGCCCAAAAATTCCACGTCACGGTTGGATCGATGGAAAGCCAAGATGGAAGTGCCCCGGAGACGAGAAGCAACAGACCAGACCTGCGTGGCGGGAAAATCCCCGAGCGCGAGGCTACGAGAGACAATGAAGGCCAACGAACGACCGTCGAGTCGGGCGATTCTATGCGGTCCGCTCTGAAAGACACTCGCACAGAGCGTAGTGTCAGTCGGGGTCGGGCACACGTCGACAAGAGCATCGAGGCCACGGTGAAGAACCCAGAGACCAGTGGCACTGCCCGGAGCAGAAAGGCAAGCCATATGATGGGCATTTTCGATCCGCGGACGGGCTCTCCTTCTCCAATGCCTACCCTTATCGAACCCACCACCGAAATTGGTGCCGGTAGAGAGCCTTCGACATCATCTTCTCGCCCCACTAGCCCTGCTGAACAAGAGCGCATGTCCGCCTGGCCTACTGGTCAATCCTCAAGAGAATTCGGAGACGTTCCTGTCCCCGTAACTCGAGACACCACTCGCCCAGCAAGTGCGCGGGAGCCCCCAGCCGTGTCTCCGCTGAAGCCGGATCATGATCCCTATTTTCGACAACAGGATCTTTATCAGAAATCAGATGTTCCCCCTAAACTTTCAAATGAAGCCAAAGGAGTTGAAAAGAAACCATCTCGTGATTCTGAACTTGGTGAAAAGTTCCCGGAATCTGAGCGAAAGGAAACACAGCCCCTTACAGCAGTCACTCCCCCTCAGCCCTCAAAACCACGTGAAGATGACGAGGAACATATTTCTGCTGCAGTCTACTATCCCCACCCAGGCCCATCGCCCGAAGAAATCGAGCGGTTCACATCGCCGGGCGAGGCCAGTCCAGACTTCCCCAGCCAGCGACTCCCGCTGGCACAGGTTGCGGAAAGGATGCTATCTGCCGAAAACAAGGCCGTTGACACAGGGAGAAGAGCAGAGCACATTGACATTTCCGTTGTATCAAAACATGAAAAGAAGATTTTCCACGGCAATTATCGCCCCCTGGATGAGAGCTCCGTCGATCGTCCAATCCCAGGCTTGTCCCCCCTGGATGACACCTCCAGCATCGCCGTACTTACCACCTCTGAATCAGAAGCTGAATCAAGCGACGAAGCTTTCCAGCAAAGCCAGACTGAGGATGTTTCGACAACCCCAACACAGCAAAGCACCCTTTCCAGAAGACCGACCGAAGTCCGTGTTCCCAACACAAAAGAAAAGGTGGTTCTCGAACCCTACAAGCATCAAGTGGGAGGCCACTCGACCATCTTTCGATTCTCTCGTCGAGCCGTTTGCAAACAGCTGAACAACAGGGAGAATGAGTTTTATGAACGAATTGAACAGAGGCACCCTGATATGCTCAAGTTCCTTCCCAGGTACGTCATTCTGGTTTTGTAGACAATGCCATGACAGAGCGCTGACTTGAACATAGATACATCGGCGTGCTCAATGTAACGTTCTCCAAAAAGCAAACGCAGAACTCCGAAAACAAGATCGACGAGAACGCAGGGCCTGCACAACCCAGTCAAGCTGATGGGCAGGCGGCCGACGTGGAAAAGCCGGAGGGCTCGATGCCGGCATCCTCGGCGCCTGAAGAGAGACCACGAATAATCAGCCATTCGATTCAACAACTCAGCAGCGTGCCACAAGTCATTCTGGAACAAAACAAACACATTATTCCCTCTGACTACTTTCAGCTTCCCGAACGACCTCGAAGTGCCGACCCTAACCACGGACGCAGACCCAGTAAAGATCTCGAATTGACCAATGGATTTCTACAGGACGTCCAAGAGCAAGATCGGTCTTTGAACCGACCATCAATGCCCGAGCATTCCAACAGTTGGGGGAACACTTCGGTCAATGAAGGCTTGAAAGATAAGATTCTCCGCGAAGTCTTTGGTCCTCCGCCGGTGCAGTACTATCGACGGCACTTGCCCTCCCACAGCACTGTGCCGAGATTGAAGGGCAGCCACACTACTCGGAGGAGTAACCTTTCCGTGAACTCGTTCCCGCACCAGGACTCCAAAGAGGCCGCTGAGACTGGTGATAGACAAGAAGACCAACAGGAAGCCCAACTGCTCGATAACGAAAAGTCCATTTGCATGTCTCCGCTTGCAAGGGTATCATCCCAGAATCCAGACCCTGCAACTAGCAGATACTCGTCTTCCGCATCGGCATATGACGATCTCAAATACAACCTTGAACAAGTTAAGACAACCGGCAGTGACCTCTCCAATACCTCGACTGCAGAGCACAAGTCGCACGTCAAGAGGCGTCACTCTGGGATGGGCCTTCGACGGCGCCGGCAATCTGTCAATGAAACAGATTCCCCAAACCTCGAATACTTCGAGGACGAAGCCTATTCGACTGATGTTGGACCTGACACTGATGGCGTCCTCTTCGCTATGGACCAAGAGAAACAAGATTCTGGACTTGGAGATTCCATCAAATCGACGCCACAAAGCTCGTCTCGAGACTCCCCCGGTCGACTCGAGCCAGCCATACCCAACGGTCACACTGGCGAGTCTCGAGAAGATTCACCGACAAGCTTGATCCCATCAAATCCCAAAGAGGCACAAAATTCGACTTCAGGAGACCGGGTGGCCTTTTTCATTTTATTGGAGGATCTGACCAGTGGCATGGGGCGGCCCTGTGTACTTGATCTCAAAATGGGAACCAGACAATTTGGGGTGGAAGCCAGCAAGAAGAAGATGGAGTCTCAACGCCGCAAATGCAAAACGACCACATCGCAACAGCTTGGAGTTCGAATTTGTGGGATGCAAACGTTTAACGCAAAAACACAAAAAGTCTCATACGAAGACAAGTACTATGGCCGTGACCTCAAGGCCGGGCGAGAATTCCGGGAAGCGCTCACCAGATTTCTCTATGATGGCGTCAACTATTCCAGTGTGGCTCGACACATCCCCGTGATTCTGCACAAGCTTTCCAAGCTTGAAAGCATGGTCCGAAGGCTCCCAGGATATCGGCTCTACGCGAGCTCTCTCCTTATGTTGTACGATGCGGAGCCACACAGATCTCGGGAAGCCGAGGAAGCGGCGCGGAACGGGATTGACATCGCCCAGCAGAAGAAGAAAGAAGGCAAAAAGTGGCCGCCTCCGATCGAGCTGAAAATCGTCGACTTTGCCAACTGCATCACGGGTGAGGATGAGCTTCCTCCCAGCGCGCAGGCGCCCCCGGCACATCCCAAGGACATCGACCGCGGTTATTTGCGCGGGCTGCGCACTCTGAAGGTTTACTTTGAACGAATCTTGAGCGACATCAAAAACAACGAAATCAAGGAGACAAGCGGTCGAGAAGACATGACGACCGACGACGAAGGTGCTGGAAGCCTCCACCACTCAGGCCATGCCTATGCGGAGGAAGAAGAGGGAGAAGTCAGCGTATAGGACAGCGGGCGAACGGGTAGATTAATCAGGAGCAATCCGGGCGACGTTTGGCATGTCACCATTGAGCGAGGAGTGTGGCGTTTTCGATCTTTTATCGGGTGGACACGATGGCTACGAATATCACAATATCCCCACGGCTGCTCTTTTGGCTTGGTGTCGGTTGCTACTATGTATCATCGACACAGGGACGCGGAGGAATCCTGGGATTTCCTTGGGCTGTTTTCCGGCGCTGAAATGTGTATTATTTTACAGTATGAATCCTCCCATAGACCTGTGGACAATTAGAGGAAGCGGTTCTGGAGTTGTATACGGAGAATTGTAGTCTATGGCGAGGCTGAGGGGGTGGAGACTGTGGGTGCAACGTGTGATCCCACTACGGAGAAGTTGAGGCCGGAGCAAGGGGCCAGAAATGTGCGGGTGACTGACCAATCTTTTTTCTCGCTGTTAGTAGCTGAAACGCCACTCCTCGTGAGATCGCTGGAGGTTCTTTTAGACTTGATAGCTGGTAATCCATACCTTAGGTGCAAAACAATGTTATTTTGATGTCTTTCCTGCATACTAGCGAACGGGTGCGACGATATCAATCCTCGTCAAGGTGTTGATGGACTTGAATGCTGCGCCGTCTGACACAAGCACTTTCTCTCTCCACTTTGCCCCTGGCACGTGATGCGGCAGTATTTTTTCCCTTTCTCTCACCGCCTGGCAACTTCAAGGTGCGCGCCGTTCTTCGCCTCCTTCCTACACACTGCGACGGGGACATCGACCTGCCCGCTCAAGAGATATTCATTCGTTTCACAAACCAGCCACCTCTCGTCCCTTCCGCACGCTCGTTGCTCTTCTCGATCCACGTCTCTACCCACGCTCCAGACAAGGCCCATCATGGCGAGCACAACCATCACCCGCGAGAATGTCACCACTCTCTTCCCCGAAGTTCATACCCGCCTGATTGGCGCCGACATGGCGCCGACATCGACGCCCGAGGCGAACGGAACGTCTGGCTCATCCGATGACCTCGCAGGCTACGATGAAGAACAAATCCGGCTGATGGACGAAGTGTGCATTGTCCTCGACAACAACGACATGCCCATTGGGTCAGCGAGCAAGAAGGCATGCCATCTCATGACCAACATCAACCAAGGGCTCCTCCACCGCGCATTCTCCGTCTTCCTCTTCGACCCGCAGACCAAGAAGCTCCTCCTGCAGCAGCGGGCAAGCGAAAAGATCACATTCCCAGACATGTGGACAAACACATGCTGCTCACACCCGCTCGCGCACCCGTCCGAGACAGGCCACGGCGACCTCCCGAGCAACGTGGAGGGCGCAAAGCGCGCAGCGCAGCGGAAACTTGGCCACGAACTCGGCATCCCGGCGGAGCAAGTGCCGGTATCCAAGTTCGACTTCCTGACGCGCATCCACTACCTTGCCCCCTCGGACGGCAAATGGGGCGAGCACGAGATCGACTACATCCTCTTCACCGAGGCCGACGTGACGCTCGACGTCAACAGGAACGAGGTCAAGGACACGCGGTGGGTCGGCGCCGACGAGCTGCGCCAGATGTTCCGCGACGTCGAGACGCGCTCGGGCAAGGACCACGACCTCAAGTACACGCCTTGGTTCCGACTGATCTGCGAGTCCATGCTCTTCGAGTGGTGGGACAAGTTGATCCAGGGGAGCCTGGCAGATGCTATTGGCGACACGCAGATTCGGAGGATGTGAAAACGCAACTTGTGAATTAAAGCCAAATCGAATCGACAGAGAAAAGAAAAAAGGAGATTTCAGACTTCAGAATTGCGACAGCCTTTCAGGATCCTCGCTCGCTCCTTCCTCCTCCCCGCTATTCCCATTTCTCGAGGGGACACGCGAGTATGAGACCGCAAGCCATCTTCGGACGAGCACGAGCAGCACGACGCCGAGGATCAGGGAGGCGAAGGTCGGACGAAGAAGAAGGGAAAAAGTGAAAGTGTACGAGTACGAGTGCCGCAATAGCTACGCTAAGCAAAGCTCCCTGGTAGTTAGAGTTGTAGGGCAAAGATATATTGTAATAGATACCTTAAGGTCCACAACCATCCCCGAACCATCCTCGGGATATTTCGAAGTAACCATGGAAAGCCTGTATCTCGCCTGTCACTCCGCTGTCATCACGTATCTTATGTTGAATTGTATATGTTTGTATATTGATTGATATGTACGGAGAATTACAAAATCGGACAGAGCATGTGGAGAACCCCATCCACACCATGGACGACGGACCCGAGCCACTCTCCCGTTCCGATTCCAACTCCCAATCCTTCCATATCCAAAGGCCCGGTCTCATCTCCAACCAGTCCGATATCGCTGTCGGGCAAAACACGCAAAGAGAACAGGAAGCAAACACGTAGCGGCCGTTACACCGTCCACTCTACATCCCACTCTCGAGATTCCGGGCGCGGGCCTCCTCCACACTGCGCTGCCAATCAGTGCGGTACAGGTAGATGAACTCGATGAGGGCAACGAGACCCAGGGCGAGGGCCACGCCGGTCCACAGACCCCACAGGCCCCATCCCAGTCCGAATGCGGTGCCGAAGCTGATGGGCATGGCAAAGACGTAGTAGCAGAAGAGCTGGACGTAGCCGCCGAATTCCTGGCGTCCGAGACCACGAAGGATGCCGTTGCAGCAGGCTGCGAGAGCGTCGAAGAGCTGGAATGCCGCGCATAGAGGGAGAATCTGGGAGACGATGGCCACGACGTCCTCATCCGACGTGAACAGGCGAGGGATGTAGTCCTTGAAGGCCGAGAGGAGCGTCACGTTCAGGATGCCGACAATGATGGCGGCGCCGAAGGTGACGCGCGAGCTGACTTTAGCGGCGTCGACAAGCGTTGCGCCGATGAGATTTGCCACTCGTGTCGACCCTGCCACGCTGAGCGGGAATGGGATTTGGAAGGTCAACGACGTGAGGGTTGCAAGGACTGACTGCGCAGCCAACACGGTCGTGCCGAAATAAGACGCCGCAAAGGTGAGCACCTCGAAGGCTAGCACCTCGGCCTCGATCATGACCACACCGGGCAGCGCGAGTTTGATCATGGGGCCCCAGTTCTGGAGAGCCTTCTTGGTGAAGCCGTTCCAGCAGGACATGCCGGATTTGGAGAAGAAGCGGACGTAGATGAACAGGCCGATGGGGAGAAGGTTGTCGGTGAGGGCAACCGCAATCGGCGCTCCGATGAAGCCCCATTTCAAGTGCCACACGAGGAACCAATTTAAGAAGGCGTTCAAGGGAGCGCAGAAGATCAGGACATACAACGAGGCGGAGAAGAGGCCCTGTGCCTGGACAAACCGTTTGGCCGATTCAAAGACGGCGTAGCCCGGTGCGCCGAAAATGATGACCCTCATGTACAGCCCTGCAAGTCTGGCGACCTCATGCTCGGGCACAATGGCGACCAGGATGTCCTCGGCAAAGAACCAGATGACGGCGATGGGGATGGTGATGAGCCAGAGGAAGAAAATCATTCGCTGCATCTGCAGTCCGACCAGCTTCTTGCGCCCAGAGCCGTACGCCTGAGCACACAGGGTGTCGAGCGAGGTGGCCAGGCCCTGGTAGATGGCGTAGCCCGTGATGTTGGCCGACATACTGGCCAGACTGACGGCACCAAGTTCCACCTTGCCAATGTGACCGACTGTGAAGATACTGGCGACCGTCAGGGAGTATTGCAAGACAAAGGTCACCATCATGGGAGTCGAGTATTGGGCCAGGACTTTGGCTTCGCGTTGCCATGTGGTGTGAATCATGCCGGCTGCCACGGCTTCTTCCCATTTTGCATCCAGGTTGCTGGGATCATCCTGTCCACCATAGGGGAGGTTCGGATCTCCCAATAAGGGAGAGGCTTCTGAGGGGAGCCCGACGCTGCCATCCAGGACTGGTGAGGCTGCAGCATCTCGAGAGATCTTACGGCCACCCGGAATGGAGAGATAGCTGGCGATCACGCTTCTCCTCCGACCGTCATCGGGGCCAGCTTGAGGATGTTTAGGCGGAATGATATTGTTGTCTCTTAAGAGACTTCGTTCCTCCTCCATTGCCCGCAGCCGTTCCTTTTTAGACAGCCTCTCATGTTCTGCGGAGGAACGGGGGAGGATGGTAGCTCTGTTTCCTGCGCCGGCAAAGCTGGGTCGACGGTAGGAACCAACGAACGAGTATGAAGCACCGGGAGCAGAGGTGGAGGGCCGCAGTGTCGAAGTTTCCGAGTCTGAATCGTCCTCTGCGGCGTCCGAGTCTGTGTCTTCCTCAAGATCTCGAGCGAGAGACGCCTGCGCTATGGGGGAGGCATCAGGGAGGGAGTGCGGGAAAACTCGACTCGTAAAGCTGGTGACCCGCTCGAGGGTCGTGGGGGTTTTGGGTGGCGTGTTCATGGCGACAAATGCCTGATCTGCTCGGTGCTCTGGGATCAGTCGGTGTACTCCGCTAGAAGTTGGGATCTGAAGGTCGCATGCTCAGAAATCGGGCACTGAGAGACGGTTGCTGGGAAGGGCGACTGTCCGCGATCGAGCAGAATGCTTTATGGGCTGAGAGGGAAAAACAAAAGACTTTTGCGTGCAGACATGGGAAAATGAGGTATTGTAAGGGCTGGTGTTTGAGGAGCAACGATAAAGCTGGGACTGGAACCCTGGCTCATGAATGCTGGCTGGTCTGGCCGGTCGGTGGCCACTACTGGGCAGTGGGCACTCACTGGTGGCACCCCCATCTGGCACCTTGCGCTGCGCAATAAGAATAATGCGTTACTATCGGCTGCACTGGTCACTTTGGGCCTGGCGACCATCCAAGCTCCGGGCTAGTGGTGCTTTGATGAGCAGTGGGCAGGGATGCCGATAGCCACAATACCATGTCGCCGACCACTCGCTGCGTAATCCGCGCGGGGGCATGCAGGCGAGGATCCAGCACGACAGTCCAGTCTTGTGGAATAATCATGATTGTTCCGGGAACTCCTTGGAGGAATGAAAAGTTTTGTCCATCTGATGAGATCGTGAGATCCCAGTTTCTCAGCTGCCAGCCGGAGCCAGGTGCACGTACTCGTAGCTTTTGAGTACGTACTCTACCTAGAACCAACGCAGGTACCAACGCTATAATATCTGGCACCTAATAGATACCTGACCTTTACCTATGGCTCCTGCGTTTCCTGCCTCGTGGGTCGTGACTGGTGGTAACTGCCCGAGTGCTGAGCCTCAGCTCCCCCACGGGCCACTACTACTAGACTTGCCAGTAGCCGTAGCACCTGAAAAGTAGGTCCTCAGCCTAACTGAGCCTCCCAGCACCGACTCGAGCCTGGAGACTCTTTACGGCGCTTCAGGGCCATTTAAGGCTCAACACCCAAGGCCCCAAGGCCCAGTTTGATACACCGAGGCGTTTGCGTCATTGCTCAACTTCGCACCTCATCCAACCTCAAACTCAAGCACCATTAACATTGCTTGTATACTCGTTCTTTCATCCTGCATTCATCCATTCTGCTATTCACTCATTCTTTTCATCAATTTCTTATCATTCCCATCCACGCCGAGGACTTCACCATGTCCTTCCATCCACCGTTCGTGAGATAGCGTTTCACACTCCCTACAAATTCTTCACCCCGCCACCAACATGTCGACCTCGGCCACCGCTGCCCCTCCCCCCGAAGAGCCATGGCACTTCCTATGCATGCCTTTTGGTGCCACCATCAATGCAGATGAGTGAGTTCTCCGTACTCCGTACTCCGTACTCCGTGATGGAATGGAGGTAAGGCAGTGAAGAAGAAGATGAGATTGAAAGTTTCTAGATCACCTCCCGACAGTCCCATCAGGATGTTTTTGCAGCGACCTCTCTACGCACCGCTCTTGTTCTCCAACATTTCGTCCGATGCTCGAGATCACTGTGCCAATGAGCGAACCTTCTTGTCGTGGTTGCGGCTGTCTGTCTACATGGCCGTAGTCTCGATTGCCATCTTCATCAATTTCCACCTCAAGAGCGCGCCCACCTCGTTCGAACAAAGGCTCTCGCGGCCCCTAGGCATCATATTTTGGCTGCTTTCCCTCGCCTGTCTCGTGAGCGGGATGGCGATCTACATGCGCACGGTGACCAAGTATGCCAGGCGGCGGGCGCTGGTGCAGTCGGGGATCAAGACTCAGCTCGTATTTGGGGTGGTAGCCGTGGCCATCATCGCAGCGTGCGGCCTCTTTCTGGGCGCAGAAGTGCAGGCCTCGAAGGGAAGGCTCCGGCTAGCATAGGGAGATGATGATGAAAATATTATTGCGTCGATAGACGCCGATGAAGCGCAGCATCTTGTGTACTTGTAGACTTCTCCACAGCGACGAACACCGTACTCGTACGCGGCTGACCCGTGGGCCGTGGATTATTGGCATTATATTGGCGTGAGTTCGGAGTGAGACGCGTCGAGCGCGACGGCGCGGATGATTGGGTGGAATGTGTTCAGCCAGCGTCAAATCCGCAGTCAAGCAGTCAACGCAGAACTCTCCTCGCTCCCTTCTTCCTCTCCCTCACACTTGCCATTCACTCAATTGCTCACATTCACGACCCTCGTCCTCGCCATTCACTCTCCCGTGTCCTGATTCCTGCAGCTACCTCCTCGCCGCATGAGTAAACATCGGCCTTGATCCGCAGGACTGTCTGCCGCCAGTGGCTCCTAACCTGTTGTCCGTCCCGCTCCCTTTCCATCACCCAAAACAATGGACGTCGACTACCCCGCCGATTCGGCATACAACCCTCACATCGTTAATGAACAAGACCAAATCGAAGACACCACCGCCATCCAAAATGGCCATCCCTCACAGACTGCCACTCCCACTCCCCCCGCCGACGACGCTAACCAGCGGTACGACTCCCCAAACCTCTACCAACAGCCGAACTCGCGGCCTGGATCTGGCCTGGGCGGCCAGCAACAAACACAATACCAGGAGAACAGACAGTCACAACCCGCCAGCAAATCAAGCGTCGTCATCAAAGTTGGAATGGTGGGCGATGCTCAGATAGGAAAAACAAGTCTAATGGTCAAATATGTCGAGGGCAGCTGGGATGAGGATTATATCCAGACACTAGGTGCGCTCTTTTGGTCCTGTCCTCTCTTGAGCTACGCAGCTAACCGCAGGTGTTTTATCTCCCAGGTGTCAATTTCATGGAAAAGACCATCTCCATCCGCAACACCGAGATCACCTTCTCCATCTGGGATCTGGGTGGTCAACGAGAATTCGTCAACATGCTGCCTCTGGTTTGCAACGACGCAGTGGCCATCCTCTTCATGTTCGATCTCACGCGCAAATCCACGTTAAACAGCATCAAGGAGTGGTACAGACAAGGCCGTGGCTTTAACAAGACTGCCATTCCTTTCTTGATCGGAACGAAATATGACCACTTTGTCAACTTCCCAAGGGAGGATCAAGAGGAGATAAGCAATCAGGTACGAAGATACAGAAATATTTACTGCCCGCGAGTATGCTAAGAGTGATCAATCTAGGCCCGCAGATTTGCTAAAGCCATGCGTGCAAGTCTTATTTTCAGCAGTACGAGCCACAGCATCAACGTGCAGAAAATCTTCAAGATCGTTCTCTCCAAGGCGTTTGATCTGAAGTGTACGATCCCGGAAATCGAAAACGTCGGCGAGCCTCTTCTCCTGTACCAGTCAGTCAATTGAGGCCGACCAAACAAACGCAGCACACGGGATATTTTGCAGTCGCTGCTGAACAGTGACGGCAATGCCACGTAATTGACTTCCCTTGAGAGGATGCCAGAGCGAGAACAAACTCCATCACTCTATCCAGCCATCACACACGGTTTTCCTCAGCCTCTGTCAGCTGCAATACTATCTCGAGGGTAGTCTCCATCAAGGTTTTAATACTTTTTGTCTTCCCCGTGTCTTCATCTCGCCTTACCTGTTGCTTTGTTTCTCAAGAAGTTGGTCCATTAATCCAATGAAGAGGGGCAATTGATGGGATGGGCACGCCTATCAATTCCAGCGCGCGTTTCGGTTTCAACGACATGGGTGTTTTCGGTTCACACACGAAACGACTCTCTTAACATCTTGCATTGCGAAGGACAAAATGGGGGCCGGAGTGGAGGGGGGGGCCTTTCGGATCAGGGCATTGTGGTCTTGTCCAGGATAGAGAGAGTCGGGGCGGGAAGGAGAATCAAATGGGATGACGCGGTCGGTACGTGACATGTTGATCACGGCAGACAGCGGGAAGTGCGCATCTTGAATCTATGTCTACTTCCCATCTCATCGCTTCGCTAGATGAGAGGAGGGATCCCGCGGGCCCTCAGCATGCCGCCTTTGCTCATCTGGGGACCGAGAACGCGTTTGAAGAAGTAAGGAATTGAGAATGACAAAGAGAAACACAGAGAAAGACAGAGAGAGTACCTTATGTACGAACGATCATCAAGAGCCCACGGGAAACGAATGACATGAAACACCTCAATCTCGTATCTGCCTCTCTTAAGACGTGGTTTTGCATTGAGCCGAGCCGAGCTGAGCTCAGGAAGTTTGTAGTTGTCGTGACTTGCGAGCGACGAGCGGCATGTGCTAGAACCCTCCCTCTTTGCGGATTTGAATCTGTGCTGTGTGCTGTGCAACACCCACGACCGTCGTCTAAAGGAGAAGGAGAAGGAGAAGATAAGGTACAAACGGAGGAATTCGCGAATGCTTTTGAGAGCTAATATGTAATGCAACGCGACGCGATGCTTATTTTCGTACAACAACATGCAGGCCCATCGAATGACAGCCCATTCATTCCCCCAGGACACCACCGATCGTCCATCAGGAAGCAAGCCCCCAGCAATCTCCTCGAGGAACACGAGTCTCTCTCTCTTGTGAAAAAGTCGGCAACCTAGAGGAGGCGGCTCAGTCCCCTTCATCCGCTGAACTGGTAGGCACCTCTACTTCAAGACCTTCCCCCAACACGCTTGCATCGAGTATCTTTCCACGTGTCGCTGCCGAGCCCTCTAGCTGTCCGTCGCGTTGTCCGCCTTCCGCCAACTAAGCACCCTCGGCCAACACGTTGCGCACAACATTCACAAACTCCTTCTTGACATACTCGACGTAGCCCTTCCATGCCACCATCTCACCGCTGCCGTCGGTGCTGGCTGTGGGGAACTTGCGGTCCAGGTCTATGGTTGTCCGGATCACGGTGGCGTTGGCCTCGTTGACCTTTTCAATCTCCTGCTTGACCGCGTTCTCCTTCAACTTGGACGCCAGAACGAGCCGGAATTTCTCGGCCAGACCGGGCAAGCGGCGACGAGTTTCATCGGGGTCGATGGTGCAAAGGCGTGCAAGCATCAGGTTGCAGAGAGTCCTGATATCATTGTCGTCTGGGATACCATCCAAGATGCGGTCGAAGATCTTAGGGATCGGAAGGTGTGGGATCGCACCGGGACTGTCGAGGAGCGCGTACATGGTAGCATATGTGGATTTGCGAAGATCCAGACCTGCATCTTCGCTGTGCGTGAAGGGACCAATCTTGATCTGTTTCACCAATTCTGGCTTGATTCGCGAGTCTTCCAGGACGTTGGGCAGTAGCTGGCCGATGTCTGGAATCACCAGTTCCGGTTTGTTGTGAATGGCAGCGTTCAGGGTTGTCACAGCGAGACGGCGGTTCGAAATGTCGCTGTCGTTCAACATCGTTTGGAGCATTGGTGTCATCATCTTGACGAGCAGGTTGTTGTAGGAATTATTCGTCTCGCCCAAGGTGAAACGGAACGCGGAGATCACAATGCCACGAACCGAAGGGTTGGGATCTTCCAACTGTTTCGACAGCTCTGGGACATATGTGTTTGGATCGAGTGTCGCAAGTCTGCCGATGCATTCCGCACCCACAGCACTGTTGTCCTCCGCTTGCGATGCTGAGAACAAGCTCTGCCACAGTTCTGCTGCATACGGAGCCATTTCTCCTAGCGAGCTGTCTGAATGTTCCAGGATCTCCTTCAGGGAATGCAGGTAGAGGTAGTCCTCGCTCAACGAATGCTTCAAGCTATGAAGAATCACCGGCAGGCACTCAGAGACATTGTTTGAACTGGCGCTGCCCAGTGCGACTGCAGCAGAGAGCCGAACCTTGTCCGAGTCTGCGGACAAGCATTTGATGAAAACCTCGAGCTTCACAGGAGAATTGGAGCCCATCCTAAATCCCACTTCGCCCAAAACAGTCAAGGCTAAGCAGATGGCTCGAATGTCTTTGGATGACTCGAGCTCGTTGAGGAAATCTGATATAGTGACTCCCAGGTTGTCCCCACCGTAGACCAACAAAGTGCCGATCGCTCGTCCGAGAACAAGGGTCTCACCAGTAGTGCCAACGGTCAGGAGGCCCTTCATAAGCGGCGCCCCGACACCCTGCTCGCCAATGACTTTCACAACCAGAAGATATGCTCGGAGAGGCGGTCCTTCTAGTCGAGCTTGAGTGATGCCGCACAAGGCGCCGACGACCTCCGCGTTGACCAGGGCTTGCGGATTGGTTGGAATGAGCTTTGACAATATGACCAGTGCAGGCGTCAACATATGCAGGTCGGTGACCGATACCAAAGGCATCAACAGGCTTTGAAGCTGCAGGATCGTGGTGGTCTCATACTGAGAAGACGTCACAGGATTCAGCGCAATATACTGGAGCGACTCCAAGCATGATCCTCGTAGGGCGCGATCAGCTTTGCGAAGTTGGTTCGCCATTTCCAGCGAGACTTCCTGGATCCAACCGGCGCCAAGGCTATCGTGAACACTTGCTGCCTCGCCGATGAGTCCAATGGCTCTCGCACTGGCGAGTCTGGTGGTTTCGTTCTTCAATCTGTCGTTGAGAATACCGAGACTCTTGATTCTTGCCGAAGGAGACAGGAGTTGGGTAGAAGATGTTCTTGCAATCAGGACACCAAACACCTGAATAGCGCGATGGCGGACTTCAAGATCGATGCTGTTGTCCGTGACTCGCTCAACAATCACATCCCACAACTTTTCGATGTGCATCGCATGGTCCTGATTTGCGGTCGGTAGTCTGGGTGGAGTGAGGGCCTTGACAAACTGTTCAACGGTTGCAAGGGCTTCGGTTGAGACTTTGTAATTTCTGTCGCGTGTAATCCCAATGACTGGTGGTATGAGGGCAATGACGAACGGAATCAGGACCGTGGTACCATTAGTCTCCGCAATAGCACTGATCAACGTCAATGTTTCGATTTGCAGACTTGCGACGGTCGCTGAAGTTCCCGAAGCTGTGCTTGCAGATCCGGAGCCGGTCGAGGGTTTCAGAGCGTCGGCGATGGGGTCCTCCAATTGCTGAAGGTGATCTGACAAGATACCATTGCGAGCGAGTGTAAGAGTCTTGAGCATTATGACCGAAGCCTGCTTTAATGTCATACTGGCCTTTTTCCACAACTTACAAATGGCTTGAACAATTTTTGGTACCAACCCAACGAGTTCGGCTTGAGAACCTGTTGGTGGAGAGGCTGGCACGACTGGAGGACTGGACCGGATGGAAATCAGACCTCTGAGGTCTGGGTCTTTCCGATCAGCTTCACTGTCTTGCCGTCTGCGTTTTCGGGTATTGGTCGGGGCGGCCGGGTTCTCCGAAGAATCAACTCTGGTGAGGGCATCGGACAAGCCAGATCCAGTCTTTCGAATCAGAGCCGTGGTGGCAGCGATAACCTCCAGTCTAACACTGTCTTCTCGCTCGTTGGAGAGGCGAGAGATCAAAGAAGGTGCAATCTTCTCGAACACTAGCGCCCGATCGTCTGCTGAGACACCGGCAACAATAGTGTAGAGAACCTTTGCAGCACATCGTCTTACTTTCCAGCTCAAGTCATCCACATCGCTGAAAGCGTCATCGTCGTCCAACTCTGCGTATTCGTCGTCCTCATCATCGTCCGGAGCGTCTTCTGTGATGCCGTCGTCGGAGCTACTTTCTTGAAGACCTTCCATTTCATCCTCGTCGACATCGGCGACGTTGGGGTCATACTTGAGATACCTCAAAGCCGCGTCAATAGCGTCAGCAAGGTGAGGCTTCGTCTCGCGAGGACAGGATCCGAGCAGAGCTTCTAGGGAGATAAGGGCCGTTTCGCGCAATTCTTCGATCTCTGGATCCACTTCCGGCTCTTCATCGATCGACATGTTCGAGGACATTTCCTCGCGGCTCAGCACTTGGAGCGTATACGGCAGAACTTCGTCGAGGTAGGGTCCGAATTTCGCCGGGCTTGATCGAGCGAGGGTTCCAATAGTGGCGATGAGAAATTTGCGATGTTCCGTGCTCAGTTGCGAATGCTGGAAGCTGTCGGTCAGGGCAGACACGAAAGAAGACACTTGGGCGTTGTTGAAGTGAACCAGCAATGCTCCAATACCAGCCAGAGCTCGCTTCTTGACGACCCCTCCAGCCTGGGGACTCTCGATGATGTACATGACAGATTTTGCAAGCTCGATCAGTTCCAAATCGTGCAATAAGGGTCCGTAGCATTTCACGATCTCGATCATGACATCCACCGCGTCGCTGCTAAAGCCCTTGTCCTTCTGCTTGTCCAACAGCCCTGTGGGAAGCTGAGGAGCGGGCTTGCCTGTCGGCAAGACAACACGCCCGACTAATCTTGGTATTAACACCTTGCTCACGGCAGCGTATGCTTCTTTGACCTCTGGGGCCGGGTTTCCACTTGGGGCTGGCTGGGGGAGTGTTGCGATGAGGGTTCGTAAGGCGGTGTTGGGAATGGAGATATCGATGTCGCTCTTGGTGAGATCAGTGAGTTTGTCGATCAGGGGGGCGATGGTGTCGCCTGGCACACGCGCTGCAAGAGGTCCGATGCTGTAAATCTTAGTTTGAGTTGACTTGCTGATCCACAGGCTTTCAACCTCACCATTTCAAGGCTTGATTCTGAACTTCGCCATTCAAATCGGCCAACGCCTTCAGTAGACCCTCGATAATTCTGGCGGCTGTATGTGTGTCGTTTTTCACATATTCGGAAGCTGGGGAGGTGAGAACGGTTATGAGGTCGCTGAGCTGCATGTAACGGATGTCGGCGTCGGGGTCGTTGATCTTTGTGAGCAGAGACGAGATGCTCTGCGCGGCGGCATTGCGATCTCGGGCCATGATGACCGAGACAAGAAGACGACCGCGGCGTGCGAGCAGACGAGAGGATAGAGGAGAGGAGAGGGTTGCAGACTCAGGGCATTCGGTTCTGGTCTATCGAGAGAGCATGAGAAAAGTGGTTGACCAAAAAGTGCGGAGACACCTCTGTTGAGTGATTTGAGGCGCAGGCAGATTCGATCAGTGAATGACGCGCTTGAACGCTTCAAAGAGAAGAGGTCGAGTAGTGGGCTCCAGGGTTGAAAGCAATCAACCACAGAACACGAGATTTGTAGACAGTTGTGACGGCGAGGTGAAGCGAGGCACACGTTGAATGTGATATTTGGAGGGGAACGAGACAGTTGGTGGAGTGAAAGGCGGCAGCAGTATGGAGACAGGTACGAACGAGTACGAGTCGCACTGCAGACTGCTGTGCTCTACTCGTAGACACAGTCGGTAACTGCCTGCTCAACGGCCAATGACGTCTACGCTCCGAGCGGTGGAGTGACGGGCCTTGGCTGATGGCACCCGATCATTCGCCGGGAGACCTTCTGTTCCTGAAGCTCCCCCGGCACCGGCACCTGCGTAATAATAATTGCGACAGCCGTCTTCGCCCGTTGGAATTGGAGCTTCCAGAGAGAGCTTTTGTCTGTCCCAGTCGACTCCTCCATTCAGCTTCAGCAAGCGCTTCCCGCAGCCACTCTTTCGACGTCGTTCGCCTCTCTCCCAATGGTTCTTCCCAGGTCGACAGCCCTCCGGGGCGCCATCCGGTCGTACTCTCTCCCCCGAGCGGCACTCCAAGCTCGAACAAGCCTCCGTGGAGTTGCCCGAAGGACCTACGCCAGTGAACATGGCGCAAACAAGGGCAGCGACATCCCTTGGTTAGTTGGATCTGCTGGTCTGTCACAAACAGCTATTGACAAGTGCTGCTCTCAGGTTGATCGGCTCTATTGCCGTCACGGTCCCAGCCACCTTGTGGCTGCTGCAACAGGGACCTAAGAAATCTGACCACGGCCACGGCCACGACAGCCACAAGGCTGAAGAGCACGCCGAGGAAGCTCCGGAAGAAGAATCCAAGGAAGAGCCAGAGGAGGAGGCCAAGGAGGAGGCGCCTAAGGAAGAGGAGCCCAAGGAGGAGGAGTCCAAGGAGGAGGAACCCAAGGAGGAGGAGCCAAAGGAAGAAGCCGAGGGTGATAGCAAGTCTGAGAAAAGTGATGAAGAGTAAGGTTTCCAGCGTCGGTGCTGCGTTGACTGTCTTGGCTGTTGTCTGTGATGCTTTGTCCAGTTTCAAGCAGAAATCAGCAGACTGACATGACCGCAGGTCTTCGGAAGGCTCATCATCTGGAGGCGAGAAGAAGGGAGACAAAGATGTAAGGCTAAATCTGTGAATCCTTGAAAGGATCTTTGGTTGACTGAATCATGACAGGCCCAGGGTGACATTTCGCATGCCAACCACCCCGACATCGCCAACCCTGAGAAGAGCAAAAAGGCTGAGGGCGTTCCGGAGACGGCCAAGATCCACGGCACCGTCGACAGCTCGAGACCTGTCGGAGGTAAAAAGGAAACTTGACCGTACAAATGATCTTGGGAACCGCGTGTTTTTGATGAATTCCGTCGATGTGGAGATCCTTTGCACCTAGACTGGTTGCTGTCCAAATCGCATTTGGTGGATGCTGACGTCCATAGCTATGGTCTTCATTACTGTGTAGAAAAAGCATTCTGGGAACCTGTGTCAACCTACAACAATATCCCGATTCGTCGTCGTGAGGTCGCTCCCTGCGCAGAGAGGGAGTTGCTCGTCCTCGTTGGACCAGTGGTTTGATAGAATACGGCCCACCCGCTGCCACGATCAAGATAATTGGCGCAAGACCGCATGTCATGCTCGGACAATAATGCGGCGCCCTAAGAACATCCCTGGGCTGGAGTTGCACCTATCTGCCTTACATCTAGATCTATCATATAAGGATGAAGAACCCCTGGCAGGTAATGGAATCATGCGCTCCGGGAGCACGACAGATTAATGGCCCCTCTCGAAGCGACAAATGCCCCAGGAATCGAGCTCGGCCATCAAGGCCCAAGGCTGAGCAGCTCCACTCCAGACCCGTGATGACTTCCTAATCAGGACTAGTTGCTTTCACAGCCAGTTCCAACGTCGAGACAGTTACACAGTTCAACTCAGGCCGCTTGCTATTCTTGACTCTGAATTGGAAACAAACCAATACCCTGGGTTTTATATCGCCTTTTTCCTTTTCCACTATCAAGTATCACGAGTCCACCCACTAGCCTTCAAAGACCTACGTCGCATACATAAACCTCGGAGAATCATCGCCCATATTCACAATCTCAGCCTCCGTCTTCCCCTCAATCTTATAGTCCTCCTTACCTGCGACTCTGCGCGCATTCGCCCGGAGATAGTACATAAACATGCTGCCGTAGATGAGGGTGCCGATCGACACCCAACCCAGAACGGCTCCGTTGCCCTGTAGGTAGCGGGGGCCGAAGTTTCGAGTGTAGAGCTGAGTCAAACACGATTGGTTAGTAGGTAAGGTCAAATTTATAACATGGATGGAGTGGAGAGGATAGAGGAGAAACAAAGGGTACTTACGAACGGGACAACGACGCCGGATAGATTGGAGATTGTCAGCTGGAAGGCGACCGCGTACGCCCTCTTCCCGTATTGAGGGCAATCTGTTCGTCTTGTCAGCATTCTTTTTAATCCGGGCTTGGGGATTTAGGGGAGCTCAAGGCCACATACTCATCGGGAGCCACGCCAGGGGCATTCCCACAAAGACGTACAGACCCATCCCCACCAGCACACAGCCGCCGTAATGCGCACCAGGCCCAACTGGCGCCAGAAGGACCGCGTATCCGATGACTGAGACGACGCCACAGGCGGTTGGGAAGCATCCTCTATACTGCAGCCGGTCGGAGATCCAGCCGATAACGATGTAGGTGATGACGCCGATGGCGTAGCAAGGGATTGTCATGGCGTTGGTGGTGACGCGGTTCCACGTGCCCAGGTCGAGGATGATGGTGGGCAGGAACGTGCTGTAGCCGTAGAGCATGGAGGCGCCGCAGAACTGGCCGAAGGCCATTGTGTAGACCTTCCAGTCCTTGATGGCCTTCATGACGTCTCTCTTGTCCATCTCATCCCAGGAGGCGTGGAAGCCTGCCTGCCGTGCCCGTCTGGCCATCAGGAGCTCTCTCTCCTCGGGTGAGAGGTACCCTGCCGTCTGTGGCGAGTCGGCCAGGCAGAACCAGGTGACGACTCCCAGGATGACGGTGGGCATGCCTTCGATAATGAAGATCCACCGCCAGCCTTCGAGGCCGCCGACGTTGTCCATGAACCCAATCCCGTAGGCGACGAGGCCACCGAGGGCACCGGCCACGCCGTTGCAGGTGAAGAGCCAGGAGTAGCGAAGGCCCAGCTCCTGACGGGTGTAGAAAGTTGTCAGGTACAGACTGAGGCCCGGGAACAGGCCGGCTTCAAAGATGCCCATGATGATACGGCAGACGACCAGTCCTGCAAGGTTCTGCGTCAGACCCGTCAAGGTCGAGACGATGCCCCAGGAAAATGTTATGAAGGCCAGCCAGCGGGACGGTGTCACTCTCTTGATGACCATGTTGGATGGGATCCTGGATGGGGTCATGTTATTCAATGTGGTTCTGTTTCGGAGGCACAGGAAACATGATATGCCACATACTCGAAGAGCACATAGGTGACAAAGAAGATGCTCACCGCCAGCTGGAACTGAGATCCCGTGAGTCCCAAGCTCTCTTCCATACCGTAGATTCGGGCATTTCCAATATTCACTCGATCCAGGAAGGACTGTCATTGAGCAGTCAGAAAGAAAACAGCTCAGTCAGAGACGAGTACACTCACAAAAAGATAAAGGCCCATGATCAAAGGCATGATTCGAATGCCCATCTTTCGAAGAAGTTTCTTCTCGGCAGCATGGTCGATAGCGAGCACGACATTGGTAATGCCAACATTCTTCTCGCTCTCGGAGGGATTGACGTCCATGTCGACCTCTTGGGCAGAGGGGATATCCTTTTCTGCGACGGCCATCACGGGAATTGTCGATGAATGGGCAAAGAGAGTCGAGAGAAGTCTGGCAAAGAAAGTTGTTTGCTGGCTCGGGTTGTACTCTGGAGATTCACATGAGGCCTTCGCTACAGTTTTTATAATGTCGCGGGGAGCAGGGAGCGGGAACATACCATCGCATCGCATCATGCGTTCACTTGCCCGGTCAGGGGAGTGTATCGAGGGAAAAGATGGGCATGCTCCGCGTTTCTCCAGAGATTACTCCATACCCCGGGGTTTGGCTGCAGACAGGTACGAGGAATGACAAAGAAGACTCCACTCTCGGCTCGTCACTATCCCGACTCCTCTGTGCATGTTGTAGCTGGTTGACTTGTTCGTTTCCCTGTCATTCCCGGTCCTGGGAGAGTGGGCCCGGAATCCGGAATAACACCTAACCCGGACCCCAGATTCCAAGGTCCAGCCGGTTTGGGGATAGTTGGAAAGTCTATCTCCACCGTCGATTCTTCTCTCATCCCCTCTCTTTTCAGACTAAAGTATTCCGTACCTGTGCTCTGGTTGTCCTTTTGTCGGAATTAGGCAATGGACACCCTAATGCACAATTTCATCCCCAGAATTGAAATGCAGAATTCGAGAAGGTGAGCTTTTCTTTCCTCTTCTTCCCGGATGGAAATTGGGAGAATACCGTTCCAGAGTATGGCCTTCCCAGTCAAGAGGACGTGCATTAAAGGGGGTAAGATGAGAGTCTTCAAGTTTTTCACTCACTTGCCCTGTTGAATTACCCAAAAAGCCCTTCCAGCTCAAGCCTCTTCCCTTTCACCTCCGTTTTCTGGCGCAAGACCAGATATTTGCTCGAAGCAAGTCAGACATCTTTCAACCACAACTGCCACGATGGCGGCCTCACCAGAGAACGGACGGCTCAATCTGTCTCAGGAACCAGCCAATGTTCAAGATCCAGGCACCCAACTGCCCAACACCCAGCCGCAGCACCGCACTGAAGAGGACGCTTTCGGCCCTGTGAGTATACCGGCTGGCTACTATTGGGGCGGACAAACTCAGCGAGCCCTTGCCACCTTCGGCGGAGGAGTCGAGCAATTCCCGCCGGAGCTCATCCATGCCTTTGGTATGCAGAAGATTGCCGCCGCCAGGGCCAACTGTCGCCTGGGCGTGCTCGACCAGAGACTCGCCGATGCCATCTGCGCTGCGGCGCAACAACTCAGCCGGGGCGAGATGGACGACGAATTCCCGCTCTCGATCTGGCAGACCGGCTCAGGAACCCAGACAAATATGTGCGCAAACGAGGTCATTGCCAACCGGGCCAACGAACTGCTGGGCCAACCCCTGGGCACAAAGTCGCCCGTGCATCCAAACGACCACGTCAACCGGTCCCAGTCTTCCAACGACACCTTCCCCACAGTCATGCACATTGCGACGCTGTTCGCGCTCCGCAAGCAGCTCCTGCCGGTCCTCCAGCGGCTGGCAGACTCCTTCCGCTCCAAGGCAGAGATGTTCTCCGCCGTGGTCAAGATCGGCCGGACCCATCTGATGGACGCCGTGCCCATGACAGTCGGACAGAGTTTCGACGCCTACGCGCACCAAGTGTCACACGGGATCCATCGCATCCAGGACACCATCCCTGCCTTGCTTAGACTCGCGCAGGGAGGCACGGCGGTCGGGACGGGACTGAACGCCCCCACCGGGTTCGATCAGGTATTCTGCGCCGAGTTGCAGACCCTATCCGGAGAAAATTTCGTACCCAACCCGAGCAAATTCGAAGGCATGGGCAGCCACGACTCCCTAGTCGAGGTTTCCGGGTCCCTCAACACACTAGCCGTCTCACTGCTAAAGATCACAAGCGACATCCGCTTCCTGGGATCCGGGCCCTACTGCGGCCTAGGCGAACTCGCCATCCCCTCCGACGGCCTCAGCTCCTCCATCATGCCAGGGAAGCGCAACCCGACGCTGGCCGAGGTCGTGGCTCAAGCCTGTTTCCAGGTGTTGGGCAACCACGTCACGGTCAGCATGGCGGGGGGGTCCGCGGGGGGAAACTTCGAACTCAACGTTGCAAAGCCGATCATTATCTACAACGTGCTCCAAGCCGTGCGTATCCTGTCGGACAGTATCGAGGCCTTCCGCGTGAAACTCGTCGACGGGATTGAAGTGAACAGGGACACATTGTCGCAGAATGTGGCCTCGTCTCTGCTCGTTACGACGTCTCTGAATCCGGTCTTGGGGTATGACAAGGTGGCACGGATCACGCAACGGGCGTGTGAGACGGGTGTGACTCCTCGACAGGCGGCTGTTGAGATGGGGCTTTTGGAAGGTGATGAGTATGCTCGTTTGACGGATCCGTTGAAATTGGCATTGCCACATCTCGAATGAGATCCTGGATGGGATTTTAAATCTTGGGTGTAGCATGTATGCAGAGTAGATACATAGAAATGACTACCTAGTGTAGATCCACTTCTTTTCCCCTTCTCACTTTTCTCTTTGATAATACCGGCCTTTGAAGAACAGTCAGAACCAAAAGACCGACTGTAACGAATATCTCAAACATGAGACTGGAAACAGATATATGCCACAAGAGTCTTGGATTCCCATTCATCAATGATGGGACTTCTATGTACACAACTACAAGCCAAACCATTGGCCAACCTCGCGCATCCGCAAACTTCTTCCTCGATCAATCCGCCTCGCCTCTAGCAATCTATCTTCTCAGTCGTCGAACCCGGTCAGACATTCCTCTTTCTCTTCGAGTCTTCTCCGAATTCCCAATCAAATCCCATCTACAGTCAAAGTCCCCGTCTTGGTAATAACATATTCCGCCACGGCCACATCCTTTCCAGACTCCTTACCGTATCCCGATTCCTTGATGCCTCCGAAGGGGCTTTCACCTGCTGATTGGTTTCCTTTTAAATCGTGTATCAGTCAGCACGCCAAAATATAAAACTGATTTCGGATGGGATGGGATGGGATGGGAAGGGATGGGAAGGTTGAAAGGGGAATTTGGGGGAAGTTGAGGGAACGGGAACATACCGGTATTCATGCCGATCATACCTGCCTCGAGATTCTCCAAAAGTCGCCATGTTCGATCGACGTTCTTTGTGAAGAAATATGATGCTAGACCCATCTGTTTTTCGACATTGATAAATTTCCCCCGGTCAGTGCTTCGCTCTTCTCAAATCACCAATGATCTGATAAGAAGGGGAATTCTGTGAACTTACACTCGTATTATTAGCCTCCCTCACAACCTCCTCCTCCGTCTGAAACCTATACAACGCAAGTATAGGCCCGAACGTCTCCTCCTTCGTGACACGCATCTCCGCCGTCGCATCCGCAATAACAGTCGGTTCAAAGAAATAACCCGGCCGGTCGACACGTTTCCCACCATGTAAGATCCGCCCTCCCTTTGCGACGGCGTCTTCAACCTGCGCTGCGACTTTCTCTAGGCTCTGAGGCGTGGTCACGGGGCCCATTGTGGTTCCTTTGTCTTCGGCGCCGTGGCCGACGATGATCTTGGAGGTTCGATCGTAGATCATTTTCGCGAATTTGTCGTAGATACCGGATTGGACGTAGATTCTGTTCGCAGAGACGCAGGCCTGGCCGGCGTGGCGCCATTTGAGAAGTAAGAGGCCTTGTGATGAGAGAAGAGGGTCAGATTTGTATGATGCAGAGAAGGAGTGGGGGTAGATGATCCTAACCTTCGAGAGCTTGGTTCAGGTCGGCGTCGTCAAAGACTATAAAGGGACAGTTGCCGCCGAGTTCCAGACTGACTTTCTTGAGTCCGTCCGCACAGATTCTGGCAATCAGTTTTCCAACGCGTGTCTAAGGGGTCAAGAAACATCATCAGCACCTTGCAACTTTCCGAATCCTTGATGCATGCAAACTGAAGGGAACCTACCGAACCCGTAAACGTGACCTTATGCACCAACGGATGGCGACAGAGCTTCTCACTCAACGCCGGTGTATTCGCCAGACTAGTGGTCAAGACACTCAGACATCCCGCAGGAAACCCAGCCTTCTCGGCCAGATGCACCAAAGTCAAGATGGACAGCGGCGTCTCCGGCGACGGCTTGATGACCATGGTACATCCCGCAGCGAGAGCAGCACCTGCCTTCCTCAGAATCATGGCGATGGGGAAATTCCACGGCACAAGCGCGACAGCGACGCCGATGGGCTGCTTGATAGTGAACACACGTCGGCCATTCTGTGCGGGCTGGTGGACGGTGCCGAAGATGCGCTCGGCCTCGCCTGCGAACCACCACGTGAAGCTGAGGGCGTAGTCTATCTCTCCCAGGGCCTCGGCGATGGGTTTCCCCGTCTCGTAGGTAAGGATCGTGGCGATGTCTTGCCTGTGTTGGCGGATCAGGGCGTCCCAGTTGAGAAGCCAGCGCGCACGGTTTCGGGGGGATTCTCGTCGGTAGACTTCGAAGGCCGCGTTGGCTGCTTGGACGGCGGGGTCGACGTCTGCTTCATTGTTGTCTGGGGCTGATGCCCATACTTTGCCGCAGCCGGGATCTTTTCAGAACAGAGAAATGAGTTCATCAGACACAGCTCATTCGTTTCGAGGAATACAGGTTATGGAAAGTGTCAAACTCACCAACAATGTCGAACCGAGCCCCAGATGCTGCTTCCACCCATTTGCCCCCAACATAGGACTTGTCTTTGAAGAGTTCGGGTTCTTTCAGCTGTGCAAAAAGTCAGTCAGTCCGTTAAATGCCCCCGTGATCAGTGCCCGGGCCCTCCCTACTCACCGTGAAAGGCAACGAGGGAGCCATTTTGCGATGTAGTCTTCGGAGTCGAGATGAAGCAGCGATACTCTTCTTCGGCTTTGAGTACGGGAAGGTTTGAGTCTGCTGCGGATCTGAAGAGAAGAGTCTCAACGTCGTGGGCAATTTAACATATATTTCGTTACTAACAGCAACACAACCAGCGACGGGTCGGGAGATTCTCTGTACTCGCGTCAAGGAAAACATTGCGTCTTTGATTTTCATCTGATGAACTATCGACCACGAATCAGATAGCAGACGCAATAGGCGATTGACGAACGGTCGCTTTATCCCGGGGCCAAAACCCCATGAACTGCCCGGGGCGGAGAACAAGTGGGTTCCTGAGGAGTGGAGCCGATCTGGAGTGCCGGAGTATATGCAAGGAACTTACTAGTTAGTTGCTCGAGTGGGATTGCCGGAGGTACGAGTATGCCCGAGGAGGTGGTCAAACCTCCAGAGGGCCGTGGGCTTTGATAATGGCCCAAAGTGGAAGTTGCAAGGTTTCGTTTAGCATTGAGAGACGCTGGGGTCTGGGTACTGTGAATAAAGCAGCCGAGATGTCAAACTCTCTCCGGTTGCCGGTCGGGAGAAATCTTGAGCATCGAGCAGAGAGATGGCCATTGCTCGACAAAGCCCAAGCATCTCTCTGCCGACGGAACACGCAAAACGCCCCTGAACTTTGGAGCGATGATGAAGCATACCAAGCATTCGGGTTAAGTGATATATTAGATACAGTAGAGACAGTTTCGAGTTAGCCGGACTCAAACCCCCAGGCAGCAGGCTTTTGATTAGTAGGGGGCGGAAAATCTATTGTGGCCACTGCAGCAACTCCTTGATCGGAGTCAAGGCCGCAACGAGTGGGAATCGGGTTTCGGACGCCGAAATCAACTGCGTGAAATGCGCCAGTATCAACGTCGACACCATCCGGCCCTGGGTCTGGCCACTAGCTTGGCCCTCCGAAGTCACGACGTGATTGACCAACGTCACCCAGTACAGCAAACCTCGGAGCTCTCCCCACAAGTGCAAGAGATCTGTCTTCCGCAGGATCTCGGGGAGCTGTGCGGCACGCGACACAAAGGGGACAGCGTCAGACAACGAGCAGCCCCGATCGGCAGACTCCATCATCAATCTCGTCGCAATAACACAGGCTTCGTACATTGCGGAGCCTTCATGTGAGGAGTCGGCGGGATCGTCCAATTCTTCATCCGCCACCGCGAGCGTGCGCTCTAATGCGTTCCGGACACGTCCCAGGTTGCTGAGAATGCCAGTCCGCGACCTCTTGTAGTGGGTGAACCAAGTGCGCACCGATTGTGCCAGTTCCAGACACCTCAGATGAGCCCGATTCATCCGGGGCCTTGTCCTTTGGATCCGAGACTGAGAGGACACAAACAGTGGTGAATTCAAGCTTACGTCCGGTACGGAATCCGTCGAGTAACGCTCGAATTTCTGGAAGAGCAGAACCCATGCCTCCGTATCGAGGTGCGGAATCATCGTCAGCATTCGGTGCGCGCTGGATACCACCTTGACTAGGAAGACAAAACGTCCATCAGTCGTCGTCAGATACGCCGGGTCGGGTTGCATTCTCAAGAGAGTGCTGACAGCTTGATAATGCAGGTGATATTCAGTTGCAGAGCCATCGGTATCCAGACTCGAAGTCGACTCCGGTGAGCTCAGAGTGGACTGTGAACCTGAGCTGGCCGTGGTCGGTGATTGGGGGTACTTGGACGGAGAATTCGTCATTTCACACACGATGGGGGTTCCCAATGCCATCACGGCGAGCATGGTGTCCAAAGTTGCGATGCTCTTGGGGTCATTAACAGCCTGGTTGACCCTCCCAATGACCTCGCACTTCAGCGCCATCAGGGGCGCGTAGCACCTCCGACCGGTGATGGCCACATAGTAGGCGTAGCACAGGAGAAGACATCCGGCGTATCGGTTGCGACAGAATTCGCTGTCCCGGAGCAAAGTGTCCCTGATGAAGTCTTGGCCGAAGAATTCTTGCATTATCATCCTGACTGAATGCAAGTCCGGAGACTCCTTGCATGTAGTGGGGAGCTGAGGAAGGCATTGGAAAGCGTCGAACGCGGCGCCAAAGTAGAGGTTACCCGCCGGGATGTGGTGAGCGTTCTGGGCCATCAAGCTCGTCTCAGACCCTGGAGTAGATCCCTGGAAGCCATCAGGCTGGAGTACTTCGCTATTCTCTGGGCCCAGAGGAGTGGCGGAGCCGGAGCAGGATCGAGGCAGAGCTGGTGTTCCTCCGACCCTGGACCTCTTGTGACCCCAGTATGATGCGTGTCGTCGGGCATGACGACGAGCCTGTGCATCTACGAGCTCGCTGTACGAATTGATGAATGTGATGCTGGAGCGAGCATCATCCTTTCGTTTCCGTCGCATTGCCGGGAGAGGAAGAGAAAGGTGTTGCGGCGGAATAGGAGGAGAGTCGGGCGGAAAAGAGCAAAGATAGAGAAAGAAGTGAGGTTCCGGGGCAGCGGGGAAGAGAAAGATAGATACTCGGACCTTGCGCAGCGCCGCATTGTGCTTAGCCTTGCTCCGCGTCAGGCGTACTGAAATATGAGAGACCCGCCAATTGGCCGAGCGGCGAGGATAGGCGGAGGCTGATAGATGGAGGTGCTACTCCCGACAAGGAAGCTACAAGGGGTCTGAATGATCGTGTGGGTGACTCGGTGTGTTCCAATCATCGCCTGCCTCATACGCCGGTGCTCTGCACCTGGAGAGAGCGGGTCCGGAATAAGGATTGGGCCGGTGTCCGCGGCGCAAGGCTGCACTGCACGGATATGGCCATCCAAACTCATCGAATACAACGTTCTCGGTCGGTCGGGCGGGTGAGTGTGAATAGAGTCGTGACGAGCCGTTGGATTCGAAGCCTTTGCGATGAGTTTACCTCGATGGTAAACGTGCTTTTACAAAAGCAGTCTGAGTCATGGAGGCTGCTCTTGATGCTTCGTTGAAAGAAACGTCCAAATTTCCTTTTGCTGTGGTCGCTGCAAGTCGAGTATTCAGTTGTCCGATTGACCACTTTGACCGTTGTCTGCACAGTTAGCTCATCAGCCATGGCCGTCGCAAGCACGATGCGCGCCGTCGTTTTTAAAGGCCCCTTCAAAGTCGCCGTCGAAGATCGGCCCATCCCCAAGTTGCAGCATCCCACCGATGTCATCCTCAAGGTGAAATACACCGCTCTCTGCGGCAGCGACCTGCACTACTACCGTGGCCACCTGAAGTGCCCCTCGAACTTCATCTGCGGGCACGAATTTGTTGGAACAATCGTTGAAAAGGGTGCGGCCGTGGACGCCTTTGCCATGGGCGATGACGTCGTGGTCCCCTTCTACACAGCCTGTCTGGAGTGTTTCTATTGCAAAAGAGGGCAGGCTTCGAGGTGTCCCAAGGGAGAGCTGTTCGGAAACAGTGTGCCGGTCGGAGGTTCGGTGGATGGCGGGCAGGCTGAGTATGTTCGCGTCCCGCAAGCACAGTCCACATTGGTTATCACACCAAAGAACGTTCCGGAAGAAATGTTGGTCTTGATGGCTGATATCTTTCCGACGGGGTATTTTGGAGCCGCTCGCTTCCTCAAGAATTTGGATCCCAAAGATCGAGAATCCACCGTGGTGGTGACAGTCGGCTGCGGCCCGGTGGGAATCTGCGCCATTATATCCGCCCTGAGGTGGTCCAAGAACGTCTACGCAGTGGATTCCATTCCTGATCGATTGGCAGCAGCGGAAAAGCTTGGTGCAAAGCCGATCTTGTTATCCGATGACCCGGTGGAAAAGATCAAAGCCGTCTCCGATGGTCGTGGGGCCGACGTTGTTATTGAGGCTGTTGGGCATGCGGACGCCCTCCAACTCGCCGTGGATGTCATCCGCCCCTTCGGACAAATATCCTCTGTCGGTGTCCATACGCAGACCTTGCCTTTAAGCGGTCTCCAAATGTATGGTAAGAATGTGACATTGGCTCTCGGACGATGCCCAGTCCGGAGCATTTTCGAAGAGGCACTTGAGGTTCTGGTCCAGGAGCAGGAAAAGGTCAAGTCGCTGTTGGGGCAGATCATGAGCCTCGAGGATGCGCCGCAGGCATTCCAGGATTTTGAGCAGCAAAAGGTGTGTCCTGAAGTCACCCACAGCACCCTGCGATAAGACGAAAGACACTGACTTGAGATACAGGTGCATAAAGTCATATTCAGGCTCGACGGTTGACGCTCTAGCGGCGCTGTCGGTAAAAGAACGGCGATTCGGCCGATTTTGTACATAGATCGTTTTATAGGCCGACAAATTGTGAGGATTGTGCCCGCTCAAGATTAAATTTGGAAAAGGTCCGCCCCGGACCATCCCCAGTCCACGGCGTCGAAGTTGTTCAGATATTCCAGAGCGTTCGAGTTCCAGGCCTCGACTTGAGCTACAGCTTCCGGCTCCATGTTTTGCGGCATATCTACCGTTTGCGGGCTGATGATTGGTGTCACCCGTCCCTGCGACGTTCTGCCCATCTGGTAGAGGGAATTCTGCGCCAGAGCATTTTGAAGAGATCTGAGGGTCTCCATTGCCTGCACAATGGACTGATCTCGGAAGTCAGGGTTTTTTGGCTCTTTAAGTGCAGTTTCGTCGGGTAGATAGCATCTCAGTAGTTGCACAGCTTTCGCAATGATAGAGTTACTCGCGGATCTGCTTCCAGATCCGACCGATGGAATGCTGGATGGACTGCAGTGAGAGTAGACGTGCATCAACGCACTCTGGAAGACCACTGCCGGGCCTGAAGGGCAGATTTTCTGTAGCCACCACCCAAATGTTTTGTCTTCGAGGAGGTCGAGAATGGCCGAGCTGGATTTGAGGCACACCTTGAAACTTGTGCCGAACTCAGGAGTGTTGACATCGAAGGTCAATGCCGGCCGATGAATATGCAACATTGCAATATTGGCCAGTACTTGCAGCCAATGGTTCATGAGTAGATTTCCTTCATTCCCGTTGTCCTCAAATGTCCGGGGTAAGAATTCTCCCACCTCGAAAGGCACGACATGTGGCAAAGCGTTGAAGGCATGGTTCCACACTCTGAGATCTCGATCAAGGCGCATAATCTTTTCGGCACCACCGCGCCGCTGCGTCGTGGTGTAGAGCTGATCCAGAATTGCGGAAAATTTCTTGCACAAGAGCACATATTGATTGAATAGAAAAACGGGGGTGTTTTCTCCTGGTAGGGGGTGGCAAAGCGCGTCAACGTTAAGATCCCCGAGGATGCAGTCGACTGGCATGTCGTTATCCACGTCCACATCCTTGATTAGTTCGGGCAACCCGTTCGTAATAGATGCGATTCTAGAGATGTTAGTTTGTCTCTGGTCAACGGCACGGTGGACTGACTTGTCAAAGGCGTAGATCCACCACCAGATACGCCGTCTCAGCTCAACCGTGCCACTTTTGAATTTGAACCTTCGATCATGGCGATGGAGGCCTAATGATTGCGCTATCCGCACCATCAACCCATTCAAACTTAACATCTGGAGAGCTTGTCCCGTCAATTGGGAATGCAGAGCGCACATGATCAGTGCTTGGAGGGATTTGATATCGCCTTTTGCAGCCACCGCGTTCACCATTTCGTGCGTCGAGGCGACGAGCCACCGCCGATTGCTATCGGCGACCTGGTTCAACTCGACATCCTCGAGTTGGTTGATGCTCAGGACCATGGCCAAGATCACCATGGCAGGTAGGTCGATGTCGTCTTCGGGACCGGCAGATCCCCCCTGGGTTGGGTGCAGCAAAGTTGCCACGTCCTGCAAAATGTCCTTTCGGACAAAGATAGGGCAAAAGCTTTCCCATCGATCTATAAAAGTGTCGATCTGGTGTACATAATAGTCCAAAGAATAGATGAAGCTCTGCTGCATTTCACGTGCCCCTGCGTCCATGTGGGCTGGCGGCGCACCTTCTGGGGCAACTGCTCCGGGAATTCTGCTCGCCTCTGTGGAAGGCAACAAGTGCAGTCTGAAGGAGCTCTCCGGGAAGTGGGCAGCATAGCCCAAGGACTGGACACAGGCTTCGTCAACGCGCAGAACGAAGTGGACACCAGTGGTCGATCCAGCAAATCGACCGACTCCTGCTCCATCATGCACCAGGCGACCCATGTGTTTTATAACATACATCGACTTGTCAGGAAGCGACACGCCCGCGTCACTCGACGGTGGGTGCGACGGAGAGGTGGTGTTTTGACTTGACCCCTGATGCAGTGGCCGGGGAAGTTTCCGAGGCCGAGATGCTGAGGCCTGCTGGGAGACGCGGTCTAGTTCCTCTCGAAGAGCTTGACTAGTCTGGCATTCTGCTTGCAACCTCATTCGCAATTCTGCGTTCTCTGCCTGCAATTTCTGTACCAGAGCGTCGTCTCTGTCCGATCCAAAGCTGGCCAGGAGGTGAGTGACGTGCAAAGTCGGCCAGGCTGCTCGCAATGGCTCACCCTCGGATCTTGGTCTTTCTCCTCAACGTGGCAGATACTTTGCAGGGAGTGCTGGCCGTGGCACAGTTGGTGCACTATGGGAAGTCGTCAGCGGCCGTGTGCCAGAGGAAGTGCGATGGCTAGGACCGTGTCCTTACCGATGGGATAGCTCCATCGCACTTGATTTTCTTCCTAGACAAGACAACTTGAGTGCCTTCGTTCGTGAACAGCAGGTTATGAACATACTCTCGACATCTATCGCTGGAAGTAACGTCAGACAAAGCAGCAGCACCATTGGTATCAGCACTCACCACACTTGGCCTGTTCTCGATTGCGGATCGAGCGTTGCCTCCATCGGAACATTGGTCATGGGAACGACAATGCATTGTTTGCTGGCAACCGGCGATAGAAGAGGATTCAAGAGGGCAAACGGCAGTACGGGTATTTGATTGTGCCTGTGCCGATTCCTGGGAGGATATCTGGGGAAAATCTGGTGGAGTGTCCGCGAAAGTCAGGCAAGGACAGTTGAGCAAGCCGAGTAAGGCTCTTGCGTGAGGTGAGACTCTTCTAGACTGTACAAACACCGCACAGTACCTTGCACTTACCAAAGGTAGGAATGAGGAAAGGGTCTCTAGGCTTTGGCGCCATCAGCCTGGTCAGAGGTTGGAGGCTCGAGTCCGCCGTCAGATGTTGACGCGCCTCGGAATAACAGCTATTCCGGCGCCGGTGCCGTCTTCCCCGCTGTGCGTGACTTGCTTGGCTCCTCGGCATTGGTTTGCTCCTCCACCTCGTCACTACCGTCAGTGCGGGTTTGTCCCACTCTCGCAGCCACAGAAGATGGACCGGGGTGGGCGGCACAGTATAAGGAAGAAGTCAGATCAGAGTAGAATCCACAAACCCTCCCCTCACCGGCTGACAATGGGTACGAGTCAAAGCAGGCCCTGATCAAGAGCCCTCGGAATCAAACGGAAAACATGTCGGTCTCAGCCATCGACTCCCGGGTCTTTCGAAACCTGTTCGGGACCCAGGAGATTCGAGATGTCTTCACAGACGAGGCCTATGTGCGATGTCTGATCGAGACCGAATCGGCACTGGCTCGAGCTCAGTCGAAGGTCGGGGTGATCCCAGCGGAGGTCGGCCAGATCATCGAGGAATCACTGGCTAGCGTCAACATTGAGTACGACTGTGCCGTTCTCTACAGGACGAGAGACTAAGTCCATGCCAGTTTCGACAGATTATCGAGAGAAACCGAAATTGTTGGATACCCGGTGCTCCCGCTCGTCCGCCAGCTGGTAGAGAATACCCCATCCGAAGCGGCCAAATTCATCCATTGGGGAGCAACGACCCAGGATATCATGGACGACGCTTCGGTCTTACAGATCCGAGAAGGCCTTCGCATCGTCAAAAGAGAACTCAATTCTCTTGTCAAGACTCTGAGCAAGCTGTCTGAGACGTATCGAGAGACGTAGGTCCCCTGGATGAGGATGGCTTGCCCATGTGTCCCACATGTTGACGTTTGCTAGACCTATGCCAGGTCGGACTCACCTACAACACGCCCTTCCTTGTACATTTGGGTATAAATGTGCCGTCTACCTCTCGAGTGTACTGAGACATCAAGAACGAATTTCCGAGATGGAGAAACGATGTCTTCTTGTCCAATTTGGAGGCGCCGCTGGCACCCTCGCATCGCTGGGAATGCATCAGGGTGTGCAGGTTCGTGCCCAGCTGGCAAAGGAACTTGGTCTCATCGACCCTCCCATCACATGGCACGTGGCACGCGACACGATCGCGGAGATTCTGAACTTCCTGGGTCTCGTCGGTGGAAGTCTCGGCAAGATTGCGTACGACATCATGCTCATGTCATCCAACGAACTCGGAGAGGTCTCAGAGCCATTTGTCCCTCACCGGGGAGCCTCATCGACCATGCCGCAGAAGCGAAATCCTATCTCCAGCGAAGTTATTCTAGCCGCATCCAAGCTTCTCCGCTCCCATGCGAGCTTGGGCTTGGACGCGATGGTTGTCGATTTTGAACGGGCGTCTGGACCGTGGCATCTGGAGTGGGTTGCGATCCCAGAAGCCTTTGTCATATGTGTCGGTGCCCTGCATCAGACCAACTTCGCCCTGGCAGGGTTGGTAGTCAACGTTGATGCAATGCAAGCCAATCTCCAGTCGAGTCGGGGACTTATTGTGGGAGAGGCTGTGATGATGGGCCTCGCCCCCTTCCTGGGGAGGCAAAAGGCCCATGATGTCGTCTATGAAGCTTGCAAGGCTGCCATCGAAGAGCACCGGACCTTGTTCGATGTGCTCAACGACAATGCCGAGTTGATGGCGAATCTGGACAGCCAGCGAGTCGCCGAACTGTGCGACCCCTTGAACTATCTGGGTGCGAGTGCGATCATGGTGGACCGGGTTTTGGAGCAAGCAGCGTTATCAGAGTGGGCATACCAGAAAAACGGCCATCCCAATGGCTCAGGAAAGTCGTCTGGGCACGAGGCCAATGGAGAACATAAGCCTGGGCCTGGCGAGCATCTCGATTGAGGAGACTGTAGAAAGATATACGAGTAGAGGTGGTCCAGCAACCGCGTGTCACTGGCTGTCGGCGCGGGAATTAAATGCGGCGCACCGTCCACCGCTCCTGCCGCCCTGCGGAGTCGTCGGCGCGCTTCGACAGCTTGAGCTTCGCGTGTTTTGATTAGTACTACTACTACTGTACGTGCACAGTGCACTGCACCGCGAACCACAGCGGCTGCCAAGCATGATGCACCAGGATCCGGGATCGTCGACTCTTTTTTTCGACAGGTCCAGCGCCGCGCAGTCAGGCTTACCGATGCCTCCCACTTCACATCTGATCTGAGTCCTGCCTTCTGCGAGCTTCGATCCTGCCCAGAGCTTCGGTCTTGATCATTGCCGCTTCATCGCGCCCGATTGACGCGGATTCCGCGGTCGACGTTGACATCGTTGTTTCACCACCATGGCTCGTCCACGGCGGACATCAAGTAGCCTCGGAGGCGACCCTCGCGGTGACACCAGTGCGCCCGCGTGGGCAACACTCGCTCCTAGAAACACTGGACAGGCTCCTGTACGCTGAACCGCCAGTCTCCATCTCAGTCCCAGACGTTCCTCTCTGACGGCTCTACAGGCATCTGACAAAGACCTCAAGCCGCACTCGAAGCGACGGAAAGCGAGGTCTGCGTTTCGGAAATGGCAGCAGATCTCGCTGCGGCACACCTGGCTCAACCCTCTCATAATCATAATCGCCATCCTCATTGCCTATTTCGTTCGTCCCGGAGAGCAGAACCCGCTGCACAAGGCCATCTTCTTATCCTATCCTCTCGGTCCAGAATACCCTGGCGGGCCGAACATGTATGGGAAAGGAAAAGCAGACATTGCATTCGTCCTGTTCTACACCGTCGTCCTGACCTTCACAAGAGAGTTTTTGATGCAGAGGTTGATCCGGCCCATCGCGCTTCGATGTGGCATCAACAAAAGGGCAAAGCAGGCCCGGTTCATGGAACAAGTCTATACCGCCATCTACTTTGCCATCTTCGGCCCGTTTGGGCTGTACGTCATGTCCCGAGGGCCTCTCTGGTATTTCAACACCACGGCCATGTTCGAAGGCTTTCCCCATCGACAGCATGAAGGCGTCTTCAAAGCCTACTATTTACTGCAGGCAAGTTACTGGAGCCAGCAGGCTATCGTGCTTATGCTGCAGTTGGAGAAACCGCGAAAGGACTTCAAAGAGTTGGTTCTACATCACATTGTGACTTTGTCTCTGATCGGACTGAGTTACCGCTTTCACTTCACCCACATGGGCATCGCTGTTTATATTACTCACGACATTAGCGACTTCTTCCTTGCGGTAAGAGCTCGCATGGTCGCCCCTATCTACACATCCCAGACTGACCGACTATAGACTTCTAAGACGCTGAATTACCTGGATTCCATTATCGTGGGTCCGTACTTTATTCTCTTCGTTGGGGTTTGGGTCTACCTCCGCCACTATATCAATCTCATCATCCTGTGGGCGACTCTGACCGAGTTTCGAACTGTGGGGCCCTTCGACTTGGACTGGGAGACGCAGCAGTACAAGTGCTGGATCAGCCAAATCATCACGTTTTCGCTTCTGGCTTGCCTCCAAGCGGTCAATTTGTTCTGGCTCTTTTTGATCCTGCGCATTGCGAAGAATTATGTTTTCTCTAATGTCACGGTGGACGAGCGAAGTGAAGATGAAGAGGAGGACGAGGAGGAGGTCGAGGCCGATGTCAAGGGTGGGAAGAAAGCTGTCGAGTCGGCCAAACCGAATGGTAGCCAGCCCGTTGTCCTGCTCAATGGTGAGCCTGTCGAGAATGAGCCGAGCTCCGAAGGCATCAGGGAACGAAAGAGAAAGGGATAGTGAAAATGCAGCGTATCGGGCCTCCTGCGATTTGGAGTTTGAGAAGGCGAGGGTTTTTGTATAATTAGACTGAAGCTGAGACTGTACGAAATTCAATGTGTCCGGACCTTGAGGGGGGCGGACAATATTAATTCAAACATGAGATCTTCTGCGCTTCCTGCGCCTTCCACACTGCGACTGCGTTTAGCTCACCTTTGTAACTTGTTCAGTGTTCATACCTCCAACCTCACCCATCACCAGTCCCATATCAGCGCACCCGGTCCATCTCAGCTATCCACATGGTCGTCCTCATGATCAAACGCCCGAGACCTCACGCCCCTCGAACCATGTGTCAAGGCGTTTTGCCATTCCTCCGCCCTTGCCAGCGCGGCCCTCAAGGAACAAAGAGGCGATAGTGGAGATCCACGATGTGTCCCTTGTTCAAACCCCCATTCCACGCTTGCTCGATCACGGCATATGTTTGAAAAAGGAGCATCTCTTGGAGGAGCACGAGGATATCTCACCAAAACATTCCGGAAATGGCAGTGTGATTCCCTCTTGGAGACTACACCCATCCGCTGACTATCCAACAATAAAAGTAAAGAGATCTACTGGCTTTGCAAACCCCAAAGCATACTTCCGCAGAAGCCGTCCCCTAACGTCCGCGTCCACCCAAGGAGGGAAGAGGCCTCGAGAGATCACGGTCCGGGTCTGAGCCTGAGCGAGGTCAGCGACAGGCCACATGCAGAGCGCTTTCAGGGCAGACGGTGTTGAGGGCCAGGCTCGACATTGCCCGTAATGTTAGTCAAGCTGACGTGTGGGTTGACAAACACTCCCCTGTTGTTGGACGTCCGGGACACGGCCGCGGAATCAACAGTCGAGCCCCTCGTACGACGTACGAGTATGTTGTCTCCATGCAGCCCGCGGGTGCATGTGGGGGAATGTGATTCCAAGCGAAACTCTCGACGAGAAGACTCTGTGCCAGCCTCCGACTACTGATGAAGAGTCAATCAAGACTCAAGACCTGGCTACCACTAGCGTGGTGTGGAGAAGATTCTTCGGCTTCCACCACGGAGCGACAAAATCGCCGGAGCACCGTTCTCAGTCGACGGAAGATCTCGAGAGGAAGATGCTTACTTCCACAAGCCACGATCATATGATGGACGGAGAGGAGTTTATCTACTGGCACTCGTCAGCACTGATGGACGCCTGGAAAGGGCTGACTTGCCCAGGTGGGAAAGTCGAGAGACTGAAACCGCAAGACACGCGCCGACTCTCGGCAGTTGATTTTCTAGCGATCCTACGAGTAAAGGTAAACAATCACTCCCTGACGGCATTCCACTTACCCCATTGAATTCTCTTGCCTCCACGGACATGATTCCCAGGGGCGGCACTACATCTTTGCCATCGGGGGCCCCCCTGGACCAGTTCTTGGGAAACCGGGTTTGCGATCGCTCACACTCCCAGCTCGTGGGGCCCGACTGTGTGGGGCATTCGTTGTTTTGTGAGAATGGGGAAAGCCCGACAAACGTTACGATCTGCTGTTCCCAGCGTGGAGGGTTGACACCATGGTTGTGTCCATGGCGGTGCTGGAAGTGGGCATGAGCGGTGCTGTGGGTGCTGTGTCAATGTCTTCGCGCTCCTTCTTAACCGTTCGTCCTTGTCCTCCAATGTCTCGAACGTTCGCTCCTCGACAAGCCTCTATCACAAAATGACGAATACAGCGACCGACGACGCCCCCTTGACGAAGTCTGCCGTCCTCATCGTATGGCAGATCCTATCGGCACACCCGTTCCTGATACTGTTCGTGCTCTTGTTCGTGCGGCCACTATATAAGCGATATGCATCGCCGCTCAGACATTTCCCTGGCCCGTATATAGCTTCATGCACGCGATTGTGGAAAGGTAGGTTACATAAGATCACCTCGAAAAGCAAGGTTGACTGAAGCTGACTTTCATAGTATGGAGCACCTGGACGGGCAAAACCGAACAACACCATATCGCTCTTCACAAGAAATATGGTAAATCAAACACCGCTTTCGTCTTCCACACGCAAGGCTGATTTCGACAGGACCCATCGTACGGATTGCCCCAAATGAGGTGTCGTTTGCTTCACCAGATGCTGCCATAGAGTTGTTCAAGACTGGAAAGGGCTTCCATAAGACCGATTTCTACGGCGTCTTCCCGCCTCCGGAGAATCCAGATATCTTCACCGAAACCCGAGAGTCGGTTCATGGCGTGAAGAAGCGATACGCGGCAACGCCATACAGTTTGGCTTCAATGCAACAAAGCACACCTCGTATCGAAGAGACCGAGAGACTCCTACTGTCCAAGCTGGATGAATTCACCTCGAAAGGAAAAGTTTGCGATCTGGGCGACTGGCTTCATTTCTTTGCTTTTGACGTAAGTTAAGACATGGCAGCCTTGTTGTCATTTCAAAGCAGTCGCGGATAAATGCTGACTTTGGGTAGGTATTGGGTGAAGTCGCTTTCTCCAAGAATTTCGGATTTCTGGAGGCCGGAGTCGACGTTGACCACGCCATCAAGACAATCGACAACTCGCAGTGGTACAATGGGATTGTTGGACAAGTTCCATGGCTTGATCACGTCTTCAGACGAAATCCACTCAGAAATCTTATTCCCTTCCTGGCCACCAAAAACGCTCTCGTCACCCGAACCGCCCTCGGCCAGCTTGAGAAACGGACGCACCCAGGACCAGGCGAGAAGGCCGAGTACAAGGATCTCCTCAACAGCTTGATTGTGGCTCAGAAGGAGCATCCAGAAGCCCTTGGACACGGAGATGTATTCGCCATCGCCCACGGCGCCATCTTCGCCGGCAGCGATTCGACGGCAAGCACCATGCAAAGCTTCTGTTGGTATGTGTTGTCGAATCGGCGTGTATACGACAAGTTGATGGCCGAGATCCTGTCGGCCGACTTATCGGAAATGGTGGCATACAATGAAGCCCAGAACCTCCCATACTTCCAAGCGTGCTTGAAGGAAGCCATGAGAATTGCTCCGGCTGTCGGGTTGAACATCACGAGAAAGGTTCCGGCTTCCGGCGCTGAGATCGACGGCATCAAATTACCTGCCGGCACGGCCGTCGCAGTCAACGGATGGGTCTTGCACAGGCACAAAGGGGTATTTGGAGAAGATGCCGACGTATACAGGCCTGAAAGATGGCTGGAAGGAGACAAGGAGAAGATCAAGATGATGGAGAGATGCATGTTTCAAGTAAGTCATCATGTTACTTCCTAAGATGTTCTTGTGATACTGATCGAAATTCCCCCCAGTTCGGCGGTGGCTCACACGTTTGCATCGGTCGGCACCTGGCCTTGCTGGAAATGAACAAAATCCTGCCGGAGATTTTGAGACGCTACGAAATCCAGCTCGTCAACCCGAACAAGCCACTCGAGCACCATTCTAGCTTTTTCGTCGTCCAGTGGGGTCTGTTGACTTATCTCAAACTGAGAGAGAAGGCATGAATCATGATGTCTTGACCCTTGAGGGGTTTGAGAGATTTGATTGCCATCGTTTGTTTTTCCCTCTCTGAGCGGAATCGCTGCAGGTTGTTTCAAATCGGTATAATTAGCAAGCAGCTAGCTGAATTTCTACAACCCTGATTCCAACTTCTGAATCCCACCAAACGGAAATGACTGAAGGTGCCCGATCACGCAAGAACAAGTTTCACAAATAGGCGCTCTAATTCCGCGTGATCCTTTTCGAGGTCCCAGTGTATCAGAGATTTTACCGAGTCGACGTTTAGTAACCGAGATCATCGGATCATCGTTTCACAGGCTTCAAATTGATCTTGAGCGGTTGTAATTGCCAGAGGATCTGTAAACAAGATATAAACCGGGTTATTAGTACGTTATAAAACATCAACTATCGGGGAAGGACAGGAGAGAAGGATGGAGTCTAAGCAAGAAGAATTGAGCAAGGTAAAGTAAGGTAAGGTTACTCACGTAGAATCTCGCGTCCTCGACCCACGTGGCGTGGTCGCCGTCGAGGGACATGTCAAAATGCCATAGGAGTTTTGCGGTGACGAGGCGCGCTTCGGCTAGTGCGATACTGTTTGTTTGGTTATGTTGTGTCAGTTCACAATTCATCTTTCATCTTGCTTTCATGCATCATCCAAGAGAAAAAGGGATAGTCAAGAGGGCCGGACAAAACTCACAGTTTCCCAATACAATTCCTCGGACCCATACTGAACGGTTTCAGGACCTCATCGGCCTGCAGACCTGCGGGGCCTTTGGTGGATAACTCGTCGTCGAGCCATCGCTCCGGTCGAAACTCCTTGGGGTCGTCGAAGAAGCGGTCTGAGCGGCCCATGAACCATTGGCCCATTGAGACGTATGTCTTTCAATTGGGAAGACTTTTGTTAGCCTTTGCTCAATGACATATGTGGGGAAACTAGATTGGAAGGGGAAGGAAAGGAAAGGAAGACAAGAACGGGGCCGGCTTTACTCACTCCTCCTGCGACGAATTCCCCGTTGATCATGTGCCCGTCCCTAGGCGTCTGGCGCGGCGTAATATAGCTCGCCACTGGGAAGATCCTCAATGCCTCGTCGATGGTGGCCTTCAAATAAGGCATGTTTGCCGTCGCTTTGATCGTGATCTCCTCGGGACTGGCGAATGAGCCGCGGATCTCTTCTTTCAACTTCTGCATCACGCGTGGTGTCTTGCATAGGTGGTAGAGTGTCGCGCTCAGGCAGGTGCTCGTGGTCTCGGCGCCGCCGCCGACGATGAGGATTGAGTTGGATACGATCTCCTTCTCTGTTAGTCTGTTGCCGTCTTTCATCTCGCGGAGCATTAGGCCCACGATGTCTGGGCGTTTCTTGTTGGTGGTGGTGGTGGTGGTGGTGGTGGTGGTGGTGGTGGTGGCGCCCGTCTCGTCCTTCTCGCGAGCCAGACGTTGATTGATCGCCGTCTCGGCCGTCTTGAAGAAATATTCCTGCTCCTCCAGCTGCTGTTTGGTCATCAACGGTCTCAGAAGACTCAGCGAGAAGCCGAACCGTCGGAACTGGTTGAACAGCGCCGTCTGTTTCAGCACACGGAGGAGGAAGTTCGGCCACGGGTGCATGCGTCGCTTCTCGAGGCATTGGAATTCTTGGTCGAGCGCGAGTTTGCTGATCACGTCGTTCAGCGCCCAGAGGAGCCACTCGCACAGGTTCTGTGATCCTTCTTCGCTCGCGTCGGCGAGTGAAGTACAGAGCTGGTCCACGTAGTGCTGGAGAACGGGTTCCACTTCTGTGATCCCGGCGTTGAGAAAGGCCGGGTTGGCGAGACGTCGGAGGCGGGTGTGTTCTGCGTCAGAGGACGTGATCATGCTTTCGGGCAGCTTCCTTTCGTCAGAGGGGGCGAAATGGTATCGAGTCTTCTGCAGTTGAGGTCGCGTGTTGTAGATGTCCGGCCACGCCTCGGGCGCTGTGAAAGAGAGCTCATCTGGGGCAAGGCGGATCGTCGGTCCATATTGCGCGTGAATGGCCGCAATACGCTGGTAGAGATCGCCGCGGGCTTGATGGTACGAAGCCGGTAGACGCGATGCCCGCCAGAGAAGAGGCCCGGGATACTTGGATAAAGGGTGGAATGGCGAGATGTTGTAGAGCGTTCTCAACAATGCGTATCCCAGAAACTAGGGACGGATCAATGGCCCTGAACATGACCGCCACGAGTGTTTGGCTCGACTGGAAACTTACCGTTGACACCACGGAAACCCAGACCCAGAAAACGACCAGTATGCGGTGCTGGGCGTCGTCAAGGGTAACAGCCATGGCGATGTCGGTGTGAGTATGTGTCCAGAGACGAGAGGTTCTCGTGCTCAATATTACTACCTCAAGACGAACAAAATCCTGGAGGTATATATAAGATAAATAATGAGGAAGGCCTGCAACGACGGGTACATCTCATGCAACACGAATCCTACATTCTTGACCGTCAACACAGCAGCCACTCAAAACTCACATATATCCAAGGTTGCTGACAGAGCCGCGGCATCAGGAGCCCAACTGCGGGGCTGGGAGGAGTTCCTGACGGAGCGCCCGATCAGGCCAAAGAAGCCTTACACTCCATAGGCCTCGGAGAAGACGACGTCCTGCATTCGTCAGTCCTTGGCTCGGGCCGGTTTCAAGGAATGGATAGAAATATGACTATGTGGAAGAAAGTGAAGTTGGCATAAAGATTAGAGACGAGTATCTTCGCCCGGCAATTCGGGAAATCTATATTCCGGGATGGTCATAGGAGCGGGCCTTGCCTCCGCTTCACCTTCCCCTTCGGCCAGGCGCGACGCGAGACGTGACCGCGACTTTCAGGCTTCATTCAGAGTTCGGCATATCGACCGCTCCAGATGAAGATTTGAGAATGCTCAACTGGGATCCGATCTTGATTGGTCTGCAGTACCGGGCAAGGTCAAGGCGAGAGAATCAGAGGCACATTCAGAACTGTTATGGTGTGCATAGATTGGCTGCGAAGATATGAGAGACGGTGAGTCCTTCCAGTCCGTCGAAAATGTGGCCCACGTTGCCTGTGGTGTCCCTGTCCCCCCGGTAGATATGAGGGAGTGACCGATTCTTGTTGATTTGATATCCCGCGCTTGTCGATGGCATGACACCCACTGTAAGTTGAGGAATTTTGGGTGTCTGGCCATTTCATACGGTTTCGAGAACTCATCAAGCTCTCAGTCCCCCTTACGCCTGGTGCATAAGGCAGGAAGTACTGTCCTAGGGCGGAGCTATAGGAGTCTGCCTTTGAGGTGGCGCTGAAGGAACTTCTGTTGGGTTGAACCAGCATTACCAACTTGTTTGAATCATCACACGAGAGCGGAGGGATATTGTGACACTAGTATTCATGAAGACCAATACTCGGAGTTAAGGGGTACTGTCTTGCGAGCAGCGAGGGAGTCGCATATTTGATTTTAATGAAGAAACCGTCACCTTTTCTAACCCAAGACAAGGCGCGGGAAGAGCGTGTTCGAATCTCTGCTTGAATCTCCCCTTGATCAGTTGGCAGGAGAGACAGGCAGAGTAGGAGGTGTTGATTCCTGGGTCGACGACACCGACACAAGCCAGGGTGCTATGCTATTTTACCACCCGACTCGAAGATATGAGTAGTGATTCCCAAGCATGCGGAATTGCTGCGCCTTGTCCGACGTGCAGGCTGATGATGGATAGACAAATAGGTGGCGAAGTGGCTCCCTCCCACGGTGGGAGCGCATGTGGAGGAGGGAGGAGAGAGGAGGGCGGAGGGCGGAAGGCGGAGGAAAGTGGATGGATGGAGGATGTCCGTCATGTACGACTTCGGCTGAGTTGCCCCTGAAACATCCGCGGGGCTGCCAAGATATTCAAGGCTATCACGTGATGATCCTTGCGATGGAACTTCTCTTGGTCGATGGGCATCAGTCCTCAGATCCGCACGCTCACTACTGTGACCTGTCTGCGGTCTCGTTTCCTTTGCCCGTACAGCCACAATTCGACGCGCGCATTAATCCCTGACCTGATGACTGTCGCAACGCGGTAGTGACACCTCTGTACCTCCACCTCACACCACTTCCGCTCCCGAACATGGCAACCGCCGTGCAAAACGCTCCAAGCGCAACGTGCGTGAACCAACCCCGAAACCTCTTCTCTACCAAACCCCCTCTGCAGGTGGGGCAGATGTCACGAAAGACTGACCGTATAATAGTGTCTACGTGAAGAATTTGGAAGAGCGAATCAAGATCGAGGAGCTGAAGACAGCGCTGACCGAGATCTTCTCCGAATATGGCAATGTCATCGACCTGGTCGCAAAGACGAATTTGAAGGCGAAAGGCCAGGCGTTTGTGGTGTTCGACTCGCCGGACGCTGCGGCTAAGGCGATCGAGGAGATCAACGGGTTCGAGCTCTTCGACAAGCCCATGCAGCTAGACTTTGCACGCACGCGGTCCGACGCCACGGTCCTCGCACAGGACGGCGAACCGGGTCTCGAGAAATGGAAGCGCACACGGCTGGCGGAGAAAGAACGCAAACAAGCACTCGACGCGACGCAGCAGAAGATGCTCAAGCGACCGGCTCCCGCGACGCAGGACGCTGCAACACCGGGGACGGGCGCAGGACTGCTGGGACCCCGGCCGGCGAAGGCGGCCAAGGGCGCTGGGCTCAAGCCCTCGGGGGCGAACAACGCCGCCATCATTCCGGACGAGTACCTACCGCCGAACAAGATCCTGTTCCTGCGAGACCTGCCAGACAGCTACGACGCGGACGGCCTGTCGCGGATCTTCAGCCGCTTCGAAGGGTTCAGGGAAGTGCGCATGGTGCCGGGACGAAAGGGGATCGCGTTCGTCGAGTACGAGGCCGAAGTCGGCGCCATCAGCGCAAAAGAGGCCACGGCCGGAATGCAGCTCGGTGACGAAGGGAAGGGCATTAGGGTCACGTACCAGCGAGCGTAAACCCCTTTCGCGGCCGGACTTGGTTACAACGTGGAGATACGAAGAAGAAAGGCTTTCTTTGCGAGCGTGGTTTTTGCTCCTCGAGGAGAACAAGAAAAAGAGAAATATCTTTGATACCCATGCATCTCTAGCGGGTAGGGAAAGTTGGCGTTTAGGAGGGTCAGGATAACAAACTGTACAGCAGCATAACTGGTCGCCCGAAGCGGCGAATGGGGGGATCAATCAAAAAATCACATCGTCGTCCTCATGTTCCCCAAGCACGTCTTGGGCCTCTGCACCATTGTCATTGTCCTTGGGCAATTTCCCTTGCTCCCGTTTCGCAAGGATCTCGGCATCCGCGGCGGCTTGGTCGCGCTGTTTCTTGCCAGACACTTTCTTCAGTCTGTAGAATTCTTCACGGTCGAGTTCGTCGAGTTCGGAGTTGATGTCTGGATGGGATTGATTAGCGAGATCCCAGACCGCATGAAGCTCCCCGTTGTTGTTTGACTTACATTTAATGGTGTTTTCGGTTCGAGGGATGATGACATGCTCAATGGCGTTGACTGCGGGCGCTCATTAGTTTCTTTCACTTCTCGTCGTCTTTGCAGGATCACGAGAGTCTCCGTACCTCTTCGGTTCACAATCTTGATCACTTCGTCGAGAATCATGAACGCCGTCTGCAAGCTGGCCAGCTCCACCAGGGCCTCGACCGCCCTGCCGTAAGTTTCACGGCACCGCTGCACCTGTTGGCCACCCTTGCCCAGACCAGTCAACCCAAAGTCGTTGATCTCGTCCTTGGTGTATCCTTCGAATTGGGGCAAGACGACACCCGATACGTTTTCCTGCTTGGTCTTGATTCTGAACCGTGCAGATTTGACGGATTCCTGGATCTGGTAGCCAATGTCTCCCCCGACTGCATATGACACTTCGGCGAGAGAGAATGCGGCAATTTGCATGACTCTGCCCATTTTCCGTTTCGCCTCGTCAATGCGCTTCAAGATTTCTGGGCCTGTTCAGCTTCGGGAGTCCGGGGACGTTGGGGGTCAGTCGGTTTGCATACCTCGAAAGCGTCTGGTTCAGGGTTAGCATGGGGAACAACGAGGGTAGCAGAGAATCGCGTACTTGGTCAGAGCCTCGCTTTTTCGCTTCAACAAGCTGTGGCCGGTCTGAGCACCCTTCAACTTGCTTTTCATTTGGCCCAACGCCTGCCGCGTTGGGAAGACGGCCTCTCGCTGCGGCCACGGTTAGCACAGCTCCGTTGTCGTTGCCATAAGATTTCCCTACCCCTGCTCCTGAGGAAGCCATCTTGCCGGTAGAGCGCCTTTGCGCTGATGTGAGTTTTCAAACGCCTAACAAGTCGAGGGCAATGTTGAAAGCTCCAATGCGAGTACTCTCTGTCGTGTAGCTTTATCTGGACCTGCTGCGGGCGAACCTCATGCAAGTCTCCAATTGCACCGTCTACAGTCTCGCGCACTGACGACACATCCAGCCAAGCTCCCCGCTAAAACTTATCGCCGATTCTCGCCAAACTTTCCAGATTCGTCTCTACAACTCTTTCGCAGGCGACGTTCTCGAAGTCGGATCTGATTCCTGAGAATTTCTACGCGACGGAGTAACTGCCATGCCTGGGATTGTTCGCAAGTCGCAGCGCGACTCAGAGGTCTCCATGGCTTCCTCGCAGGCTGGGAAGCCCGATCTCTACCTCATAGCCTCCGAGGACGCCCTCTACGAACAGGATATTCTCCGAAACCCCGGGAGCGTTCGACCATGGCTAACGTACATCGACTACAAGATGCGCAATGGGACCGTCCACGAGCAAGCCTTTGTCCAAGAGAGGGCCTGCATACAACTGCCTCGGTCATACAAGCTCTGGAAGATGTATCTGGAATTCCGCGTCAAGTTCCTCAAAAAGAAAAACCCTGTCAAATACAAAGCAGAGTTCAACAAAGTGAATGCGCTGTTTGAAAGAGCGTTGATTTTGTTGAACAAGATGCCTGTCATCTGGGAACTCTACCTTACATTCCTTTTACGACAACCTTCCGTCACCAAAACCCGAAGGACCTTTGACCGCGCTTTGCGCGCGCTCCCCGTGACCCAGCACAACAGAATCTGGAAGCTCTACAAATCATTTGCAAATTCTGCGGGAGGAGAGACAGCCGTCAAGATATGGGCGCGATATGTTCAGATACACCCGGAGGATATGGAAGATTACATTGATCTGCTGATCGAAGCCGGCCATTACATGGAGGCAGTCAAGCGCTACATCCAGATATTGGACAACCCAAAGTTTCGGTCAAAGCACGTCAAAAGCGAATTTCAACTCTGGAGTGAGATGGTCGAGTTGATGGTCAACAAGGCCAGGGAACTAAACGACAGTTCCGTGTCTGGCATCGATCCCGACATCATTATCCGAAGCGGCATAGAACGTTTTGCCGATCAGCGTGGCAAACTGTGGGCGGGACTGGCAACATACTGGATCACCCGCGGAGACTTCGAAAGGGCAAGAGATGTCTTCGAAGAAGGGATTACGACTGTGATGACGGTGCGGGATTTTACCATGGTCTTTGATGCCTATGTGGAGTTTGAAGAGTCCATCATTTCAGCTCTCATGGAAGCTGCTTCCACACGCGCAGCCAAGGGAGTTGTTGATTCGCAGAAGGACTTTGATCTCGACATGCGAATGATGCGGTTTGAACATCTGATGGATCGAAGGCCGTTCTTGGTCAACGATGTTTTATTACGACAAAACCCGAACAATGTGGTGGAATGGGAGAAGCGTGTGGCGCTCTGGAACGACAACAAAACGGAAGTGGTCCAGACGTACACCGACGCAATTGCCGCCATCTCGCCAAAGAAAGCCGTGGGCAAATTCCATGAACTATGGCTGAATTATGCCAAGTTCTATGAGGAGGCGGGTGATTTGGACACAGCTCGAATCATCCTGGACAAAGCAGTCAAAGTGCCGTACAAATCAGTGGCCGAGTTGGCAGACACTTGGGTTGGCTGGGCAGAGCTGGAACTACGGAACGAGAACTTTGACGGCGCAATGAAGGTCATGGCAACAGCAACCAAGGCACCCAAAAGGAGCACAGTGGAATATTTCGACGAGACTCTATCACCGCAACAAAGGGTCCACAAGTCGTGGAAAGTCTGGTCTTTCTACGTGGATCTGGTGGAATCTGTCGGCACCTTGGAAGAGACTCGCGCGGCATATGATCGCATCTTCGAGCTCCGCATTGCAACTCCGCAGACGGTGGTCAACTACGCCAACCTCCTCGAAGAGCATGGTTACTTTGAAGAATCGTTCAAAGTCTTCGAAAGGGGTCTCGATGTCTTCACCTACCCCATCGCGTTTGAGATATGGAACCTGTACCTCGACAAAGCCGTCAAACGCAAGATTGGCATCGAACGCCTCCGTGACTTGTTTGAACAAGCCGTGGAAAGCTGCCCACCCCAATTCGCCAAAGCTCTGTACTTGATGTACGGCAACCTCGAGGAAGAGCGTGGCCTTGCCCGTTCTGCCATGCGCATCTACGAACGTGCCACCCGTGCCGTGGCTGACGAAGACCGTCTCACGATGTTCGACTTCTACATTACCAAATCGGCGACCAACTTCGGCTTGACATCCACAAGACCGATCTACGAACGCGCCATCGCGGCGCTACCTGACAAAGAAGCAAAAACCATGTGTCTCAAGTTTGCCGAGATGGAACGTCGCCTGGGCGAGATCGACCGCGCCAGAGCAATCTACGGGCACGCCAGCCAGTTCGCCGACCCGCGCGCCGACAAGCCCTTCTGGGACACGTGGGAACAATTCGAGGTCGCGCACGGCAACGAGGACACATTCAAGGAGATGCTCCGGATCAAGCGCAGCGTCGCCGCAAAGTACAACACGGACGTACAGTTCATCGCCAACCAGGCCATCCAAAGGGGCCAGACCGGTGCTCAGCCGGCAGCAGAGGCAGATGGAGGAGACATGGCCGACGGCGAGGCCCAAGATGCAATGGCTGCGTTGGAGCGCCAGGCAAGGGCACCCGTGGGCTTCGTCGCCGCGAGTTCGGGTCCCGAAGGCGGGAATCGACCAAAAGCCGGCAACGACGATGAAGACGACGAGGCTGCACGGCAGACGAAAGCCGCTGCAGTCGCTGCGAACCCGGATGCCATTGATGTGGACATTGACGACGACGATGAATGAATGGAAGGGGTGGATGAATGAATACCACTTTTCTGTCAAGTCTTTTTCCTCGACAAGCTTCGCCGGCGGCACATCTTCCACTCTTGTCTTGTCAATTTTGGGCGCACCGCTCTTGTTTTCTCGGTCATGTTCATGGGGAAACCAAAAGGGAGGAGCAAGCAAGCCAGCCTATGATGTCTTGTCTAGTGTAGTTCACGTTCAATTCACGTTCCATTTGAACTTTTGAGAGACAGACAGACGCCTTTTGCGAACCATTCTATTCTTACACACGAGCACTACTATGAATATTACTGTTAAAGCGTTTCTTCATTTCATGACCACTTCAAAGTGGAGTATTTGAAACCGTTTTGCTAGAGTAAGGTAGTTTTTTGCCTTCTTTCGCCTCGCCCAAGTCTATTTGATATCAAAATGATCCATCCTCCTTTCGTGCCATGCCTACGCCCTATGCCCATGCCCCCTCGACCTGGAAGTGCGTTCGTTCTGCTAACATTTCCTTTTCCTATGCGAGAGGAATGAAATAACGATTTAAGCCCTGCCCTGCGATGGTGTGACGACAGAAGCAATTTGTGATCCCTAAACAGCCCATACATAACCAGGGCCGGTTTTTTTCGAGCAACCCCGGTCCCTTGAAAACTACTTCGCACTCCCCGGATAGTCCTTGAGATGGACGCTCTGGACCTTAACGAACTGGTCAAAGCCAAAGCGGCTGAGCGTGACGCCCTTGCCGCTGTCCTTCCAGCCCGTCCACGCGAGGTCCGGGCTCGGGAAATCAGCGCGGTTGACGAAGACGGTGCCGGCCTCGACGTCGCGGGTGAGGAACTCGCCGGTCCCGACGTCCTTGGTCCAGATGCTGGCGGTCAGGCCGAACTGGGAGTCGTTCATGAGCTTGACGGCCTCGGCGTCCGACGAGACGCGCTGCACGGGGATCACGGGGCCGAAGGTCTCGTCGCGCATCACCGACATGCTGTGGTTGACCTGCGTGAGGAGCACGGGGGCGACGAAGTTCCCCTCGCTCGGCGGTGAGGCGAAGGTCGCGTTGGTGGGGGTCTCGTCCACGGCGCCCGCGGCCAGGGCGTCGGCGACCTGTTTCGCGATCGCATCCTTGGCCCGCGTCGACACCACGGGGCCCACGTGCGTCGACTTGTCCGCTGGGTCGCCGAGCCGGTAGCCCGCGAGGACCTTCTTCACCTCGGCGACAAAGGCGTCGTAGACGTCGGCGTGCACGTAGACACGCTCGATCGAGCAGCACGACTGGCCGGAGTTGAAGATGGCGCCGTCGACAATCTCCTCGGCCGCCCAGGCCAGGTCGTCGACGTCGGCGCGCACGTAGGCGGGGTCCTTGCCGCCGAGCTCAAGACCGACGGAGCACGACACACGCGACGCCGCGATCGATTGGATGGCCAGGCCCGCCGCCACGCTGCCGGTGAAGCAGATGTGGTTGACGTCCGGCGAGAGGATCAGCGGCTTCAGGTCCACGGGGCTCCCGCAGTGCAGGAACTGGATCACGTTGGCCGGCAGGCCCGCCGCGGCGAAGATCTCAGCCATGTGTTCCACGATCGTCGGCGTCTGCGGCGACGGCTTCAGGATCACCGTGTTGCCCGCCAGCAGCGCCGGGATCAAGCTGTTGACTAGGATTAGGTACGGATAGTTCCACGCGAAGATGACCAGCACCACCCCGACGGGGGCCTTGCGCAGGTATCGCTTGAATCCGGCTTCAGGCTCTCCTGGGGTGTCCTTCTCCAACACCTCCGGCGCGATCTTGTTCAGGTATTCCGCCCTCTTGACCGCCGTCGTGATCTCTTTGGCCGTGTATGCGATCGGCCTGCCCATCTGTTCCGTGAGCTCACGGGCCAGTTCATCTTGTTTTTGGAGTAGGAGTTCGAGAGCCTTTGTTACGATCTTCTGTCGGCTTTCCAGCGTCGGGTGGGACTCGCGGAAGGATTTGAAGGCTTGTTGCGCGGTGGTCCCGAGTTGCAGGATCTCGTCCGGCGACAGGCCATGGCGGGTGAGGATGGGTTTGTTGGTGGTGGGTGAGATGGTGGTGATGAGTTCGGCAACCATTCTAGCAGATTGATGGTGCTGCGGACGATTGGGAAATGGAAAGGTGAGGAACAGGAGGAAGATGGAAGCGAATCTCTGCCTCTCTGATAGCGGGCAGTGGCCAGCCCATAAAGTTCTCGCGTTGTTCCGCAGTTGGAGAATGTCGATGTCACGCTGATAGTAGTGGGGAATCCGACACATGATTGGTCCGGATCGGAGACGCAAGGCTACGATGCTGTGATCACGTGCTCCTCTCAGCCTTGTCGGCCCCTTACTCGACATACATAAAGTACCGGCTAATCCTAGACGGACTGAAGATATGAGATTTGGTCTGATAGTATTATGATTCTGCCATTGGCGGTAGTGGGATTACGGTGATTGACGGTGGGAGCCGGCTTGTTGGATCTTCAATCGTCAAGGTCCCCATCACATGCTCCAGCTCCATCGCTCTGACGGCCTCGAGGTCGCTCATGCAGAGCTGCCGCAGCGAGGAATTTGGAGGCAGCTTGGCCTCTGCAATTTCCACGGATCTTTCCAAGCAGTACGACGCCGCCCCGAAATTCCACCTCTTGACGTGCAAACGTCCCAGGTTTCGCAGCGCGGCCAGCCGCGAGTAGACCAATCCTCCCCGGAGTCTGATTTCTGCGACGTCCATGAACTGAGGCTCCAGGCCCTGGCCGGATGAAAGGACGTCGTTGCGCCGGAGAGCGTCACCTAGCATGCATTCCACCTTCACACTGTCGTCTCCTGCCGCAAGCATGACCCGAGCTTGTTCGACCAAAGCCGTGAGCGCGACGGCAGAATTGGCCGAATACATCTGCTCCCAGCTGTGCGTCAACTTTTCAAGCATTCTGATGGATTCGTCGGCGTGGCCTGAGGAAGCCGTTACGCGGGCCCAGTACCATAGGTGTTGCATGGTGGAAAAAGCATGTGTTCCGAAGATCTTGACAATCTCCCGATGAGTTGCATTTTGGGCCTCCATCCTTAGTCTGGCCCTCTGCTCGGCCGTCAATGGTGTATTAAGGAGGATGGACAGTGGATGGTGTTCTCCCAGGAGACTGTTGGAAAGCGACATCAGGTATCGAGTCAGCGCTGCTCGAAGGCGGCCGGCTACTGTTTGGGAGGTGTCCATGCTAGTCTCGATGAGCCAGTAACAAACCTGAGGGTGTTGCGAAAGCAAGACTTGTCTTGCAATAGTTAGAGATTTGTTTAAGGCAGCGTTGGCATTCTCTTTCTGACCCGTCGTGATGAGTCCAGCGACCAACATGACCGAGACCGCCAGGCTCTCGGTGAGTCCTGTCCCGTCGGCTTCAACGCCTGGTTGGGTTACAGCAGTCTTCCAGCGCCCGTCAGCATGCCCTTGATAGAATCTGGACGTCGCGGCGAGGACCCGTTCGAAATTTTCATGTTCTTTTGCGCCACGCATCAGGGCTGTCGGTGCCTGACCGATCCGCCATTGCATTTCATATTTCCGCCCCGGGCGATAGGTTGTTTTCACGATCTTTGGTTTTGCCATTAGTGCTTGAGATGTTTTATTCCTTTTGTTGTTAGCAGGAAGCCCAGGAGGGTGCCCAGATCTGCTGTCGTTGTCGCGTTGACTTTCATCCTTTTCAGTCGTCACGTTCTGTTCCGCTGTCGCACGATCAAGGATCTCGGATGCTTCCGTCTGAATCAAGACTGGGGCTGCATCATGATACCCTTTCATGACGAATTGTGTCTCTCCCCACGGACCACCTCGAGCTGAGAGAGTCTGTGACATATAGATGTTGTGGCTAGGTTGCGATTCGCCTGACCTTCTCTCGCCATAGAGGGAAGGGTTTTCATTCAGAGGCCTTGTGGTACTCCCTTGGGGCTTGCTGCCTGCGAGCCCTGCTTGCACTTCACGTAAGCGAGCACGAGCAGGACGATTCGGCCTGTCTGTGGACGGTTTCGCATTATTAGAATATCCCTGTTGATTTAGTCGACCATCATGGTATGTTGTAGGCAAAGGCAAACTGAGAGCCGCCGTGGAGGAAATATTTGTGCCTGGTGCAGAGATGAACGAGGCACCCACGAATTGATCGTGAGGCACAGCAATGTTCTCGTCTGCTCTCGGTGTAAATGGCGACGTGGCTTCGTTGGAGGTGTCGACCGACCTCGCGTCAGGTAACGCCGTGGATGATAAAGGAAACTCGTCATTATTTTTAGTGTTGGAGGGCGATCCTGAGGAGAACGTAGAATCGGCATGCTCGTCAATTTGAGAGAAGGCTCTGGCAGGATACATGAAGCAGAGTAACCTGAAAATCGCAGAGCCTGTCGCACAATGTCGCCTTATGAGCCTGGTGTCTTAAACCCCTTGTAGCATGCACCTCCCCAAGCGACATCTCAGAATGGAATGCGATAATGAGATCTGGGTAGGCGATTCTGTTTTCTTGGGCCAATAGTAGACGTCTCAATGACAAAGCATTAGTGATTGACTCGAGGGGTTTGGTCGCAATGCATACAGACCCAGAAGCAGCGACGTCAATTAGACCTTTCCGTTTCTCGTAATCGTCAGCTTCTCAGGGGTCGTAATCTTGATGTCGTGTGGCAGTCAGCTCAGAGCCACATTAGATCACATTAGACGTTTTGAGTATTATTATGTCAAACCCCGAGCCTCGATGGTCACGCCAACCGCGCTGTGCTTCGCCAGGGCAAAGACAGCTATATACAGAGGAACTGTTGGCGGCTGACACACGTTGACTCAGCTAGCGCTGTCGAACACGGCCTCTTTAGCATCGATTGGCGAACTTGGCCATCGTCGGGGTGCTCTTGCTTTTCTCTCGTCTGCTCGTATATCCTTGGGGATGGAGTCAAAAGAACCAGTCGGTGCGTCAACACGCTACCTCCGTCTGTTCGCAGCCTGGGTGTCAGTAGTAGGTTGTCTCCATGCTCGGGATAGTGCTTTCTTTGGACACGATTGTAGGACCTACCGCTCCTCAGATTGGCGACATATATGCGGAGACCCAGTCTGACAAATTGATGCAAACGCCCAGCAACGAGAACTTCTTCGCCTTGAGGCCAATGATGGTGGAAATATATACGAATATACAGGTGTCGACTCAGTAGAGGCGGTCATGTGAGAAACAGGTGTAGACCACAGAGCCAGAATTGGCGCGATTGAGAGACTCGTCCGGTTTCTAGGTGTTGGCTTTAGTGATACACTTTTGATTTCCATTGGCAATTTCCACCTCCATCAGGTTGGAATCGGCAGAGACTTCCAAACTAGAAGTCTATGAGGCTATGGCATCGTCATGGTGATCTATCGAATCGCTGATTGACACTGAGTCGGTCCACAATCCATCCAGGTGTGGACTCAGTTCCCTCGACAGTCGCATACTTAGCACCGGTCCTCCGAACTCTGAAGTCATGTCACTGTGGTGTCGCGCAGTATCTCAGCACATGGAGAATCGGTGCACATTCGCCAAGTACCGTTTCGGGAGCTCCACGATGAGTCATGATCCGGTCATAGATGACAGCGTGAACACGGGCGTCGACCAAGGGCAAGCCTGCTCTGCTCGTCCACAAGACGGAGACCTTGCTGTTCAGTCGTTGCTTCCTGGCGCCCAACCAAACCTCAGGCCGGCAGCCTATTCCTTTGGATGGCGTGATGCGGCATGGGGCTCCTTGCGGTTTCAGTGCCCATGTCCATCGTCTTGCTGTGGCTCCGGAGGATCCAGCTTGATCAGGGTGTCAATCCTCATGATGGCGATGCAAGCCTCCACGGCGCTCTTGAGCTGTTTGACTTTGCTCATGCTCGGTTCCATGACACCCATTTTGACCACGTCGACAACCTTGCCCCTCATCAAATCCAAGCCGTAGTTTTTGTATTGCCGCTTTCTAGCGAGGTCCTTCTCTGCCTCGTTCGCCTCCCCGTCTTGGACTCTCTGACTCAGTGCATGTCGTACACGAAGTTGAGCGACCAGCTCAGATGCGTCTTTCGCAGCGTTGACCGCGAGTGTCTTCGGGACAATCAGCAGCGATTGTGAGAATTCCCCAATCGCCAGCTGCTCCCGTGACGAGACGGTCATTGCGAATTCTTCCAGGTAGATGTGCAGGGCAGTTTCCACTGCGCCACCTCCCGGGACGATGCTGCCGGACTCCAGAGTTCGCTTGACTGCTGATAACGAATCATGAACCGACCGCTCCATCTCGTCAAGTTGGTAGTCGTTCGACCCTCGAAGAATGATCGAGGCAGAGGAAAATGCCTTGGTTCCCTTGACGAGGATGCACTCGTCATCTGATATACGCTCCTGCGCCACTTCGTCTGCGTATCCAAGGAGCTCTTTTTCGAACTTCTCATCTCCGTTCAGGTCAGACAGACTGCTGATCAAAGTGGCCCCAGTGGCCTTCGCAATGCGTCTGAGGTCTTCCTTCTTACATCGGCGCACGGCCATGCATCCCCGTTCCACAAAGAGCTTGAGCACGAGATCGTCGATACCTTTCGTGGTCAGCACGACGTTTGCTCCCGCTCTGAGGATCATCTCGACCCGTTCGAGAACAATGCCGGCTTCCCTCTCACGGATTTTCTCCAGCTGCTGCGGGTCTTCGACCGTGATCTGGACACCAAGCTTCATGCGTTCCTTTTGAAGGTTCATATCCAGACACGCGATCTTTGCGTCGGTAATTCTCGTTTTCATGGCCTGTGACGCGACCGTGCAGTTCAACGCATAGCCCTTGACGAGTATTGACTCTGTTGCGCTCTTTCCGTGTGCTTTGAGGATATTGACCGCCTTCACCGGGTACTTGATCTCGTTCTTCTGCGCATTAACAGATTTGACCGACTGCATGGCATCGACCACCATATTGGCGAAAAAGTCGGCATCAGCGCCAATGATTTTGCTGGACATGGATGTTCTGGCGATATTCATCAGACTTTCTCTTCCCAGCGTCTCAACCTTTGTGCTGATATTTTCTTGCATGTACTTGACCGCCTCCCGTAGAGCCAGACGGTAGCCGGTGATGATGACGGTAGGATGTATGCGATTCTTGGTGAGTTCGTTGGCTCGTCGCAGAAGCTCGGCTGCCAGGAGGACGACGGAGGTTGTACCATCTCCCACCTCTTTGTCCTGCTGATGGGCCAGGTCGACCAGGATCTTGCCAGCAGGGTGTTCGACATCGAGAAGACTGAGAATGGTGGCCCCGTCGTTCGTGACTGTGACATCTCCAATATCATCGACCATCATCTTGTCGAGACCCGAGGGTCCGAAGGAGGATTTGACCACGTTGGCGATGGCCTGTGTTGCAAGAACATTTTGGTCGCGAATGTCCTGGCCACTGATCTTTTGACCACCGAGGAAAAGAGTGCCGCCATTGCGCGGCGCCTCGAAGATGCCAGCCATGGCGAAGAGGAACTAGGCGAGATGTCTGAAGGAGCGAGGCCGGGAAATGAACGCTTGAAATGGTTTTTTCCTTGATGAGTTGAATGTCCCGCAGGCAGATCAGTCTCCGGGCGACTTTGAACTTTCCTGCAACATGCGACGTGCCTGCCAAGCCGCGGAAAAACTACGGCCCGGTGGGAGCCTCTGATTGGTCATCTATTAGGTACTCTATGTAAGGTCCTTGAGTACGTACTCTACATACGCGTCTGCTATCTCGCTCTTCATGTTGTGGTTCATGGGCAAATCATCTGCGCTCACAATCATGGAATGAGCGGGTGTGCCCTCTTCTCGCCTGCATCCTAGCTTTTGCTGCTGCAATGGCTACTCCTTCTGCCGTTCGGGCCACTGCGCTGTGCTGGCCGGTATCTCTTCACTTCTCAACCCGAGTTACCGAGTTCCCATGAGACCTTGGTCAGACGTCTTCCTGCAGGTCTGACTATGATGACTACCGTCCATTATCCTGTTTCTTGCAGCACCCATCGCCCTGCCTTCGAGTTGATCGCCCAAGAACACATCTTGTACGGCAACTGGAGCGCGGCTGATGGGGACGGTATCCTCGGCATACCGTGATTTTGGCGCGCGGAGAGCCCCTTGCACAATAATGCAGAGTCCGGTGAGCCATGTTGATGGGGAAACCGATGCGGGCGGTCTCGCATACCCGTAGTATTTACTCTTTATACTGCAGTTCGCACATGTGAGACGAATTTGTTACTGACCTCGACCGTCCTCGCCTTGGAGAGTTTCGACAGAAGAGTAGCGCAACAAAGATCAACAACACCACGATGGTACAACCTGAAGACCTCATCCTCGAAACGAAGACTGACGGAGCAATAGGCCATTGAACATGATGTCCCCGTCCTTGTAGCAGGCGGCGGGCCAGCTGGTCTCATTGCCGCTTTGCAGCTCGCACGACATGGTGTCAAATGCTTGCTAGCTGAGCGCAACCTCGATACTACAAAATGGCCAAAGATGGACATCACCAATTGTAGAAGCATGGAACTATTCAACAGGCTTGGGATCTCAAACGGTTTGCGAGACATAGGTAAGGCGGAAGCAGACCCATCAACACGAGCGTTGGCAAGCAGGAAACGGCGCTCTAAACACTGTCACTAGGTGTGCCCCAGGACTATTCCTTCGACGTGCTGTTTTCGACAGGCCTTGCGCCCGGGGGAGAAGTCATCCACAAATGGGTGAGGCTCTCAGAAGATTATACCGGGAAGATTTTCAAGAGCTCACAGAGGATTTCAGGATCTCCCTTCCCCGAATAAATGGCGCGAGCGTATCAAGCGGCAGAACGACGGATCCATGCCTAGGGAACCATATCAACGGTGTTCGCAGGCGATCTTTGAGGCCTGGCTGAAGCCTCGAATTCAAGCTGAACCATTGGTTGATACTCGCTTCGGATTCAAGTTCGACACTTTAGAAGAGACAGAAAGCGGAGTGACTAGCCGGTTGATTGATATCCAGACCGGAGAGGAACACGTCGTGCGCAGCCAATATGTCATCGGGTGTGATGGGGCAGGAAGCCGAGTGCGGAAGAATCTAGGCATCAACATGATCGGAGGGCCGGTGTAAGTTGTCTGTCAATCTGCGAGGCTCGAATGCTGACAATGCCAGTCCCATGGCTATGTTCCTGGTTCATTTCAAGTCTCGCGACTTGACTACGCTGCAAAAACAAGGTCAATTCTGGCACATTTTCTTCTCCTCTGGAGGAGTGATTATCAGTCAGGACGAGATTGACACCTGGACCACCCATCTTCCTATCCCGCTGGATGCTGACTCGGAGGCGATAGATCCGGAAGAGGCCATCCGCACGGTCCTGGGAGGGTCTATTGGCGGTCTGTCTGTCAAGATTGACGAGGTCATGGTGAAGAGCGCCTGGCGCCCCAATATTTGCGTTGCTGAGAAGTACACGTCGAGTGGCGGCAGGGTTTTCCTCTCCGGCGATGCTGCTCACCAGAATATTCCCACCGGAGGCTACGGAATGAACACAGCCGTGGGGGACAGTTTTGACATTGGCTGGAAAATTGCGGCAGTCCTCAGAGGCCACGGTGGGAAACACTTACTGGAATCCTACGAGATTGAGCGGAAGCCGGTCGCCGTTCGGAATATAGAGCACTCGGGAGTCCACCAAAAGGTCCATATGGACTATACCGCGTGGGTGAGAGCCGCAGATCCGGGAGTTGTCACTTCGCAGAGTGAAGAAGGAAGAGCTCTGCGACAGCGAATTGCGGACCATGTCGATTCTCACGATGGAGAGAACCAAGACCATGGAGTCGAGCTCGGGTACCGCAACGAGGGTTCGCCCGCTGTGGTTCCTGAGCCAGACGGCAAGGCCCCGGATTGGAATTATCGAAGCTACGTTCCGTCGACATGGCCCGGAGCACGAGCTCCTCACGTTTTCCTCGTCGACGGTAAAACCAGCATCTTCGACCTCTTCTCTGCGGACTACACTCTGGTCGACTTCTCTTCGGACGGAAAATGGGCTGCACAGTTTGGTGCGGCGGCGACTCGGTTGCAAGTTCCTCTGAAAACAGTGCATCTTCCCAACGAGGCGCATGCCGCTGCCATCTGGCAACGAGAAGCTGTGCTCGTTCGACCTGATGATCATGTGGCATGGCGAGCCACTTCCGAAGGGACCCCAGTTGATGTGGACCAAGTATTGAAAATTGCCACCGGGAGGCTGTCCTCGACTACCGCCCTGAACGGAGGACACGACGCTCTCAGGGATGTGAAAACACGTGGATTCACAAGCACAACGGGCAACGTGGATCGCGACCAAGTTGAAATGCTAGCCGAATTCCAGAAGTAAATAGCTTCCCTCGACGCAGCAACAAGAGGATATAAACAATCTGCTCGAAGATGTTTTCGACTGCTCTGGTATAGCAAAGCCACCCCCGCCTCCAGTTAGGTATACTGTACCAACTGCCAAGGACCGGCACGGTGTTCACGGCCTTTTCGATCAGCCTGGCCTGGCCGTCAGCGCCATCGCCATCGCTCCTGAAGTCGAGTCAGGCCCCCATGAGTATTATTGGCGCCATAGACCTTGATTCTAGCCCCACAGCATCCGAGGATCCGAATGGCAGCCCCAGATGATCGTTCCCCAGCTTTCAAGGCTAGACGTGGCACCAAAGGGCCCTCCAGACTGGGCAAACTGGCGGAATAAAAATCAGGCTCTCAAGCTGACGCTTTCGCGGCTGACCCAACGAACATGTTGTACCCAATATCAGTTTGATCATGTACAGAAATGGAAACGGGGTCGTCGTATTCGCCCAACGCTGGGACTGTTCCGCCGTCGCGAAACACCGTGCATGATGACTTCGATTACTACTCTGCCCTGAGAGCGTGCCAGGAATGTCATCGCAAGGTGAGCTGGAACAAGGTCCGGAGTCCGATAGAGCGTGGATCTTCTAACTCTCGAGCTCAGAAAACGAAATGTGACATGAGACGACCGGCTTGTGGATTGTGTGCAAGAACCGGCACTCAATGCGAATTCCCGGTGGGCCGGAAAAGGCCAACACGGTCTTCTACGCAGGGCCGAAAGAAGGTGGCCAAGATCGATGACCAGCTGAGCATGCTCGTTCGTCTCCTGGAGGGCCAGATAGGCGAGAGGCCTGTTCAGGAGTACATCCCACCCCATCTCAGTCTGGCGCAGAATAGCGACGAGCAAGCCTTGCGTGTTACTGAGAGACCTGTCCTCCGGGGTACTCCATCACCTCAGAGCACGAATACACAGTCTTCCCCCGGCCAGGGCTTCCAAAATCTTCTCAATGACGCCGAAGGGCCATTCTCGACCGTGCTGGTGTCTAATGAATTGGCCCAACATCTGATCGACCTCTACTTTGATAAGGTAGCGCCCTGGTTACCCTTGTTGCACAAGCCACGCTTCAGTCGATACTACGCCGAGAATCTCGGACAGGGACCTGATGCCCTCGCTAACCTTCCCACAGAGGATGTTTTGACTCTGCTGAGCATGTTTTCGCTGTCGGCGCGGTACTCTCCTCTCGACCACTACTGGACCGTTCCGCCCCTCGACAGGGGCCACATCTATGCGGACGAGGCCAAAAGGGTATATGCAAAAGTGCGGACTCTCCAAGAGCCGTCGCTGCGGTACTTGCAAGGGTGTATACTACTCGCCTATTACTGCTACAACACGGGCATGTCTCTCCAGGGCTGGGTGCTGGTGGGTGTCTGCATCCATTTCGCCGTCGATCTCGGATTATCAGATTTGGATGACCCAAACAGGACCGTGGAACTGCCCGCCGACCCAATAGATCAGGAAGAACTCCGACGAACGTGGTGGGCGGTCTGGGACCTTGACACCTTTGGATCGATCATGTTGTTGAGACCATTCGCTGTGGATCGACGACATGTTACGGTCAAATTACCCATATCGGACGAGGCTTGGTTTGCAGGGAAACAAGTGGATTCTCCGGTGCTTCGATGGCACAAAGAAGTTGATTGGACCGCACTGCGAGCATCCCCGAACCAGGATGAGCGAGCTTGGTATATCGTGGCCAACGGCTTTGCAGCTCAGATATTCGACAAGCTGCTGTTAAGAGAGAGCATCTCTTTTGAGGATCAGACCGTACTGGAGAACGAACTCAGCTGCTTGAACCTCGCACTCCCATCCAAATTCCACCAGCGGCCCGGCCACATGCCGGTGGAAAACGGAGAATCGGCGAACAACTTCATCATCGGAACACACATCCACATCGCAGCCGCCTCATATTGGATCTTTGTACTATCAGGACTGGCGGACGACAAGCCCACCGCCACTCTGGACAAGGCTAATTCTGGCTCGAGTCGAGAACAACTTCGCGTCGCCGAGATGTCGGCCATCCTACGCATGTGGCCGCCAGGCGGGATCCCGACGGCTCACCCATTCCTAGTTGCTAGCTTGTGTCCGGTGTTTGGACCACCGACAAAGGAGATGCTCTCGACTCCGGCATATCACTCGTACGACAGGCTGGCGAGTCTAATTCAAGGGCGATTCGGCGAGCATTGGGAATTGGGACAACTGTGCCTGAGTATGTATTGCGATTTCAAAAGAATTGCGCACGAGCTGACCAACTGAACAGGAATCACTCGCATATTGCAAGGGAGAGACATCAGCTCATCCAAGGATGGCGCTGAGCTCGCACGACGATATCCAATTTTCCTCAAACCGTTTCTCCAGCGCAATCGATCGCCTTCAGTCCCTCGCGTTGGGTCGTCGGAGCCCGGCAACAACCTGGCATTTCAAATGGCGGCGACAGCGAACGTCCATAACTCGGGAAGCGTTCCCAATTCCATCACGAGTCCCAATCCCACGGCAGACGACAATGTCTTTTCTTTCGGCATGGCGGAGAGCCAGTTCCACTTCAGCGATTCGTTCTTTAACACCCCGATACCCTAGGCTCGGCTCTCTAATGAGTTATGATCCGCTCTCTCTCCGCGTTTCCATAGCCATGGAACAACAATACATACATAGGATGAGCGAGTCCAGATCAGGCCGTTTCTTCTTTTCGTGGTTGAAGAACGACGTTAACTCCCGTCTGAAGAGCGAAGAAACTTAAAACTCGGGATTAGCCTCTTGAGCTGCTGCTGGAAAGAGGGAAGAGACCTACAAAGTTTCGACCTTCCATTCCGCACTTGGATCGGCCAGCTCGAGGTCAAAGTGTCTGAAAAGCGTCGAAACAAACTTGTTGTTTTCAGGTGAGTTAGTGTGTGATCATTCGTTCTTTCTCGCGCATCTCTTTTTGGTTCTCACTTTTGACATCTCCATCCAACTTAGATCTGCGGTAAAGAACGGAGAGTGTCAGTACAAATGCAGTCCTTGACAGGTGACGACGATAACTTACTCTTGCCGATGCAGGTGCGAGAACCGGCTCCAAATGGAAGCCAGAAGCGTTCTTCGAGAAACAGCGAAAATGTCTCAGTATACACGGTCTTTATCAAACACAAAACACACACGGGGAAGAAGGGGGTTACGGGGGGGGGATGTCGAAGTCATACGCATTTCGCCCTTGTTTTCCTGCAGCCATCGCTCCGGGCGAAAGAGATGTGCGTCCTCCCCGAAGACCTCCTTTGACTGGCTCATGACGAAAGCAGATGTGCCGACGACGAACTGTTATGGATGTTCAATTAGCAAAAGCTCAACTCAGGGCAAAGTTGTTCAGTCTCACCCCGCCAGGCACGAAATATTCGCCGCACTGCAACCCCTCCTGCGGCACAACGCGAGGCAACGTCTGCCCGACTGTAACGAGGGAGAATATGTCAGTTCCATCGTGGACAGAGCACGAAGTCAGAAATGGGAAGAGAACTCACCTGCCGGGTGCAACCGCAGCGCCTCGAACATGACTGCTTGCAAGTACGGCATTCGATTAGCCGTGTCGAACTGAAGAACACCACCGGCCGGGAAGGAGGAATCGAAGTATTCATCGACTTCTTCCACGAGCTTCCGCTTCTGCGCGGGATGTCGGAGGAGGAAATAGATGATCGCCCTGAGAGATGTGGCCGTCGTGTCGCTGCCGGCAAAGACATTTGTAGCGACCATGGACACGACATCGGCCGGTGTAAACCGATGCCGGTCATCGTCATCGGGTATTGGCATCGTCTTCCTCTGTTGTTGCTCGATCTCGTCCAGCTTGCCCAGGATGTCCCGGTGATCGCTACCCCTGGCTCTTCGCTCCTGAACCAATTTCATCGTCAACTGCAGCATACTGCCATTCCGGGCCGTGAGGGCGAGGTGGTTCCCGATCACGGGTCTCAGGAACTCGTGGACGTGGTAGACTATCGGAATCTGGCTGACCCAAGACGAGGAGACCAGGGCTCTCTTGATTTCTTTCAATGTCTCGTCCTCCTTGCCGATGTCCATCAGGCCGAATCGCTGGGAGAAGGTCACTTCGCCAATGACATCTGGAGAAAAAGTGAGCCTCTGAGGAACATCGTCACTTTTTTTGCATGGTTCTCTCTCAGCGACTCACCAAAGGCAAACAACTGAAGCCAGACTCCAAAATCCAACACCCGCCCCAACTGTCTCTGGCGCAGAATATCGAGAAAGTGCGATATCGTCTTGTCCATGTACGGTTCCAGCTCCTTGAGCGAGGCGACCGAGTAGGCGTTGTTCACGATCCGCCGCTGCGCCCGGTGGACGTGCTCGCGAGACTCGGCGAAGAGATCGAACTTGCGCGTCCCATGGGTCGCGCTGTACCAGTTGCTCTTTTCGAATTTGGATCCGATGCCTGAGTCCCGTCGTCACGTCGTGTGTGCTCAGGTTAGGATTCTGGAAATGAAAGCAGAAGAGAGGAGAGGATCAAGTCAGCGTACCGTATATCTTGCGCACGGCATCCGGATCCACGACGGAGAGCTCATCAGGACCGATACGCACGACGTCGCCATACTGTTCGTGCAGCTGGATCAGGAGGCGGTGGAAATCGCCCTTGTAGCCGTGATAGGCCAGCCACAGCCTCGATAATCGGGCGAGGAATGGCCCCGGGACACGAGCAAGAGGCGAGAACACGGTGTAGTAGGCGATATGTATGCCGGCGATGAGGGCGATGGTGATGACGAAGAGTATTGCAATGGACCAGTTCCCGTACGAGGATTCCATCATGAGGTTACAATCAAAGAGAGCGATATGAAATGAAGCTCTTCGAAAAATATTGCAATATCGGATTGCATTTGTCTGTCTGTCTCTTCCCACGACATTTTATGGGGAGAGGGCCTTCGGCGTATGATGCTAACTCCAGCTTATGTTGAGGCCCTCTTGAGTTTGCCTGCTGTGTAACCGCCCCTTCATCCAACTTCATTCATCGGGCGTAATCGTATTACGAGTCTACGCTGTACTACCGGATCAGGGAGTCTTTACGCCTATAGCCCTGTCGATGACCTCCCGCCTTTCGCGCGCATCAAACATCCAAAACTGTGGGGGTCGTGCTGACTACAGTGCCAATCATGGAGTGGAAGAGTTACGAGAGACGATTTTCCGCCGAATAGCTGAGTCCGGTCCTTCCCTCCGTCTCCGCCTTCAACCCCGGTGGACCGGGCGGAGACCGGCCCCACTAGCCACGCCGGTCCCATCGCATCACAACTCAGGCTGACGAAGACGATGCTCGAGTCGTCGTCAACAATCCAGGATCCAGGATCCAGGACAAGGTGAGGTTACGCGGCTCGCTGCCCTCTAGGGTGAAAGGGTCTGCGCTGGTTGATGTTCTTCATTATCAATGAACTCGCTCTGCCTCCGGTTTCACGTGGTATCGAGCGTATAGGCACGAAGGGAGATTCGCAAGATTGAAGAAATATGCATTTTATCTCCGAGTTAAGTTGGGCCCTTCGTTCAAGAGGAAAATACATCCTCACAATCGAGAACATGAAGAAGACTCGACATTCCTTGCTTCGGCCACCGTCGCCGTAAAAGCCCGATGAAAAGCCTCTTCCGCATCTCGCACGGCATCAAACCCCAACAAGTCCAGGTTATACCTCGCGTCCACGAAGTTCCACTCACTCGAGCTCTGACTCTTCAAATCCGCCAGCTTGAGGGCGGCGTCGCGGGTCTCTTGTTCGGGTCCATCATGTAGATGGTACATGTGTCTGTTGTTCAGGGCACCCTTGACGTTTGCGGTGGTGCGGCTTTTGCGGAGGGATTCATAAAGTTTCAGGGCTTCTGGTGTGGAAACTGTGATGTTGTTGTTGCTGTTTGCAGCGGCGGTGGCGGTGGGTGGATTGGCTAGTCCAAGTAGTTTGGCTAGAACGACGCCGTCTTCTACTGCCATTGCTGCTCCTTGGGCTTGGTATGGTAGAGTTGGGTGGCAGGCATCTCCCAGGAGAGCCACGTTGCGCTGCTGAGGATCAGTACCTGAGAAGATTGAAAGGATTCTATGCGATATACCTTGGTCCAGCATTCAAGTTCTTCATGATGGCACAGTTTCCACTTCAGAGCTCGGGGGATGCACGAAATGATCTTCCTCAGACTGCACCGAAAAGTCAGAAAATAGCTTTGGAGCTGCAAGATAGGGGCACTGACACATCATCCCAACCTTCAAAGCTATCCCTCATCTCCTCAAGACTTCCCTCCTCGGTTCGAGAATCGGTCGGCAAATCATCAGGACGAAGTAGAACGAGATTGAACTCATCGCCCCCTCTCACGGGGTAGAAGACAGCATGTCTATCCGGACCCAGCCAGGCCGAGACGACTTTTCTCGAACACAGATCTTCCACGCGGCCGTCCCCCAGGGCCAGCAACTGCTCTCTGGTGAAGGTGCCTCGATATGCCAGATCCCCGGTCTCGGTCGGTGGTGAAGGTCTGCCGAGGAGCTTTTCGCGAGAGAGGGACCATAATCCTGGCACATCCGTCGGGTCAGCGGGTATGCTCGTCTGAATTATGATTTCGAAGGTTCATTTACCATCTGCACCGACGATCACGTCCCCGGATACGGAAGAACCATCTGAAATGGCGACTCGCGTGTTTTCAAAGTCTATGTCCGTTACCTCCTGGCCCAGATGAATGTCTGCACCCGACGCTACGGCCTCATCCCAGAGTATTTGATGATAATCGGCGCGATGGATGACCCTAACCAATGTCAGCGTCAGATAACGTGAAAATAAATCAATTCCCCTTATCCGAAGAGAATGAACAACACTCAACTCACAGCCAAGGACCGTCATAGTAAAGCAGAGCATCATCGCCCAATTTCCTACTATGCAGAACACGACCATTCTCATACCGCCGCAGATCAATAAATTCTAGATCCGTCGCTTTCGCCTGCAATTTCGAGAGAATCCCCAGCGACCGACACGCTCGCGCCGCGTTCGGGGGGATCTGGATGCCCGCTCCAATCTAGAACGAAGATAAAAAGTGCGTCAACATTCAACATTCAATGTGCGTTCTCTTTCCTCTCCACATCCTGCCCTACTCTTGTTGTTGGAATGAACATACCGGGAGGATCTCGGGGGCTCGCTCGAGGATTTGGACTTCAAAGCCTTCCCGACGGCATGCGATGGCGCAGGCTAATCCGCCGATTCCAGCGCCGATGATGATGACTTTCATGACTTCACCGTCAACGGATGAATAGAATTCGCGTTTCGTAGCTGGCTGTTTGGGACTAATAATGACAAAGAACGCGGTGTGTAGATTTGTAAATGTAACTTATTGATCGCCCTTCAACTTTGGAATTCAGAATTTGAATTTCATGTCAATGGGCAATGACATACTCGAGAATCGAGGGCAGTCTGCACTCGGTCGACCGACCCGGCTGAGCAGTGAGCTTGTTTCCTGCTCGGTGTGGGGCCGTGAGGTCGGTCCGTTGACGGAAGACCGCCGACCGCGCCTGCTAGTGCTACTAGAGCTAGAACCCCGGGAGCGCCAACCTGTGTAAGGTGACATGGAATTTTCGATGGATACGTAGATGCGTACCGGTCTTTATTGAGGTCTTCTTCGTTGGTTGCAATTGATGGCCATCTTTTGCAAAGGTCAGGTTTGTTCTATGCAGGATACGGTGGATCTATGCCTTCCTGATTAGGGCTAGCGCCCCAATGACCCACTTCCACTGTGTATAGAAGTACTTTACAACCATACGAAGGAACCAGGTCCTACAAGCTGTAGTACTATACAACTTCAGATATCTACTCAAACCTCCTCCTACACTTGTCTCACCCACTGAGAGAAAGCCTCACGCGCCTGCTCCACCACATCCAACCCCTGGAGCTTCTTCTGATACTCAATGTCCCCCCACTGCCAGGGACAAGGATTCTCCCAATCCACCTTCTCCAAATCTCTGTCACGGATAACCTGTCCAGGTCCATCGTGCATATAGAACATATCCCGATTGCGGACGGAGCCCTGCACGTTGACGGTGGTTCGTGCCTTTCTTAGGGACTCGTACAAGACCAAGATCGAGTGAATGTTGATGTTGATGTTCGCCTTGTCATCGGAGTTGTGGCACTGCTGCTGCAACTGCTGCTCTTGGATCTGGAGCTTTTTGAGGCTGCTCAGTAGCTCTCCGAGCACGGCGCCGTCTTCGACTGCCATGGCGGCGCCCTGTGCTTGATAAGGCAACGAAGGGTGGCAAGCGTCGCCTAGTAATGCCACGTTTCCCTTTTGCAAAAGTGAGCAGGCCGGATTCAGTACAATTTATTCGCGAAGATGGAAATAAATCTTACTTTGACCCATCTTTCCAACTCAGTGTGGTGGCACAGCTTCCATTTCAGTAGACTCTCGTTCATACATGAGATGAGGTCAAGTAGACTGGGAGATGTCAATCTCATATGCCATGGCTGACGTGGTTCAAGGTCGCTTACGTAGGATCCCATCCTTTGAATGCAAACTCCAATTCGCGAACACTCCCTTGCGATGTCCTCACGCCCGCCGGGAGATCATCAGGGGCTCTGGATGTCAGAAGTCAGAGGTTAAGTATGTTCAAAGACCAAAGAGAAGAAATGTAAACTCACGACAGAACCAAGTTGAACTCCTGTCCATTTCGAACTGGATAGAAGGCGCAATGCTTGTCCGGGCCCATCCAAACATGAGCTCTTGTTCTGTTGATCAATTCGTCCATGCCGGGTTTTTTCAGTGCCTCAAGTCTTGCCCTGGGAAATGTTCCTCGGAAGGCAAGATCCCCAGTTGCCTCTGGAGGACTCGCATATCCCAGGATTTGATCCCGTGTTGATGACCATAGACCTTTTGGAAATAAGATTAAGCGCAGCACAAGAACTCTAGAGACCTGTAGTGGTTCAACCTACCATCGGCACCCACAATCACGTCGCCAGAGATGACTTCTCCGTCCTTCAGTACCGCTTTTGGAGGATCTTCAAACAGGATTTGGGAGACTTCACATCCTTTCCGAAATACCATCCCCAGCCTCAGGGCCTCTTCAAGGAGAATTTCATGATAGTCGGCACGGTGAATGACGCTAGTTGGGGGTGTCAGCGAATTCCCCAGAGCTTTCGCTAACATCAGAAAAGTCTGTCCCGAAGGCGATGAGGAGCAACTGACTAATAAGACGCTCCAAAATCCTTGACCATGGCATCCAGTCCAGGTCTGGTGCACAAGATCTTGCCATCGGAATATCTCTTCAGATTCCGCGACTCGATCCGCACGGAGCCACGATTCTTGAGTTGATCTTCCAGACCGAAATGCTGCATCACCCGCGTCGCGTTCGGCGGGATTTGAATGCCGGCGCCGATCTAGGACATTCAGCTTGATCAGTGTTTCGGTCCCAGAAGAGTAAAGAGAGAGGGGTAACTGTTTACGCAACACAAGAGGATTCTGGGTGTGAGGTATCTAGCAACTGACCGGCTTTATCTCTGTGGCTCGCTCGAGTAACACGACTTGCACCCCATTTCTCAGGCATGAGATGGCACAGGCGAGGCCTCCTATGATCATACGACACGAAACCAAATTGTCAATCATAAAATGCCCTTCTCAAGTCTGCCCAGACTCAGTTGAACTTACCAAGACCACACCCTACGATGAGAACCTTCATGGCTGCCACTGGTACCTCTTGAGAAATCGTCGGGATTGGATCTTCTTTTCTATTCTTTGCCAGTGAATGACGTCGCTGGTCTGCCCGCCAGGCCCATTTCCCTGTCTTCTCAATTCTTCGAATAATACTTGCATGCCACAAACTCTTGGGCAGGTCTGACTGTGCTCACTGCTGCGGCCGAAAGCCTACCAAAGAAGGAAGTTCTCTCTGTCTCCGCGGCGAATCAGCTCGGTATGACAGCGGTGGGGCGACGACAGATGCGGCGTGTTAGGGCGTCTGACTTGGAGAGCACAGAGGGAGTGAAGAACATCACATTCATCTTCAAGTGTCTCTCGACTCTCGAGATCCTTGACCTGAATCTTCCGTGTCGATTCTTCCTCGTCCCATTTGGCGTCCGTCGCCTGGTGCGACAGCTTCATGTACTTCATAAATCCCCATTTTTCCGCTCAAGACTAGAAGGAGGTATGGATCTCAGATGCTTCCAGGCCCTTCCGTTGCGCGAAGGGTCCCAGGCTCGACCCTTGGTGGGTCTTCGGCCGAGCTCCCGTTCAAACAGAGCCGAGTCTCTGCTAGGAACTGGGGATTATGAGAGAGACTCTTTGATCCACGTTCGAGGTAACTGGATTTACTCGCTGGTAATTTATGTGACTTTGGCGTGGGAACGTATAAAATGCTGATCATGACTGCATACGCTGCACAGTAAGGTACATAGGCCCGCCGCATCGTGACCGGTGCCATGGATATTTCCCTCCACACGGGCCTCTTCTACAAATTGACAGCGCAGCAGGAGACGGGACTCCAGCGGTACTCCGGACGGACCGAGTTCAGCCTCGAGAATTCCTGTCTCAGCCTTCCCATGGACCCACATAAATTCATCCCGCAATGACCCATCGCGGGGGTAGAGATTCTGGGGACATCACGGTCTTCCGTTGCTTGGTAGAGAATTCATCGGGATTGTACCCAACGCAGAACACGGCGGATAGCACTAGTCCGGGGAGCCCTTGGTGACCTATTAAATGCATTATGAAATCCCCCCTGCTCCTGCTCAGATCATTGCCGGCTTCACCAGACCACCTGCAGCCTTGCCTTTAAGAGATTTGATATGGCCGACCAAAATCGCGAAAAAGGCATGGATCATCTCACCACCGTTCAAACCACGTCCAGACCAGAAGACATGGACAGCGAGAAGGCTCTCCCTGGCCACCAGGAAACTCTCCAAACCGAGACCGCCGACGAGGCTGCGGAGCAAGGAAGACTGGCCACTGACGAGTGAGTCTCCCCCAGGTCCTACCATACCCAGTCCAACGCTGACCTCGACATTTTAACAGATTCGGCAATTCCATTGTCAATATTGACCCGGCTGAGGAACGCCGACTGGTGAGAAAGATCGACCTATACGTCGTCCCCACAGTCGTGGTTCTTTATCTCTTCTGCTTCATCGATCGAGCAAACATTGGTGAGTGTATTCATATTCAGTTCTCATACCCCGCTGACCATCAACGTCTATAGGAAATGCGAGGCTGGCTGGGTTTGAACGCGACCTAGGTCTCCAGAGTTACGACTTCAACATCGTCATTACGTGCTTCTTCATCTCCTACATCGTCCTGGAGATTCCCGCGACGCTTCTGTGCAAGTACATAGGGCCGGGATGGTTTATTCCTGCCACGTCTCTCGGCTTCGGGCTCATGACATTGTGCTTCGCGTGGGTGAATAACTTCAGCAGCGCATGCGGCGTCCGGTTTCTCCTAGGCGTCTTCGAGGCCGCCATGTTGCCTGGCATCGCATATTACCTGTCCCGCTGGTATCGCCGCGCCGAGTTGGCATTTCGCCTGGCCCTCTACATCGCTTCCGCTCCTCTGGCTGGTGCCTTCAGTGGCCTACTTGCGTCCGGCATTCTTATGCTCGACTCTGTCGGCTCCCTTCGTCGGTGGCAGATGATCTTCGCCATCGAGGGGATCATCACCATCGGGCTTGCCATTATCTCTTTCTTCACTCTGACTGATCGACCCGAGACCGCGCGATGGATGAATGATCGAGAAAAGCACATCGCCATTGCCCGCATCAAGGCCGAGCGACTTGGAGCCACAGAAGTTCTGGACAAGATGGAGAAGACGAAGATCAAGCGTGGAATCTTCAACCCCATCATCGCCGCACAGGCGCTTTACTTCCTCATGGGCAACGTCACGGTCCAGGGACTTGGTCCATTTCTACCCACGATTGTGCGGACGATCTATCCCAGAGAATCCGTCGTTCGACAGCAGCTCTTCACGGCGCCTCCCTATATCCTGGGCGCGATTTCCGTGTTAGTACTCAACCTCATTAGCTGGAAGATAGACAAGCGAAACATCATGATGATCATCTCCGCCCCGCCCGTGATGGTGGGCTACTCTATGTTCCTGGGGACAACAAACCCACACGTCCGGTACGGGGCGACCTTCCTGATCGGCCTCGGGGCCTTCGGCGGCGCCGCCCTGGGGAACGCTCAGGCATCGGCGAACGTCATCTCCGACACGGCGAGGTCAGCGGCGATCGGCGCCAATGCCATGCTGGGCAACATCGGCGGCTTGATCTCGACTTGGTCGTTCCTCCCACACGATGCTCCCAACTTCCCCATTGGCAACGGCCTCAATCTCAGCACCTCGACAGCGATGCTGCTCATCTCCCTCTACATGGGGTTCTTCATGCACTGGGACAACAAGCGACGAGACAATAAGAGCGCGCAGGAGCAGCGGGATGAGCTTATCGGTATGAGCAACAAGGAAATCCAAGATCTCGAGTGGAAGCATCCTGCATTCAGATGGAAGCCGTGAAAACCCTCAACAGGAAGGCTGATGGGGGAAGGCTGTGGTTTGGGGGCTCTGATTGGCTCCCCTATCAAGTTTCAGCCTTGGTGATCACGTGCCTTGAAGCCTTGCCGAACTGTGGAAAATGTAGGAACTTGTCTCGTATAAATCACCGCTATCAAGGAAAGGGCTGAGGCAGATCACCTGTAATGATACTATCCAAGTTGCTGCATCAATTTCATGTTTTAATTCATTGCCTGCCACTGTGCTCGCGTCTTATGCGTAGCCACAGAGGAAAGCGTACGGGATATCAACGCAGTCATGTATTGATGAGTAGGTAGATTTTAAGAGTTTGAGTCTGTGATAATCATGGAACCGCTTCGTTATTAATCACAGAGTACAAAATACGGTGATGTCGAGGTGAAAAGGGAGGGAGACCGAAAGAAGAGCTTAAAGCAGCAAGGCTGTCCATGTGGCGCCAAGACCGAAATTGCGGCCACATCGATTCTCCCAATTCCCAAATCCAATCGCGGGGACATCTCAAGTCGTGTGCGGTTGGAGTCACACAAACAACTACACAGCACCACAGCCTTACCACCACCAACCTCAGCTCTTGACGATACGAGGGCTACGACTTACCCAGTAGGGAGCGAGCAAGTCCTTGGGCACCGATTCAGCTCTGAGTCACCTGTGGACTACAAGACGAGCTCCGCCCCCAGCGTCAAAGTCCCCTTCCTGTCTGCAACTTAGCCCAGGATGTCCGAATCGAACACCCCAGCACAAACCGAACTTCCCACCCGCGAGAAGGAGAACAATTCTGAAGCCGGGAAGAAGATGGAGAAGAAGAACGCGCCCGCGAAGCCGGTCGGCAAGCCCGAAGCCAAGATGCCGCAGTCCAAGGCAGGCGGGAAGAAGAAGAAGATGGAGGGCGCCGCGCTGATAGGGATCGATGTGTCCAAGGACACCGACTTTTCCGAATGGTATCAACAGGTCCTGCTGAAGGGAGACATGTTGGACTACTACGACATTTCAGGGTGCTACATCCTCAAGCCGGCGTCGCAGTTCATTTGGGACGAGGTGCGGGCATGGTTCGACTTGCGCATCAAGAAGATGGGCGTCAAGAACTGCTCGTTCCCGCTGTTCGTGTCGGAGGAGGTCCTGACCCGTGAGAAGGATCACATCGAGGGTTTCGCCGCCGAGGTCGCCTGGGTCACCCACGGTGGCAGCACCAAGCTGGAGAAGAAGATCGCCATCCGTCCCACGTCCGAGACGGTCATGTACCCTTACTACGCCAAATGGATCCAGAGCTACCGCGACTTGCCGCTCAAGCTCAATCAATGGAACTCGGTCGTGCGGTGGGAGTTCAAGCACCCGCAGCCGTTCCTGCGCACGCGAGAGTTCCATTGGCAGGAAGGCCACACTGCGCATCTGACGGAGAAGGAGGCTGGCACTGAGGTCCTGGAAATCCTCGATCTCTACACTCAAATCTACGAGGAGCTTCTGGCCGTCCCCGTCATCAAGGGCAGGAAGACGGACAAGGAGCGCTTTGCCGGCGGGCTGTACACCACCACCGTGGAAGGATACATCCCTGCCACCGGCCGTGGCATTCAGGGAGGTACCTCTCATTGCCTGGGTCAGAATTTCAGCAAGATGTTTGGCATTACCGTCCAAGACCCCAATGCGAAGACAGAAGAGGAAAAGAAAAACTCGTTGTTCGTGTGGCAGAACTCTTGGGGTCTGTCCACTCGAGTCATCGGTGTGATGGTCATGATCCACGGAGATGATCGTGGCCTCGTGCTCCCACCCCGTGTGGTCGAAACCCAGGTTGTTATTGTTCCTGTTGGCGTGACCGTCAAGACCAGCGAAGAGGACCGCGATGCCTTGTACAAGGAGATCGAGGGACTCGCCGAGGTCCTCAAGGCGGCCGGTGTCCGAGTTGAGGCCGATTTCCGAGAGGGCTATTCTCCAGGATGGAAGTTCAACGACTGGGAGCTCAAGGGTGTTCCTCTCCGTCTGGAGTTCGGTCCGGGAGAGAGCAAGGGACACTTTGTGACGACCTCTCGACGTGACCTCCCCAAGGCCGACAGCAAGAGCCAGATCGCCATCAGCGAACTCAACACCGCTGTCCCTGCGCTGCTGGACACGATTCAGAAAGATCTGTTCGATCGAGCGAACGCCAAGTACAAATCGCACATCAAGCAGGTGACGGACTGGGAGGAGTTTGTGCCGACGCTGAACGACAAGAATGTCATCCTCTTGCCCCACTGTCTGACCGAGGAGTGCGAGGACCAGATCAAGGAGATGAGTGCTCGCAAGGCCGAAGAACAGAGCGGGGTGGCCCAGGATGAGCGGGCGCCGAGCATGGGCGCGAAGAGCTTGTGCATTCCATTTGACCAGCCCGAAGGAATCGAGAAGGGCGTGACCAAGTGCGGCAACCCGAAATGCTCCAACCTGGCCGAGGCGTGGTGCCTGTTTGGCCGGTCTTATTAGGCGGGGGAAAGACGAAGATAACCGTGTGAGCAGGGTTGATTTTTCTCAGTTGTCATCAGCGGACGGTAGAGAGAGCGGGAGCGTTGTGTGAGATGATGACAAGGCGATGATAGATATCCCATACCCAAGGGGGAGAGACTTGCAGTTAGCATTGTTAGGAGCGAAACACCGGCTGAGAGCCGCAAGACTTGTCTTGATCAATGATGATTGCAATGAGAAGACCGAATCACATTCGCATTCACATTCACATTTCTTGGATGGGGAGATTGTTATCTGCGCTGTGCCATGTGCTTCCTGGGAATGAGACTGAACGTCCAATCGTGGATGTTTGAGCAGGATCAGCGATGCTTGAACTTAACCTTGCGAGTTGCATGGCTTTATCTACCAGGTACATATGCAAGTCTGCTGGTTGGTGGTCCATGGGCCTCAGCACCAGGAACAGGATAAGATCCTACTCGTGACGGTACGTACTTGAAAAAGTCGAAGACCGGGATATCCAGTGCATAACTTCGGTGAAGCCTGGGCCTAGAACAGTGCACGCAGATCCAGTGGGCCAGTGGCAGCAACAGGCGCGGGCGTAATCGGGAATCCAACAGCCTACCTAGAGATGACTGGGCTAGTAGGGCCCTAGGGGGGGCATGATACGCACTTGTAGGGGGGCTTGGGACTCGGGAGGGGCCACTAGGCTGCTAGGCTGGTGCGGCCAGGCGCCAACGCACGACCTCGGCTGCTTGGGCCCCCTGTAAGTATCAGCCATCGACAGGCCACACAACCCCCTCGCGGCTCCGTGATAAGCACCTGGGCAAGCACGACAGGCCACCAGCAGACGGAGAATTAATTCGTCGAGGCGCTGTCCAAGCCTGGGGAGACAAAATACTGAGGAGGCGCCTTCTGGGCATGGATGGCGCGACTCGCGAGACACGGAAAGATAATGAAAAAGATAATGGAGATAGAGAGGGTGAGTGAGAGAGTTAGTTACAAGTACAAGTAGCAGCGCCTGCAGACTCCAGAGCGCAACGGTCGCCTCCTCTCTCTCCTCTTTCTGGCTCACGAGACTCGAGTCTGGCCAGTGTCTTGCGGGCGCTCGACAACGTGCCCAGAACCCGCCCAAGGTACTCCGTATTACTACTCTACTGCCTCTATTACATCTTTTTTGCCCCTCCATCGGGCATCATCTCGTCTTTCAATCATCTCCTCTTTTACCTACTTTGATTGAAATTTTTGTATCCTTCTTCTTTGCCTTCGTTCTCGCTTACGTCACATCCCGTTGTTGCATCCCAGCCCATCCGCTTCTGCATCCGCTTCCGGGCTTCATCGCCCGGCAGATTCGCGGTCGCGGTCGCCGGCGTGGGCTCGACGCAGGTCGTCGCCATCAATCAATAATACTACCTTTACCTACCTGGCACCTAAACCATGCCCCTTCCGGTCGCTAGACGACGCCTCTAATACTCTAACTACCTTACAACCTTCCAGTTGGGGACGGACCTATTAGTATTTATTGTTATACTTTCTTCCACTCTCCCAGTCTCCAGATGGGCAGGAACCATCATCCCCTTCGACTTCCCGACCACCTCTACCTTTCGCCTCCGCCGCAGAATCCGCAGCCGCACTCCTTCACCTCTTCTTCCTTTCTCGCCGTCAAGTCGGCCGTCTATTTGACCCCCTCTGCCGTTTTATTCCAGGAGACTGGTCGCTCCCCAGCCTTGCACGCAGTCGGCGACCGCATCCCGGGCTTCAAAACTTCTGCTGGTGAGCATGCCCGCCCGTCCGCCCGCGTGCACGCACGCGATCGAACTCTGCGAGTCTGCGCAGGACTCACACGAGCCGAGTTCTCTGACTTTGACTCTCTGACTGAAATATGTGCTACTCGCAGCCTTTTTCCACACCCTCCGCGCGAACCTGATCCTCGCTACTGATCCCTACCCGCCGCCGTCCTTGACCAATACCCCCGACATTCTGCGTCCCTCAGACCTCACCTCCTCAGGCTTTCTTCCTCCGCCTTCCCCTTCCCCGCTGGCTCAGAATCCCGAGATGGCCGACGAAGATAACACCTCCGTTGTGACCGGCTCCCAGGACCCTTTGGACTCCATTCCCGATCTCACCACAAAGCCTGCGGTGACGGAAGATGAAAGGGTCGAAGCCCTTCACCTGCTCGCCGATTCGGTCGCCCAACAGCGTCAGGTCGCCTCCTCGACCGTCATCTTCCACCCGCTGACCCTGACTCTGTTGGTGCTTCTATTTGGCCTCGCCTACCAGAATATCTACAAGGGCGTGTACTCGAATTTGGCCCTCGTGGGCACCACCTCCGCGGGAATTCTCATGGGCGTCTTGATCACTGTCCGTTGGATGACGAGCGGCTACATTGGCGAGGCCGAGAAGGTGGGCACGTGGAAATGGCTGAATAAAGGCCGCGATGAGGATGACGACATTGTCGGGACGGAAGATGAGATACTGCTCACCCGCTTCGGCGACGAAATCATCGGCACGATCATCGTTCGCGGCGTGCGCGACTCGGCCTCTGGCTCCAGCACATCGAGCCCACGGAAGTCGCGCAAGAATGCCCCCGTTACGGGCTCCATCCGCGGCTGGACGGTCATGCGACGATACCGCGGCAAGGGCATCGGGGAGGGTCTGCTCGAGGATGCCATTGCCCTGTGCCAGTCCAAAGGCTGGAACGGGCCGGAGTTTGCGGACGACCATGCGAACAGTGCCCAGATCCTCCATCCGACTTTCAACGGCGGGTTCCGGCGAAGGGAGAAGCAGGCGCGCGAGATGCTCGAGCGTGTCAAGGAGGAAATTGGCTCGACTGGGAAGAAAGGGAGGAGATAGCCTTTTGTTTTGTGGCTTCCCCTTTCTTCTGAGATGAAGGCGTTGGGTTGTATTGGATCTCCAACGTGTGATCTGGATATGAATAGATAGACCTTAATGGGATAGAACGGTGGTCTTCAGACCAGATCAAGTCAGACCAGACGAGACAGATGCACGGGGAACTGGCGGTTTAGTTTGGCTTTAATTAATTGATGATGATGTGCCATGTGTGAGGCGAATGGGAAGTGTATCCATATAATTCAACACATTAAATGAAAAGTACCTTATCTAGGGTACTTAAAGGAACTGTACGAGAGAAAGCACTGGAAAAGAAAACAACGTAGCAATCTCGAATTCTCGGCGAACAATAACATAAACGGAGACGCGGACGTAGTCGAGACGACAAGTGTCCAAGCGGTCGTTGTCTCTTCTATTCCCGGTCATGGATTATGAGGATGAGGAGAAGTACATGTCTTTTGTTTCTACCATGAAGCTGGAGGACGAAATCTCATCTCCTTCGTCCTCTCCCTCTTGTAGCGACCATTGATCCCTCCCATCTCGAAAATGTCACTAGGACTCTGCGGATCGCCGTCGCCCTCTTCATCACCTCGTCCCTTGCGCTGTATTATATCGAAACAGACCGGGAATAAAAAGGCGACCGACGTTAAACCCCCTCTTCATACAACTCTCCGGTCTTGTTCATTTTTCTCATCACAAAAAATACTCCCCGACGGGCTTCTTGGCCGGCATACCCCTCGTCCCCTGCGGCGCGGCCTCGAAGACACGGTACCGTCTGCCCGGCGTGGCCAGGTTCCAAAGTACACCCGGTCCACCGCCTGAACCATCCCCGCCCACGGGTTCCCGTCGGCCCTGGTCACCGTTGGCACGAGCGACGCATCCTCCATTACTACCGTCCTCGCCGAGCTCCAGGATGGCCGCGACATTACCGCACCGGTAGCAGTAGTTGGGCGCCGACCAAACAGTGACAATGGTCTTGTCGAACATCTCCTTGTATCCTTCCATGACCAGCTGATGCGCTCGTGCAATCAAGGACAGGTCGTTGTTGTAGTTGAAATGCCGTACAATGTCTGCACCGAATAGGAAGCCTGCCCCTCGTGGGGACAGACCCCAACCCTCAATCTCGTCCGGGTCGGACCACAGCAGGTCACACATGGCCCCTTCGTGGGGGACTTCTTGTTTGCGGTCGATCAATCTGATCTTGTCAACCGTTTCGATCAGGGGGGAGAGACCGCCGTGAACACATAACACGGCGCCAGTGGATGATGAGGGGGGTTGGAAGAGCGAGGGAGGGGCGGGTGATGACTGTGAGGGAAGACTCGGAGTAGGGCCATCTATCGGAGATGGTAGGTCGACGTCCGGAGCCGGTGATATTCGAGATGCGTTGGATTGTTGTGAACTGAGTGACATGCCCGCAAATTGGCGCCTCAGAGTCTTGCTCAATATCTCGCCGTTAGCGTTGAGCACCTCCGATTCAACATCTTCGTCTTCCGGCGCGAGCGTCGATTGGGTGTTATCATTGTAAGAGGAGGATGACGCCGCAGGCACGTCCGTTGTGGCGCCCAATATCAACGCTCCCAGGGCGAGATAGTCGAAGACCTCGCAACAATACCGCCACACGTTCGCACTGCCGTACTTCCTGATACATTCGTCGTAGAAGCCGTAGACGGTGGTAATCTGTCTTGACTCGTGGTTCCCCCGGATCAACGTGATGCGGTCGGGATATCGCACTTTCAGACACAGAAGGAGGAGGAATGATTCGAGAGAGTAGAAGCCACGGTCGACAAAGTCGCCCATGAAGAGGTAGTTTGTGTCCGGCACGTCGCCGCCCACGCGAAAGAGTTCCATCAAATCATGGAATTGCCCATGGATGTCGCCGCATATCGTGACCGGCGCGTCCACCGTGACCACATTTCCTTCTTCTATGAGCAGCTCCCGGGCCTTGTAGCAGAGTTCTCGGACCTGGGGTTCTGGAATCGGTCGGCACGCGCGCAGTTGCGCGATGGCTCTGTGTTGACCGGATCAGTGACTGCGGGTGGCGATAGGGCATGTGAAGATACTTACTTGTCGAGGTCGCTCATCGCAGAGCCGATGAGGTGGATCTAGGGTTTCTGCATATGGGCGTCGACTGCGTGGGCCTGATCGTATATGCAAAAGAGGAAAATGCGTGCTCGGACGAACGTGACGGGCAAAGGTAACGCGGCGTGTGACTGGGTTCCCGGGGTAAGACGACAGCCTTGAGATGTCGTTGGGGTCTCTAGGCAATCAGAGAAAGTGTATGCGACGGGGTCTCGGTGTTTTGTTTAGATTGAAGAGGGCTGCGATGAGGTTTGGTGGGCGCAGCTCGTGGGAAGTCGTGATGGTGCAATTGCGATAGACGTGTGCCAGCGATGCGGATCGGATTTGACGGCGAGAGCGAGATGCAACTTAAAACGGCGATCGTCAGAAGGAAAATCTGGGCCCGGCGTGAGATTAGATAAGATCGAGCTGACCTGCGTCTTGGGCGGAGCAAAGACATCTCCAACCGCCACCGTCCGCTTTTGGCATCGAAATATCAAAAAGCTACCAAAGAACAAACCCGGAAGGCTTCTCTCGTCCAGCATTCCACCATCGTGTCTCAGCAGGGGAGCCGACCACCGAGTCACCCTGTTCGTGCAGCCTCCGGCCCTCTTATCATCAGGGACCTTCTCCAACTTGGGCGACCAGTATCCACCCTGATGCTCCGACACTGAGCTCAAATCCAACACAGCTCTCTCCTCACTCCACCTCCATTGAGCACGAAGCTCGTCGAAAAGAAAAGATGCCGCCGCACCTCCACCCTAAGTCGACGGCAACATCGACCCTCTTTGCCGGCACGCTCCTTGCATCCTTCATCGTCGTGGGCATCCCGCACGTGTTCCCTTGCCCTCGCCCTCGGACCGGCTACGCGGATGCACAGATGCAACTCGATGAGGACGGGAGACCGATCAGGAGGAAGGTGACGAGACAAAACGACGCCCCTACGGCCACGACAGGGAAAGAATCCCCCTCGCCGACGCCCGTTGGAGCTCGGGAGCCATCTGTGGCGTTCACACCCGCTCCACGCAAGGGTCTCACACAGTCCAAGGACATCGCGGAGGAGGCCGCGCTGTTCCGAGAACTTCAGCGGGAGGCAGAGGCGCTGGAGCAGGAGGCCCGGCTGGCGAGAGAATGCCCCGTGCCGAAACCGCGGGGGATGATCGGTCGGCTACTGGGATTCCAAGAGAACTTTAAGCAGGATGAGAAGAGCTGAATTCGAACATGTTTTGTTCTGTCATTGAAGGCAGATACGATGAACGGTGGTGTGAAGGGCATACCATCGTGATCCACGATGCTATTGGGATTCGGGCATGTTCGGCGAAGCCTGCAGAGCTTCACCCAGTCCAAAACTCCCTCGGCTTCAGCAGGTCGAGAAACACAACATGTGGATTTGTGTCGACCATTGCATGGCCAACACGTGACACGACACATCACATCATCGTGTCGGTGCGATGCTGATGAACGAGCCTCGTGGGAAGATAGTGCCGACGCGGCCGCTCCGACGCCCGGCCAGCTGATTGAGGTTATTCCGGGCAAGATGGGCTCTTATCTGCCACACCCTACCTCTCCCTGCGACCGAGGCCAACTCATCCAGTAATTGAGCAGCAACGCCACCAGCCATACCGCGACAGCAAAGACGAGCTACGAGCTCGTCATCCCAGAGGGTTCGAACAGCTGCTATGCTCGTCGTCCAGAGACATGTGGAGGAGCGGAAACCATCAAGGCTCCGGTGTCAAAAGCTGCTGGAGAGAGAGAATAGAGTGGCGTGTGGATATCACCAGAGATCAAAAGAGAAGAGAAGGATCACAGTATCATTGATACTGACCCCCGAAAGACCAGGCCAAGCAGGGGATGAGGGAAAGAATTTCTATCTAGACATTAACCCAAAGTCTCCCACTGAGGGATGTCCATTGACGCCTTTTTGGGACGGTCCTTCAGGCTGTGTTGTCCAGATACCCGACCTGAAATAGACAAACTCCCGTCAATCTCATAGAAAGAAGACAGAGAGATACAAGACAAGACAAGACACAGAGAGCTCAAAGGAGAAAGCAGACAACAGAGCCGAGCCTCTAATCAAACACACGTCTCACTGCATGTCGTCCGTCCGTCCGTCGCAGGATCGCACGTTCTATTTCCAAGCCCAACAAGTCGTCAAACTCGCCATTCCCAATTCCAGTTCCCAAACTTCCCCAACTTCTTGTCTGTTTTCCTCTCAATCTTTCTGCTCCTTCAACTTCATTCCCGTCTTCCAATCCAACTCTCGCGCTATCGTCGTCATGCGCTCAAAGACAGGTCGTCCGACATATCGCCAGAAGCCACCGGCTCGGATACACGTCTCGCGCTGCTCGTTCTCAAATCGTTCGAGATCATCTCGCACCAATGCCTTCATGTTGGCGACGAGGGAGACGATTTGCTGTGGCGACACACCGCCGCTTCCACTGCTTTTCTTGGTGCTACTGCTTCCACCGTTGTTACTTGCTGTCGAAGAGCCAGCACCAGATCCAGATCCGGACCTGATATGGGCGGGATCAACACCAAGCTTGCACAACGCAGCGACGAGCAGATCTTCCAGGTCGTCATCGACCTCCTCCTCTGCGGCGAAGGCCTGACTGTACCGCCTGTTTTTTGCTGACCCCAGGGTGCCACCGTGCGCACTCGCCATTGCACTCCTCCGCCTTTCCCTGTTATTCCGTCGTCGCTGAACAATACTGCTCAGGAGCGCCTTCTTGTGATCCTCAATGTTACTCATGAACCCGACGTTGCGCGCGATGACCTCCTCGATGGTCTTGTCCGTCGCCAGTGGATGCGTCTGGCTGGCTTTGGTGCCTTCGCCGTGCAAGACCGTCCCCACAAGAATCACATCTTCGGTACGCACGCCGATGACATGTCTTTGTTGATTTTTGAAGGCCTTGAACTGTGACTTCTGTGCTTTGGCGGCTTTCTTCATCGTGCGAGCTTCTGCTTTGGTGAGTTTGGGTGGGGCAACACCTGCATCGCCGGCGCTGCTGGCTCCAGTGTCTGTTGCTGTTTGCGAGTCGTCGTTTTCCGTCGAGTCGTCGCCCTCTTCTCCCTCCCGGTCTTGATGGCGGTCGATGTCGATTGGGTAAAGCTGTCCCTGTCCCTGTTGCAGTTGGTGACGAGGGATGTTCAACGTCATTTCTTCCAAGCTGGACCTGCCCTGACTGCCAGTCGTTGCAGCCTTGTATTCAGCCAGAAGTTCAGCGATCTAAATACCTCGCAAGAGCAGTCACGCCGGCATGTTAGTCTCTATTCCTTTTTTCTCTCAAGCATCCAGAAATGATCAAGCATGACGCAAGAACGCACCTTCCGATGTCGACCCTCATGTAGCTCGTCCGCCTGGATACATGAAAAACAGTTGTGACTGGTCCCGATTGCATGCATTGTCTGATGGTAGCGGTAACAGGGGATGCTGTGAGTTCCGTAACAGGTCTGGCGGGCCTTCGGATTGCTCATCTTCATGGAACAGAGGAAGCAACTGTGCTCTGTGTACAAAAACGATATGTTAACCTTGCGGGATATAGTAGCAGCAGACGAGAACGGTATCATGAAAGAAAAGTTCAGGGGGGTGTTTGGGCATCAGGGACGCGTTAACGGCTCCGGGCTCTGGAGCCTGAAATGCTTTGCTTACCGAGCCCTGAGGCCGACTCCCATTTGAATGGGCTGTTGGGTGCCGCTGGGTCCATGGCTGTGGCCTCCGGACAGTTTCGCGCGACTTGAGGTTATGAGATTGCTCCTTCACTCCTAGGTGACGAGCTAAAAGGGTGTATCTCAAACAATCTCGATCAGTAGACACAGAAGCGGTGAACTTTATTGATGGGCTGTCACCGTGATGTGTTAGGAAGGTGAGGAATGCGAAACAGATGGCGAGAGACAGTGTAGCGGAAGAACAGTTGATTAGCAGGCATCCAGTGCACCGCGTGCGTGTTGTTGCGGTGAAACCAGGCAGAACAGTGAAGAGCACCTCAGGCACAGTTGCTATGGTGAAGACGTGTTGACCTTTGGCCATTCACGCTTCTTAGCAGGAGGGTGACATGTAGAACCTCACCCGGTGGATACCTTAAGTGAACTGGCGGTCGACATCCATCCCTTCAGCATGGCGGCGCCAATGGCCCAATGGCGGTGTGTCTCTAGCCACCTGAATGATGTGAAGAAAGGGGCAAGAAATGTCTCCAATGGATGACAGAGAGTATACAGGTCCAGTACTTCGCTCTCACATTGCTGGTCAAGGCGGCTGAAACCCGCAATCTGGTGGAGGCGATCGGCTGCAGTATCCCGTGAATCAATGAATGGCTCGGCGAGGCTGCGAGAGTCACCTGTGAAAGAAGAGGCAAGAGTTGTGGATAGTAAAGACGGCTTCATTGTATATATGATATCGTAACAAGGAAAGAAAGACGTTGTTGATCCAGCTATTGACGTTATCAAAAATAGTTGCAATTGAAGGAGCGGCTGTCTCAGATTTTCCGACACAGAGACGTGTTGTGAGATCAGGCTAGTTTGTCGTCGTGTTCGCAATTTGTCTTGTCCAAGTTTGCTTCCGCTCCAGAAGAATCTGCGAAGACCCAGAACAAATCTGGCGCAGAAGAGGAAACGTCATGTGCTTCGCGAGAGAGAGATCGACCAGTAATTAGAAAGCAAGAGCCGGAAATCCTAGGCAAACATTAGGCCCGGCAGGCTGCAGAACAGGTTGTTCATGTGCAGGTGGGCGAGTCGAATGTCACCATTTTTCAGACAACAACATCCCTGACCAGCCTAGCCGTACACCAAACATACGGATAGTTTCTCTGGTACCAGTTGACAAAGGTTTTCTTCAGTGCAATGCGTGGCACTGTGGCCCAGCTGCCACCCAGGCAAATGTTGTGCTTGCCGTCGAAAAAGTCGGCCGTGTAGCCGGGATAGAGGTCCATGGCCTTGAATCCATCGTACGGCGCCAACGGAGTGCTGGTCCATTCCCACAGGCCACCAAGATCGCTTTGTCCACAGAGCCGGCCGCCGTTGCCAGTCACAGGCGAGGGATACCAGTGACGGAAAGCGACATTGCGGTCGCCGAGCTCGATGAAGAGATCGTTGGGATTGAGCTGAGAACCTTTCACACTCCCGTTGACGACACCATTAGACAAATGGTATGATGGCGGTGTCTCTTCTACCCCGTTGTTTGAAAGATGTCTGCAAATATTAGTATGCCTCGGAGGAAAAGATGTGGTTGCCCTTACCCGTTTACTGCTGAGATCAACTTGCTTGGAACCTTCTGGAGGACGCTATCTTGGTCCGTAACATACGAGTAGAGGCTTCGAGCCTCTTCCAGTGTTGGAATTCGCCAATTTAACCACTCGGCGTAGGCAGCCAACTCGTCATAAGAGGCCATCACAGGCCAATCTAGGGCGTATTTGAGAGGGACAAGGCCGTAAACCGTTCGAACGGCCTTGCCTTCGAGAAATGAAGGGCTTGCCATCTCTAGCACTTCTTCAGAGTGGCCGTTGACACCATTCGTGCCGTTGATCCCATTGCTAAGTTCGTCCGCACGAGCGAAAGTCCATGAAGCTGGAAGGGAGTCGCTGTTGCTGACTTCCAGAAAGCGAGCATATTCGCCATTGCTGATAGGTCGGCTCTGGGCTTCAAACTCATGCACATCAACGTTGCGCGAGGGCCTCTCGTTGTCCCAACCGAAGTATCTGTCTGGTCCAAAATCATTCTCAGCATCATCCAGCCCAATTTTGACGGTGCTGGCAGGGATCCGGTGCCATTGGTTCGGGACGCGCTTGGAGTGGGCCTCTGCGGCGAGGGCCTTGAAGTTGGGTACATCACGCCCAGGAGGTGGCAAGACTCTTTCGCTCTGCAGCAGCATATACAGAAAAGTCTCCAAATGCATGGCCTCGTGCTCATAGCCCAACCAGAGAGCACGACTCAGCCTCCGATCCGACGACGCTTGTCCAGAGTGGAGGCTGTCGATTATGCGGACTCGAACGCGCTGTTGATAGTCCAAAATGTCCTTCAAAGGAGGCCAAGAGTCCGGGATCTCGCTGTGGTCATGGCATAGCTCGGGGTTGTCCACATCTGAAGCACCGCTTGTCAGCTCTGTCCAGACCCGTCCACAAGCGAACATACCCGGATCAATGCCCCTCTCAAAGATAGAAGCATAAGATGAGGGCTTCGTGGGCTTCCCTGTGGTGGCTCTGGTGAAATGGATATCTGTGACTAAATGAGCGACGTTTCTCAAAGGGATGATTTTACCTACCCACGAATGTCGGGATATGACCAAGGTAGAAGATGAGGTCGTTGCGCAACTTGATCGGCTTATGGAGCAGCTCATCTCGGGGGACCATGGACTTGGTAACAACGTCCCAAGCCGCCCAGAGTTGTTGCCAGTCGTCCAGCGAAGGAACAGGGCTAGCTGCGAATTCCGACGGCCGGGATGGGAAGTTGATGACGGCAGGAGACAGCAGATGAAGAACTTGAATGAGAATTAGCGAGGACAGTTCAACAGACTTCCGAGACAACGCTCACAGTAATCGTTCGTGTTGTTGCCGTAGGACACCTGAGGAACGAGACCGGCATCGTGCCACAGGTTGTCACTTTCTGCTTCGGAGTATTTGAAAGCATCCTCAAGGTGGATCTTCTCGCCTTTCTCAAACGAGAAACCCTTGGTTTGGATAGGCTTCAAAGCGACGTACGAAGCCTGATGCTTGTTCGCCTTCTCGTCATAGAGGCCTTCTATCTTCCATTCGTCCTGCTTGAAGGCCTCATAGCCAAGGAGGCTATTGGCGTGGACCAGGCCATTTCGGTAGAATCTTTCGGTCGTGCTTTGGGAGTCGTTGTACGCGTGGAAAACTCGATCAGGTGTCTGACAGGCATCCAGACCCACGAGTATGATGTCGGACGACGACAAAGCTCTCGAGAAATTGGCGAGGAACCGGGCAGCGCTATCACGGGTGAAGTTTCCAATGGATGAACCCAAGGTCATGACACAGGTTGTGCTGCCATCGACGCGTGACGTCTCCAACCAGGAGAGGGCATCATCATAGGTGCCATGCAAAGCATGGAACGAAACGTATCGGAAGGCAGTAGTGTCGAGTTGCGAGAATGTGCGCTTCAATTCCGGCAAGGATAGATCCAGGGCATAGTACTCAACCGCCTTCTCTGCCGCTTCAAAGGCGCTGAGGAGAATGTTCACCTTGCGAAGATTTCTGTTGCAAGATTCAACGTCCGTTCAATCATGAAAATGGCGCATTCAGGAAAACAACCCACCCACTCCCAAGTTCGACAAGACGGGTGCCTTCTGGAACCCGCTCGACAATCTCGCTGGCATGAGACTCGAGAGTCTCTATTTCAGCGTTTGTGAGGTAGTACTCGTCCAAGTACGTGATCTCCTCAAACAACTTCAGGCCCTTTTCTAGAACGGTTTAGTGACAGTCTTAGACAATGAGAACCCTCTATACCATCATAAAGCAACAAGGTCGGAAACTCGCGCGGCTGTCCCTCAGGGGGGTTGAGAGCCTGAAGCAGCGTTTCGAGGAGGGACTGGTCCGACTTGTCACCTCGAATATCAATGATTGGCACCCCGGCCGAAGCGGAAGTGACCATGGTGGTGGATGGTCGACGAGAGCGAGTCTTGTCCCGGAAGCACAAATATCAGACGACCCTCAAGGCTGGGGAATGCTCGCAATATAAGGCAAGGAAGAGTTCTAAGAAGTTGCAGACTTGAACCACCGCAAGGATGAAGCAGGATGTACGAGTAACCATGGATCCACCTCTTTTTCCAGGGGACGATTGGAGCCATTGCCCGGGCAGGGCAACTTGTGATATACCAATCATAGCGAGCCTCAGCACATGGAATTCCGCGGACCGCTTGTGGTCGGTAATAGTAAGCCAACTGGACCCGGGGTCATTCGGAGTCAGGGAGACGGCATTGGCTTTGTGACTCGTGAACTCGTGAGTTCGTGAGAGATGGTGGAGAAGCGGCGGGACAGGCCCGAGCGTGGAGGTGGAGGCGACGGTTGACTGTCTGACGTATGGATGGCGGGCGATGCATGATCCGTCAACACAGAAGGGCAAAACTGCCCCGAACGCTCAGAGCCCATCGTAGGGATTGCAGCCGTAGGGAGGACGAGGCCAGGAACGAGGAAGAATGGTAGGTTGTTTGAGAGCTAGCCGCAGCTCAGGCCATCCATGACTTTCTCCACCAGTGGTGGGCATCCAGTCTGCTGACGATGACGACACGACGAGACTCAGGATGGGAATTAAAATAGTAAGAGTGATCATTGATGGGACTGGTGACGAGTAGTGTTTCGGGAAATCCGAGCATGAGGTTGGCTGGAGAGAGGAAGAAGCAAATGAGGAAGAGAGGAGGGGAGAGGAGAGAGGGGCAGCATGCAGCAGTGCAGTAACGCAGCAACACAGTCATTTCGAGACTGACAAGAGTGCCGATGAGTGCAGTGGTGGTGGCGCCCTGGCCGTGTGGGGAGCCTGGAGCCTGGAGGACAGACACAGGCACAGGCACACACAGGCACCAGCTCCACGGCGGACGCCCGACGGACCTGATGCTGACAGAGCATCCATGTTTTGTCAGACAAAATCCAGCACGATGGTGCCGAATCGGCATGCAACTCAAAAATTCCGAATGGCTGTCGCGTACCTCTGCAAAAACTATCAGATTCCACAAAGCCTCGTACCTTAATTAGCGCAGGCGGTCGTCGTAACCATCTGGCAATAAGATTGGCGCTATGGAGAACGCGGCAGGCAAGTACTTCCACGATGAGATAAACACTGACAGACACCGCGCCGTCGTCCAAATCTCGCTCTCTGAGATGTCCGGTGATCCGACGGACGAGTTCAGCCAGTTCGAGTCGCACATGTTCGCCCGGAATCGCCGAGACTCGGCTAACAGAAGCTGATGCTGGAGTTTTGAGAGAGGAGAATCATTAATGACTAAACAATATTGTCGACGGATGAGGTAGGAGTTGCAAGGTCCCTCGGGGTACGAGTTCATTGAGTACTCCAGACTACGAGTACGAGTACCACCTGACGTACTACGGAGTCCCGGACCAATCGTGCGTCCGCCGTCTGGAAGGCGGAAGAACAGATGTTCCGACCTTGCCGTTTTGGGGAAAACGTAAATATCCGAAACGCGACACCTCGAAATGTGCGGTGCTGAGCTTTCAAGTTTCATAGCCAGCCCATCAACCGCGTACACTTCATCATCCGTCAAACAACATCGCATAATGGCTGAGCCCGTGTGATTCTACTACTGTTTCATAGCATTCTGACTCCAACAGTTCCAGCTCAATCGCTCCAGCATCTTCCTCCGCAATGCTACCCCATCCCCCGACGCCGGCGACCTAACCACACTGCGTGTCCTTTGTCCTAAACGACTCCCAGGCCCATCGCCATGTCCAAGTCCGGCAATCTGGCCGCCTTGCCGGCCATCTTCAACACTACAGAACCTCCCGCAATCTACTATGCCGAAGACCCTCCGTACCTCCCGCGCATCCTCGTCTTCTACTACCCCGTTCATGCGGTCGGTTCGCTGGCGTCGACCTCTCGAATTCGGACCACCATCCTCAGTGCCGCCGGCTTCAAGAGCTTTGGCGCTTTCTCCGTCGCTCCCAACAGTACTTACTACTCCGCTGTACATAAGCTGCCAGAGGACAAACAGCGTGACGATGTGTCACGGGGCATTGCTTTCGCTCTGTGCAGATATTTCTCCGAGGTCCCGACCGAGGTCAAGAATGTCATTGCGGAAGAGAATGTCCATCATGGCATCAGTCTGAAATGGGGTCAAACACATGCGGCTCAGGTGACGTGTCGAATGAGCAAGGTCATCAATACGGAAGAAATACTCGAGGCACTGCGTCCTTTCTCCAAGGATCGCCCTCCCAGCCCGCAAACGCCCCTTAAGCCTCTGACTTCGATCAGAAAGACCCGGCCATCAATCCTGCCCCCTGAGGGTGGAAACTCTGGGTTTAGTCGGGTCACTCATGCGTTCACACCATCCAAACGGATTGCTAGCGGTTCGGGCAAAAGGACCCCTTCTTCATCGACCCCTTCAATGCGCCATGCAGCGCTAGCAGCGGTCCCGAAGCAGTCACTGGAACAGTTAGAGTTGTTGCGGTTCAAGATGTGCGAGTTTGTCGACACCGAAGATCGATACATCACACGGCTGCAAGAGCTGATCGATCTGGTCACTAATCACGGCCGGACTGCCAAGTCATTGAGCTCCAAGCCATCGGGCTCACGCAGCCAAAAGGCAGTGAACGCCATGATCCAATTCCCTTCTCTGCTGGATCAGATCAAAGACTTGAACCTTGGCTTCCTCGATGACGTTGAAACCGCCTTGCATGCTTCCGAAGACTCGGCTCTGAGGTTTCTCGATGCGGCTCGAACGAGCCCGCACCTTCTTCAGACGGCCAAGGATCCGATGGGTATCTACAGCTTTGCCAAAGTTCTCTTGAACCACTTCCCGAAGTTTCCAATGCCCTACCGAGAATATCTTGATCTTCACTCCCAGGTCTCTTCCAACCTCGAGCAGTTCTTAAAGGAAGAGACGACCTCGATTCAAAAAGCACCGTCCTTGCTTATGGAGCCAGCCCAGCGTATCTCCCGGTACGGCCTCTACATCGACACAATGCTTCCACACGTGCCTGCTAATTACACCGTGGCAATCCGCACCCTGGAGAAGGCGCGCAAGATTATTGCCGACATCTGCGAAATGGAGCCCGCTGCCTCGACCATTCTCGATTCGTTACGCATCGAGCATGAGACGAAGCGAAAAGGTCTCTCCCCGACGAAGCTCCTCTCGGGCCTCACTCGCTCAACAGGAACCATCAGGGAAGCCCCCGCTCTGACAGGTAGTCTCAAAGAACGAGACGGCCCACGTCTTTTCCCCAGCCTGGGCCGAAGTCTGAGTCGCAGACATAAAACCCCCAGACCCGCTTTGACGGCCATCTTAACTGAGCACGATCCTGAGCAAGTCAGCAATGTAGTCGGCCCCGGAATGGGACCGTCGCGAAACGACGAAAACAGACCTCTCACCTCCAGCTCTGGTCTGTCCATTGGATCGGTGAGACGCCCGCTGACATCGGGTTCCAGCACGACCAACAAATCGGCCCCAAGTCCTGGACGAAATCCACCGACTTCACTGGCAGTCAAGAAGATTGCTCCTTCCGACGATGCGCGCGGCCTCTCTACCAGCCTGCCTTCTCCAGGCCCGAGTCTTGAACAGTGTCGAGTCGACCTGATGCGCCTAGAGGAAGAAAACTACAAGCTCCTCCTCGAAAATGCGGAGCTAAAGAAAGTCATCCGCGAATGTAGATGTGGCAGTGCCCTCAACAAGTAAACGTGTCGTGTACCGGCTACATTCAAATGGGTTTGGAGGATCGAAACAACGCCATACACCACCCCCAGTGTATCTGGCTTGTCCTTCGAGACCTATCATTTTTACAATGAGCTCGGGAAGTTCATTGAACGAAATTACGAATTGGTGGGAATAGAGAGAGGAGTTTCTATGGCATTTGATGTTTTCACGAGAAGAAAAGCAATTCATTCTTCAATTCAATTGTGTTTGATTGAGCCTGTTAAGACCGAATGTGGGATGCTTGCTGCTTGCATTATCATCCCGAGGATTGTGTTTGTTTCTATTCACATACGCTACGGAGCATAGCCCTGGCACGGCATTGCATGGCAAAAAGAGCGGAGACGGAAATGGAAATGGAAATGGAACGAATGGCATTGGACACACAGAACAGATGGTCAGTCTCGTTGGCGACAGCAGCGCGCGGAAGAGAGGATTCCCAAGTTGACAAGCAAAGCAGAACAGAACAGAACAGAATCAAACAAAAGAACGAACGAATGACCTAGTAGGAAAATCAATTGATTGATGATTGATTGATTGAATGATTGAATCTCTTCTGATAATGAACACTTGAGTTCCAGAGCCCGGCAAGCAAGCCAGGAAAACAGACACTCCGTCTCCCATGGTCGGGAGTCTGTCTGATCTATCAAAGCACTCGGAGGGCCGCAGCAGTGTGACGAAGAATGAATGAGAGGAAAAGCCTCAAATTCAGCAAATAAAATCCCAAAGACAGGAGATCAAACACAAAAGTTCCGCTTGCTTTTTGCGTTCAGGAAGTGACATTCGTTGAGGAGTCGTACAAAGAAAGGTGCTTGCCTCTTGACCGACAGAGGAGAAAGACGAGAGTTGGAGCATCGACAAAAGTCCAGAGCATAGGATTAGTCGTGGTAGTAGGAAGGCCTGTTTGTTCCTTTTCGATGTTGGTGGGTGCCGGCTGGAAAGAGATCGTCCATTACTTCCATTCAACATTCTTCATCTTCATCGTCGTCAAAGCCCGGTGTAACAGCCGCCCATCCACTCTGATTGCGTCTGACATCCCACTCGGTATTGAGACGTAGACTCCTTGCCTTGTCGAGGTCCTGATGCCAGGCGCGAACGCTGTAATCGTCGGCTGTGGTGACAAGACTGCCGTTGGTCAGCCATGCCACCGCTGTGACTTCCTTCTTGTGGCCGTTCACAAGTGCTGAGCCATGGTAGTAGATCGGGCACTCGCCGTCCGCGTCATGGTTGATATCTGGACTTGAGAGCGAAAGACTCGACGATGTACGTGGTAGTCGTGGCCGGGAAGACGAGAAGGTCGAGAACAAGGACGGTGCAGGGCGCCGCCGCGCCGCTTTGTTGAGGTACCGCTCGTTGGTGGGAAAGACCACCGCACATTCCTCCCCCGTGCCAGCGGCGATCATTTCGGATTTATCGTCCGTGTGAGGGCGAACGGCAAGCTTGTCATAGAAAGAGCCCAGGCGCAGGGCTGGATGGCGGAAGCCGTACAGAGGACCTAATCCCCGGCCATTCGTGCGAGGACGGGGAGGCCGAGTAGAGGTCACTGACATTTCAGGACAACTGCCGAGAACCAGGTGGGAGGTTGAATAGGCATAGACGGTGTGATCTCGACAAAGAGAATACAACCTTGCCCCGTCACTGCTCATGGAGATGGATGTCACTCCAAAAGGTCGAAGGGTTTGGTGACTTTCTGGCTCGAGTGTCGCTGAGACGGGAGCGGGCCGGGAATATTTCTGGCTGTATGATGCCCGCATGTCCCACAGCTTGATGATGGCGTTGTGCTCTGAGGCGGTTGCCAGCATATGTGGACGAGTGTCGCTAATGAAGGCGCAGGTGGTGACGGCGAAATCGGCTCGAGAAGATATTGAAAGGGGCTGCCGCCTGCCTTTCGGAAGCTTAAACTTGTCGAAGGAGGTGTGTGCATCAAATATCCACACTTTGGGGTTCACTTCCCTGCTCTGGTTCACGAAGGAATCGTCTTCTCGTCGAAGTCTCATGAAGTCCAATGATCCCACCGGTTTGGCAGTTCGAAGATCCCATAAGCAGATGCAGCCATCTCGAGAGCAAGTTACAACAACGTTGTTGCCGGTGCCAGGTTGAAATTGCACTCGTTTGATTGATCCTGAATGGGCTTTCAATGTGTGTGTTGAGCGCATTTCGTGAAGGTCAATAATGCGGCCCGTCTGGTCTCCTGATGCTGTAGCAAGTAGTGTATCATCGGAGGAAATATCCATGTCCATAATCGCATTATCGTGAGGGTAAAATCGTGTGAGCATTCGTCTCTGAGGGATGTATGGGGGCTGCTCGGACACTCCGTAAACTCCAACACCGCCGTCTTCGTCTCCGATGGCGACCATGGCACATTGTTTGAAATTGGCGGCACAGAAGGGTAGTGCCCGCGGTCGAGGAGTGTGCCCATCATAATCGAATATGTCATCGGGTGAGCTGTAGAAATTGCCAGTCTCTTGCTGCCACAACAGGGCATCGTTCCCCTCGACAACCGTCTTTCTTCCTCCCAGTTGTCTCGATAACAAGGCTGCGGAAGTGCTGAGTGACCGGTATGGAACTACCCGCGGAGGGAATGTTCCTGTTTCAGATGCTTCGTCATCCTCATCATCCTCGTCATCCGTGGTCTCAAAGCCATCTGTGCCAACATCGATTGCATCTGCTGAGTATCCTGCACTTGCACCTTCCTGACTACAGGAGTATAGACCGCTCTTCTTGATTGGCGAGGATGGGATGGATGTCACCGATGTGAATGAGAGCTTTCTCTTCTTCGTGAGTGGGGCGTTCTGCTCATCGATGGGGAGGCCCAAAAGCTGACTGCTCTCCGACCGGCTGTTCAACTTGGCTGAAGAGAGATCTCGCAACGCTTTCCTCGAGGTTCGAACGGCATGTTTCGCATCTCGAAGCCTGGGCGTGAAAAACTTGGTGAAGCGTTTAGGGGTCACGGAAGGGTTTTTCTTGACACGGCTACTCCGTCGAGGGGTTCTGCTCTCGTCGGAGGCCACTGAGAATGTGACTGCATCTCGGGCTGGTCTCTCGGGCGTTCGGTCCATTGCTTGGTGTTCCAGGTCCAGTACCGATCGATTTTGGCAGTTCCCAGGGCTATCGATCACTCAATCCCATGTTCAAATTGGGCTTATTGGGAAGGTAGAGTCGAGAAGGGAGGTCAAGGAACGAGAAGAGGCAAGCCAGATGGGAGTTTAAAGGGTGGTTGGCAGAATAGCAGTTGTCGACACGGACAATTCGCCCCAAGAGTCGCGAGTCGCGTGAGAGACGTGTCGCGTTGGCGTCAGTCTGACAGAAACAGCGGTTGGAATTGACGCGAATTTGCACTAGCCGGCGATCGTCAGACGCAAAAGCCCCAGCGTTGGAAGAGGAAGGTGTAGCGAGTAGAGGGGCCTTTGATAGAGCGACGCTATTGGTGGAATGGCCTGCTCTCCAACGAAAAAGTTCAGCAAAACTTGAACTCCAAAAAATTCCCAAGTCCGCACGACTCGGCCTTGGTATTGTGACCTAAGTCAATCCCTTGGTGTGGAGAGAATTCGATGGCCGATTCCTTTGTCCAAGATTAACGCTTGATACCGGCGAGAATCTCTCTCGTACACCCATTTCAATATGGCTTCTGTCAAGCGGAAGGTTGCGCCTGCAGAGCCGTCGACCACACTGCCGAACAAACGGACGAAACCGACGACGCACAGTGCCTTCTCTTCAGAGGAAAAGAAACCCCAGAAAGAGAGGCCGGTCTCTATCCTCTCCAAAGATCAAACGGCTTTCCCCCGAGGCGGAGCGAGTCTTCTGACTCCCTTGGAACGGAAGGAAATTCAAGCACAGGCTACCCGCGACGCTGAAAGAGAGCACAAGCATGCGGCCGATCTTTTTGGAAACACAGGTGCGCAGTCGGACGGAGAAGACGACGAGGGTGGCAGCACTGGCGCCGACGTCCAGTTGAAGAAACGCAAAAGGAAGCAACGGAAGGACAAAGCGCATTTGGATGCTTCAGCTGCTGAGCCGGAAATACAAATTGGCGGCCTCAGCTACAAACGAATAACCACAGGCTCTCTCATTCTGGGTCGTATAACTACTATCAACGCGAGAGCTCTTACAGTTGCCTTACCGAACAATCTCGTTGGTAATGTGCCATTGACTTCGATATCGACGCAGTTGAGCGAGAAAATACAAGCGCTTCTTGATCAAGACGACGAGAAGGACAATGCCAGCGATGACGACCGTGACGATGAGCAAGACATTGATCTTAAGAGCTATTTTACCAATGGGCAATACCTGCGGGTTGCAGTGACATCTACAGAACAGGAGCGGCCCGGGGCCAAACCAACAAGAAAGCGGATTGAACTCTCTGTTGAGCCGGCGTTGACCAATGTCGGCCTCAGTCGATCAACCCTCGCGGTGGGTTCTTCTGTTCAGGTCTCCGTCCGAAGTGTCGAGGACCACGGATTGGTCGTCGACCTTGCACTGGAAGAAGACAATGTCCGCGGTTTCATCCCCAAGACCCAACTGCCGAGAAGGCAGTCGCTGGCCGCCGTTAAGCCTGGTGCTGTCATGCTCTGCAGCGTGCTCGAAATTGGTCCCAATACCAAAATTGTCAAGCTTTCAGCGGACCCGTTGAAAGCAGCCACCCTCAAGACGGCCCCTTCTGTCGACACATTCCTTCCTGGAACAAAAGCGGAGATCCTGGTTGACAACATTACCGATGCTGGACTTTCGGGAAAGATCATGGGTCTCCTTGATGTCACCGCTGATGTCGTCCACTCTGGAGCCTTCAAGGACAAGGCGGCCTTCCTTGCTCGTTTTGAGATAGGCCAGAAAATCACCGGCCGACTCATTTGCAATTTTCCTCTTTTGGACACGAAAAGGGTGGGGTTCTCGGTCCTCGAAAACCTGTTGGATCTTGATGACGACTCGGATGCTACGCCCGAGGGCGGCGAGAGTATCGCTACGTCGGCCATCATTGACTCTGTCCCGGTGATTCGCGTTGAGCCTGGTCTAGGTGTATATTTCCAGCTTGGGCCTGATCAATTGGGATTTGCACACGTGTCGCGTCTTTCCGACAAGAAACTGGATTCAATTTCTGAGTCTTCCGGTACCTTCAAGCTCGGATCACAGCACAAGATTCGAGTGATCGAGTACAATCCGGTCGACAACCTTTACCTCGTGTCTCTCCAACAGAGCGTGCTTGACCAACCCTTCCTCAAGATCGAGGACATCCCGCTCGGGGCAGTCGTCAAAGGCACTGTTGAAAAGTTGCTGATTGGTCCAACGGGCGTCCAGGGTTTGCTGGTGACTCTTGCGGATGGCATAAACGGCCTTGTACCTCAGATCCACATGTCTGATGTGGAACTGCAACATCCTGAGAGGAAGTTTAGAGAAGGGCAGGCCGTCACTGCCCGGGTTATATCCTCGGATCCATCCCGGCGCCGCCTGAGACTTACTCTGAAGAAGACACTTGTGAACAGCGATCAGAAGGCGTGGCTGCGATTCGATGATATCGAGATCGGCGATTCGACAGTCGGCACGTTGACCAAAGTCGACCGTCTTGGAGCGGTCGTTCGATTCTACGGCCCCGTCAGGGGATTCCTTCCTGTGTCTGAGATGAGCGAGGCATACATCAAGGATGCAACCGAGCATTTCCGAGTCGGCCAGGTTGTGTCGGTCAACGCGCTGTCGGTCAACGCGACAGAGAGACGATTAACGCTGTCTTGCAGAGATACCAGTTCGACCAACCCCTCTATCGAAAGCTCTCTTGCCAAATTGAGGCCTGGTACCATCGCCAATGGTACGGTTTTCGAGAAATCTCAGAACGACCTCTTGCTCCGGTTGGAGGGTTCGGACGCTATCGCACGATTGACCTCTGATCATATGTCGGACGGTTCCCTCAAGAAGCGGGAATCCGCGTTCAACAAGATCCGAGTTGGCCAGAAGCTCGAAGACGTCCTGATTCTGCAGGTCCAGTCGAAGCGAAGACTCGTCCTGCTCTCCAACAAACAGAGTCTTGTAAAGGCGGCCCAGGATGGCACTCTTCTGAAGAGTTACGACCAGCTTGTCCCGGATGCCTTGGTAACAGGCTACGTTACCAATGTCACGGAGGACGGCATTTTCGTGGGCTTCGCTGGTGGTATCAGTGGCCTCATTCCGAAAGGTCAAGTACCAGTCGAGACTGAAAGCGAGGTGGGCTTTGGAATGTCCAAATTGCAACCCGTGACGGCGAGAGTCATGTCCGTCGACTACAAGGGCGCCACACCCAGATTCTGGCTGTCGATGCGAGAGAGCTCGAATGACACACCGAGAGCTAGCAAGGCCGAATCAACGCAGGATGTCCCGAAGTTGGTAGACCCGGTCGATTCAACACTCCAGGATGTCAATGATCTCTCTGTGGGTAAGGTTACCAAGGCAAGAGTCATTTCGGTCAAAGACACCCAGATCAACGTTGAGCTGGCCAAGGATGTTCAGGGGCGAATCGATGCATCGGAGGCATTTGATGAGTGGAAGGATATCAAAGACCGGAAGACACCTCTCAAGCAATTCTATCCCAAGCAAGAACTCACAGTCAGAGTTCTGGGTGCGCATGACACCAGGAACCACCGCTTCTTGCCGCTCACACACCGAAAAGGTAAGAACACGGTGTTCGAACTCTCCTGCAAGCCCAGCTCAGTCGCGGGTCCCAAGCAGGCCAGTTTGACCCTGGAGGATTTGAACGTCGGTTCATCATGGCTGGCTTTTGTGAACAACATCTCAGACGACTGTCTTTGGGTGAACATCTCGCCGGCGGTGCGCGGAAGAATCCGTGCAACCGACGTGTCGGATGATCTGTCGCTCGCCGGAAACCTGGCACGCAGTTTCCCCATTGGCTCTGCCATGCGCGTTCACGTTCTTGCCGTCGACCCGGAGAAGAATCGCCTGGATTTGACGGCGCGATCGGATGGGTCAACCAACTCGCTCAGCCTGACGAACATCTCGAAAGGCCTGGTGCTTCCCGGCCGAGTCACCAAAGTCAGTGATCACAATGTGATTGTCCAGCTCAGCGAGCAGGTCGTGGGAGGCGTCGATTTGATCGACATGGCCGACGACTACACGGAGGCCGACCCGGCGAAATACCAGAAGAACGACGTTCTTCGCGTCTGTGTTCTCAACGTGGACGTGGCGAACAAGAAGGTGGTCCTGTCAACTCGCCCATCGAAGGTTCTGAGCTCTTCACTGGAAGTCACGGATCGGGAGATTACGAGCTTGGGTCAACTGGCTGTCAACGACGTCGTCCGTGGCTTCATCAGCAACGTTGCCGACAACGGCGTGTTCGTGACTCTCGGCCACGGGATTACGGCATTCGTCAGAGTCAGCAATCTATCCGACAGCTTCCTGAAGGAGTGGAAGGACCATTTCCAGCGAGACCAACTGGTGCGAGGCAAGATCACCCTGGTCGACCAGGCATCGGGTCACGTGCAGATGAACATGAAAGAGTCGGCCCTGAACCCGAACTACAAGGCGCCAGTGACGTTCAACGACTTGAGCGTGGGCGACGTGGTGACGGGCAAGGTTGTCAAAGTGGAATCCTTTGGCGTCTTCATTCTCGTCGACAACTCGGAACGGATAAGAGGGCTGTGCCACCGCAGCGAGATTGCGGAGCAGCGAATCGAAGACGCCAGCAAGCTGTTCACCGAGGGAGACGTGGTGAAGGCGAAGGTGCTCAAGCTTGATGCGGCCAATCGCCGAGTCAACTTCGGCCTTAAGGCTTCCTACTTTGCCGACATGGAAGAAGATGATGAAGAAAGCGACGACGACGCATCCGACAATGACGGCGCTGAGCTCGATCAAGAGATGCTAGACTTGGACGATGATGAAGATGAAGACGAAGACGAAGCCGAAGACGAAGACATGGATGAGGATGAAGACGAGGCCAACGAATCAGAAGGCGACGAAAGCGAAGAAGAAGCAGCCGTACTTCCCAAATCCACGGAAACCCAGGGTCTCAACGTGGGAGGCTTCGACTGGTACGGGATCTCCAACACGGCGGGAGCCAAGCCGAAAGCGTCAGATTCGGACGCCGAACAGACATCGAAGGCGCCGGAAAAGAAAAAGAAGAAGAAGCGAGCTGAGATCCAGGTGGACCGGACCGGCGACCTGGACGTGGACGGGCCGCAGTCGGTGGACGACTTTGAGCGGCTGCTGATCAGCGAGCCGGACTCGTCGCTCCTGTGGCTGCAGTACATGGCGTTCCACCTCGAGCTGGGCGACGCGGAGCAAGCGCGACAGATCGGTGAGCGGGCGCTGAAGTCGATCGGGCTCGGACAGGAAGAAGAGAAGATGAACGTGTGGGTGGCGCTGCTGAATTTGGAAAACGCGTACGGCGACGACGAGACGATCGAGGCCATGTTCAAACGGGCGTGCGAATACAACGACGCGCAGGAGATCTTCTCGCGGCTGACGAGCATCTACATCCAGTCGGGCAAGCACGACAAGGCGGACGATCTGTTCCAGCGGATGCTGAAGAAGTTCACGCAGGATCCCAAGGTGTGGATCAACTATGCGACTTTCTTCTTCGACACAACGGGCGACGCGGACAAGGGCCGGGCGCTGCTGCCTCGGGCGCTGCAGACGCTGCCCAAGTTCACACATTTCGACTTGACGTTGAAGTTTGCGCAGCTGGAGTTCAAATCGGCCAACGGGCTGGCGGAGAGAGGGCGCACCATCTTCGAGGGCCTGATCAGCGCGTTCCCGAAACGGGTGGACCTGTTCAACGTCCTCCTGGACATCGAAGTCAAGCTGGGCGACAAGGAGCAGATCCGAGGCCTTTTCGAGCGGATCTTCTCGGGCAAACTGAAACCGAAGCAGGCCAAGTACTTCTTCAAGCGCTGGCTGGCGTTCGAGGAGGAGGAGGGCGACGAGCGGCGGATTGACGCGGTCAAGGCTAGGGCAGCAGAATGGATCCGAGGGGCGGGAAAACAGATGGAGTAGATTAGAGGAGCAAGCAAAGCAGCCTTGTGGCCACTACCAGAGGCTGCACACGAAAGTACCTAGTAGGAATGTCATGGAAGACGGACCTTCCTTCCATCCTTCCACGATCACCTTGAACTTGGGAAGGCCCTTGGAGCCTACTCGTAGGGTAGTTTTTGTGGACAGATGCAACGTGAAGCGGAGTGGTAACTGATGGCAGTAATCGCCGTGCGACGATCTGTCCGTTATCGTCTCATCCTCGTACGAGTACTCGCAACGGTTATGGAACCTGAACGAGGAAAGATGTGCCGCCGCTGCCGCCCGTCGTACCGTTGTCCAGACGCCGGACTGTCCAGAACTCGGAACTCGTAGAGTGTTGTGGGACCTGGATAGTGTCCAGGCGGTTTTGGATTTCATTTGTGTGTGAGAAATAAAAAAATTATGGATCTGGAAGTGCAGCGCAACGCAGTGCAGCGGCGACAGGTTTTCTTTTCCGGCGCCGAAACCGGTCGGTACCTTAAATTCGGAGCATGTCAGGTACCGAGTAGCAGGTACCACTGCACTATAGTACCTTAGTAGTTAGTACTGCTGTACTGAAGTCTGCGGCTGTCGGATTTCCGCGGAGGTAGAAAGAGAGATGCTCGAGTACTCGCTCGTAGCCTGTACTCGCACTCGTAGGTGTTTCAATGTGTATACTCGTAGAGAGGAAACGTCGCCGTGACTTGACCTGTCAGTCCTCACAGCCTCACACCTGAGTGAGGTTTTTGGCACGAATACTACTTTGTCCTTGGGTTTTCTTTCCGTCGACCTGGCTGGCCACAGTAGCAAGTTGGTCCTCGCCGCAGCCCGGCGCAGGCGACGGTGACGGTGACGTGCCTCCTGGCAAGCTCCGTTGCGAGGAGTCCAGGACGTAACTGTTAGACAAGAGAAATCGCCAGTGCCAATCATTTGGGGGGTGGAGCCAACCGATCGCCTTGGTACTACTACATGGTACGACACACTGATGAAGAAGAGGAGGTACCCTAGGGCCTAGGGACGAGCGGTGCCTGAGCAACAGGATTCGCAGTACTGCTAGTAGTGACAAGGCCGCTGTTGATATTCGTACGGCCTTTCGTTATCAACTCTTGACTCTTGCTCATAAGATGTTCAGAAGACAAGGCGACGAGAAGCAATAATGAGAAGAGCTTTAGCGTGAGCGGGATATTTTTCCCGTGTTGGAAGGCGAGAGAGAAGCCGCAGTGCCCAACTGGCTGCCGGACGGCGGAGGTGCATTGCCGGCCGCCGCTTCCTTCGGCTGGGGCCCGATTTGGTCGAGTCCCTGCCACTTGGGCCTGGAGCAGAATCGAGAAGGAACAACCGCAGGTGAGAGGCACCGTCCACCACTCGGAGTCTTCAGGGTCCATGGAGGTGGGAGAGGATCAGGCACGCGCCCCCAAACCTCCAGTGGGGGCTCTGGAAGGCTCAATGGGCAGTCCCCGGTAGCCCCTAAGAGCTGGCAACTCGCACTGCCAGTGGCCACGATGGTGCGCTTTCCGCCGTGCCAGGGTCTCCGATGGTCTGTGTCACGCTGTCGGGTTTCGGTCGCCTGCAGTCGTTCGAGTCGGCGATAGGCTCAGGCGGTAGGTGTCCGGTGTCCACGTTCAATAATAATGCTCGTGGACGACGGTGGTCCGCCCGCGTCATCAAGATCCCAGGCCCCAACACGCCGCCAACCGGCCGAGCAAACAACCGTGGCTCATCAGCCTCTCAGGTCATCTCCGACCCGGGTGCCCAATCAACGGCCCTCGATATTGTTTCTGTTCCTTATCTCGACTCTCAGGCTTTGAGTTCAGCTCAGTGCACACGACCGTCTCGACACCCCAGGCTCCTCCCTCACTCCTCAGGCTCGGGGGTCGCTGCACCATTCCCACAGCTGCCTGACAAACACACTCGCAGTCACTCACACCCGATCGCATCCACCTCCCTCAGACCCCATCCATCTCCCTCCATGTGCACGCACGCACTCGTACATCGCCTCGACTTCCCATCACACACATCCTACTACCTACCACACGCTCTCTGTGGCCTGTGAGCTTACTTGTATCTTCCTTCTATTCTTCCAGTCTGCATCGTCATGCTCGCCTTTCCAACTCATGCTTCACTGTCGCTACCTTGCTGTCACAGCCTGATCTGTCTACTACCACCCGGCCCTTATCTTGCCCTCGCATTCCGGAGCTCGTACTGAGACACCCTCAACGCCCTCCTCTCGATTCCGCCCAGGCATGCCTCCGTCACTCCGACCGACAGTCTGAGTTCCGTCTCGATTGACGAGACTCATACACCCTTCCGACCTTCAAGATGATGGTCCCACGCCTATTTAACCAGAACCGTCTGGCGCACACGCAGCAGGGACTTGACTTGAATGAGAAGGATAATCTACGGCCGCGGTCCCGTTCAACCCTGTCTCTGAAGACTCCCGAATCGCCATACAAACCGGTCTCTGATCCTGTCGAGATCCCCTCGAGATCGGAGGAGCGAGTTGCGACGACCTCACAACATACCCGCTCTGCCTCCTCGTCACATGTACCAAGAACAGTTCCAACCCCCAGCTCGGGGTCGCAACATGCACCCAGGAGCAAAGAGTCGGTCCAAAATATCCTAGCCTCAACCACCATTCCAATCCGACGAAAACGCAAACCGCAACGCCTACCACCTTGCGACTATGTTGCCGATTTTAGCAAGCTCTTGAGGGATGATGTGCAGTCGAGTGCTGAAGGAAGCCTGGCAGGAAGCTGGGTCAACCCTCAATTCGAGGGTCTTTTCGGAAATCTGGATGGCCTGGTCGAGGGCCAGATGATTGTCGGAAGTGAAGACGCTGATACGGGCTTCCTCTCCGTCAGATCCCTGTCAACCGAGTCCATGCCCTCTCTCTCTTCGCCGGACGATTCCAGCACTGCCGATATGTCCAGTATTTCTCCCGCTACTGTCAGGTCTCCCTCCGACCAACGCTCACGCCACGTCGCAAGCTCCGAGGACTGCAGCAATGAGCATCCGCTGCTCCCCTTGGACGACGTCGACACCGACTATGATTTCAGTGGGATCTCGACTCCGGACTTTATGCTTTCACCTTCATCCAAACCCAACCGGAAATCAATGACGCCCGAGAAACGACCTAGCTCGTTCAAATCTAGCCTGACAGCCTCTCTGAAGGCGTTGAAACAGGCCGCGCAGACCATGTCGAACCTCGCCAGCACTCCTCCTCTGATCCAACCGGACGAATTTTTGACCAGATCGATCTTTGACTTTCAACCCTCCCTCACCGATGACCGACGTCCTCCACCTCTGCAGGAGCCTCCATCCGCCGCGATGCGCAGATATCTCAACCCGCGTACCCTGGTCGCTCCCGACTCTCCGGCACAACTTCATTTCTGGGTTGAGGAGAAGTCTCTCCCGAGCTCTCGTGTAGAGGCCAAAACGAAACTCAAAATCAAGAGGAAGTACCAAAACCAGGCCACGGCATCATCATCAACAACAACAACCGACAAGGCCCAGTCGAAAGTACCAAGGACCAACCCGGACAAACTTCCTTCGCTGATCCCGCTAGCGACCTGTATCCCGTCCAGCATTCGCACTCCGCATGCCTCGAGTCCACCGACCTGGCTCGAGCCCGACGGCACTCCCAGCAATCGATTCCGAGCTGCTCAAACCCTGGTGCTCGATCAAGGATGGGGTCAGCCTCGGCCGAGGGAGCCACGCGAGAACCGGGATTTTCTGCGAATCTTTGTGTGCGAGATGAACATGCGCAAGAGTGGGAAATTGAGCGATGAAGCTATGGGTCACGCGCGATTGTGGCTTCCTCCCGTTGACGAAGGCGAGCGCGATCCCGAAGCAAACAAAGATAAGAAGAGCGAGGCAAAACGCGAGAAGAAGACGGCCCAAGACCGATGGTCGGTTTGGTCGATTGATGATTTGTGATTATTATTATTTTGTGAAAGGCATCTCATGGGGTGCCACATGATGTGCATTGTGTTTTTTTTGGGCGAAACTGTACAAGCGACGGGAAAGTTCACACGGCGTGCTTTCCATTCACTCTCACGGCCTTTTTTGATGACAAGCGAACGAAACGAATTCAGGTTGATCCTTTTTCAGGCTGAAATTTTGGCAAGCCGGACCTGGACCTGTACGATGACGACTGTTTTTTGGGACGGACGACGACTTTGTTTAGATCTTGTGTTTTTAGTATGAATGAGTACGGGGGTGGTGAAGGAAGGAGAGAGGCAGGGACAGACAGGGGTTTGTGAAGAGTAGCCAGGAAGAAGTGTACTACATATGTCTGGGGGATCATCAGCCTCCAGACAAGGGACGGGATGGAATGGTGGTGTTGTATATACTGTATAACGATGGAAGGTGGTTGGATATAAAGACCGACTGAGCTCCTCGAGAATGCCTGCCTGCCGGCTTCGAACGAGTTTGAGGAAAATGAGGAAATGTATATCCATCCAATAAATCCGAAACCTTGCAATAATGATATACCTACCTTACCAGTACGTACTGAAGTGGAGGCAGTCCGTGTCTCTCTCTCTCTCTGTGCATATAAATAAACGTGTCTTTTAGTCGTGAATTTCATTCAATGGGGTTGGTTGTTGATTCATTTCATTTTCATTTTCATTTCTTTCGTTTCTCGTCTCATTCCATCTCTGGTCATGCAGCCAGCAAGCGAGCCAGCCGCATCAGTTAGGCATCTGTCTCTATCTCGCTTGAATCCCGAATCCTTTATCTTAGCTGTAGAGGCAGGTAGGCTTATCCAACCCTTCCCACTCCTAGTCTCACTCCCCTTCCCTGCCTTTCCACTCCCTTCCGCTCCGCATCAACCTCACCTCGCAAGATACGCCTCCTCGTCGACTCTAGTACCGGCGGCCCAGCAGTCGAGGATCCACTCTGCCCTTACGATGCGCGGGATGCGGCGCTTGCTCGACCACCGCGCCAGCGTGCGTCGGAGGCCAGGCAGGTCCGAGTCCGGATGCGCGATGATGTGTGTGATTTTCGAGGCCGTTGTGTCTGGCGTTTCGCTTAGGGTGGTCTTGTCTTCGTCGGAGGGAGAAGATGGGAGGATGGAGGCGCCTGCAAAGCGCGCGAGGGAGCGGGCGGTAGTTGAGGCGACGGTCGTGTTAGTATCGAGTTGTGGGCTTTCGGCATCGAAGAACAAAACGAGGCCGTGGAACATGAGCGCCTTCATGCTCAGGAAGTCGGGGAAGAGATCGGTGAGCGGCCCTTCTTCTCGATCGAGCTCATCCGTGTCGACTGCTAGATCGTCCATCTGAGCCATACACGCGCGCAACTCGTTGACGCTTGTGTCCCGTGCGAAACTATCGCCGTAGTCGTCCACGTTGTGCGTCCACGCGTCCTTCCTCGTCTCGGGGACGAAGAAAAGATGTCTCTCCGGCTCATAAGGGACCACTGTCTCCTGATCGTCTGTGACAACACCGCGCGCGAAGTCTCGCTGTGCCTGTTCAATGCAGTCGAACACCCAGCATGGCTTGATGATCTCCTTCTCCCCCCGCTTCTCCAGGCTCGCGACCTTGACGGTGCGTCGGGCAGCGACGCAGATGGTATGTTCCGCATCCGTCGTCCACGTCTGCACGATCTTCCCGCCGTTCGCTTTCACCAGCGCCTCGAGCTCGAGCTTTGACTTCTTGTACTCCCCGCTCAGAGCCGACTCCGTCATGATGTAGAACGTCAGTCCTGTAAAGACCTTTCCCTGTGGCCCTTCCGGGACGGATGCCTTGTTCACATCCCGAGCATTGTAACCCGCCACGGTGAGCGGTTTCTTACGACTCGCGGCCGAGCGGGGCTTGCGCTTGTTCTTGCGCTCCTCGTCGACCTTCATAGCTTTCTGGATATGCTCCTTCTCAACGTTTTCTCTCAAGTCCATGAATTCATCCAGAGAAAGGGCCGTGGTCCAGTCCTTGTCGCGACGGAATCTCGTGAATCGCGGGAACCTCAGCGTCAGACCACAGCCATAGTCGTCGCTTGCGGTCACCTGGGAAGCCTTGACCTCCACAACCAGAGAATCGGTCGGTTTGATCCACGCGTCGGGCCTTTCTTTCTGCGCTTGTCCATTGGCACTGAGGCCGAGGTCGATATGCTTGGGAGGTCGCCGGGCATCCCATTTGTGCCATTTGCCTTCAAAAGCGTGCTCCGTTGTCGAGTAATCGATGCCGGAAAAGCCACCGCCGACTTTGAAGAAAGAAAGCCATCTCTGTGAGAGACCGTCCGACTCAGATTGTGATTGAGACTGGGTCTGAGTTTGCCGCTGGCTCTGGCTCTTGTCAGGCGCGCGGAGGCCACATAAGAAGGTGGTTATTTTCCCACCGCGCTTGCCAGAGCCGTAATAGCCACCGATGATGAGGCAATCCAAAGACTCTCCATACTCAGTCATATACTCAGGCTTGACCTTTTGCCAGTCCCCAGTGCGATCGTCCAAGAGATACGCAGCTCTGGGATTCTTCAGAACGAGTCCCTCGGAAGCATTAGCAACCACTTCAAGGAGTTGCTCTTCAACGTCGTTCGCCGAGGTTGCGACTTGGTAGTCGTGAATCTCAAAGCGTCGGTGGATGTTTTTGATGCTCGCTTCCAAGGCCTTCCGTCGATCCCGCAGAGTGTAGCGGGTAAGAGGCTGGTCGTTTAGAAGCAGAATATCAAACACGCGTAAAAGAGGTCTTTCGCCTCCTGCGAACGGATTGCGCGACTCAGCCAGAGCGGCGGTCTTCAATGTGCCAAAAGGGACCGGAGCATCTTGTTGAGGGTCCCATGTGATCATCTCGCCATCAAGGATGATGTTCTCTACGCGGTCTGCAAACGCGTCTTCGAGGAATTGGGTCAGCGCTCCATTCTTATCATGCAGCCCGTTACCGTATAGGTAGGTGTAGTCTTTGGCTTTGCGAGACCAGAACTTGAAGCTTTTTCCGCCCGGGACATTCGCGTCAGAGATCATGTGCAATTGCATACGCTCACCGTCGAGCTTCTCCTCAATCCAAAATTCAGGGTCCTCATCGGTGGGTCGCAGTCTCTGAACAACCTTTTTGAACGGCTCGGCCGTGAACTGGGCCAATTGCGGCTGGAAGCATTGCATGAGAGTGACCCCAGCCTCGTCACCCTCGAGTCGGAGATTCGGGTCATGCAGCTCCCAGCACACTCGACGAAGATTGCTGGAGACATTGAAGAGGTTTTCGGCGTCGGGATGCCAAATATGAAAGAAAGTCTTCTCGGTCGCGCCAACCTTCATTTGACGAAGGATGACTCGGATCAGCCACATCAACTCTTCCGCATTCATGCGCTTGTAGAATTCGGTGAGGACGGGGAGCTGGATATCTTCTCGAGCGGCGACCGATAACTGGTCCAGAAGTTCATTCACCTCTTGGATGGTCATGTCGCCCACCTTGACTCTCATGGGTCTCTTGGAAATGACCTCGTAGCACCGGCCGGCAAAGTCTCCAGCCATGCGAGAGGCACTTGTCTGGCCCGGCAGCTTCCAATTGAGAAGGTTGAATCCATCTTCGGAATTCTTGTCAATCTTCATAATCTTGACAAGCATCTTGCCGATGATCTTTTCCTTGAGACCATAGACTCCGCGCTCACGGTCCTTTTCGGGGATGATGAGACGAAACGCGGGATAGAAGTCATCTCCAACTTCTCTGCGCCATCGAGAGATGTACTTTTCGATAATGGCCCGGCGTCTCTCTGAAGGGGACATATTGGAACGAGCGTCCGGACCCAGTTTTCTCCGGTTGGCCAACGCGGCCGTCGGCTTCTTCCCCCGGTTTTCGATGAGCGGATTGAACAGATCCTCGAACAGGGTGTGGAAAGGCAGAGTCTTGCTGTGGTTGTGAGGCCGGTTGGGGTACTCCCTGTTGAGATGCTCCTCGACTGCATTTTGGTCCGTTTGGCCCCCATCCTGGGGATCAAGCTCCATCGTCTGGTCGTCGTCGGACATTCTTGCGAACGAAGGCGGCAACGAGTGAGGAGGAGATGTAAGGATCGGCTGGTTTAGAGCAAGGCGTATGATGCAGAGTCGCAGGCACCATTGTCATGTGGCCGGTCCATTTTCAAGGAGTTCACTGACCTTGAGCAGCATCGAGCAGTGCATGATCACGATGGTCACGATGTTGTCACAACTGACCTGACGTCGCCGTCGCCAGGCACGCGCCAAGACGGCGCGCAATCACGTGTCTGGGCGCTTCCATTTTTGGAACGCGCAGCCTCAACTACACGAGTCTCGGACAGCGCTATCGATCTGAGGTGATCAGACCCCCAAGAGCCTCTCACAAGTCTCTCTCTGCCTTTCTCCTTTCTGGTATTACTTCTCCTCAGCTCCCCTTTATCCGTCTTTTCCCTGCATCGATACTCGCACTTTGGCTTTCCTGGACAGCGGTCCCTTACTGAGATGTGACGACTCGTTACTAATCGCCCTACAACTCCCTCATTCGCCGAAACTCTGCATTTTGATGCTTCCGCATCTCTATTTTGCCCGGCTGTCCATGGATTGATGACTGAGAAGCAGGCACGGCGTCCTCCTGTGGCGCCAAAGCCCTCCTTCATTCAACAGAATGGCGCCACTACGAAGATCGCTCCTTTACCGTCTCCTGCCGTCCAAGGCGCGTCTCTGGCCTTCGGGCCCGCTCCAGTAAAAGTCTCCAACGCATCCTCTTTGTCCAATCCATCCGCAGGGGCTCTGCTTGCGGCGACCGCTGCGGCCAGCAAGAAGCAACAACCACCACCGCAGCAACCAAAGCAGCAAACCCAGAGACAATGGGTCCGGCCGGATCCCGTCCATTCGCTGGAGCCGCCAGGGACGTCTCGAGGGCGAAGCTTATCAAATGCTCAGTTACCCGTTCCGGACTCAGAAACTTCTATCTCCCCTCCAAAGCGTGGCCTCCGTCCTCAGGCCTCTCGCTCTACATCGGCCGTCGCAGCTGTTGCGGCCTCTGCAAAGACAAGTCCGGTCCGCAGGCCAGAATTGAAAAAAGATCAGACGGGTTCATATCTGGCAAGAAGAGATTTGTCTCAGGATCGTCGAGCACGTGGGATGAGCACCAGCAGCAACAAAGATACTGCGCAAACGGCTCCAAAGAGCCAAGCTGCTCTAGCTGGAGCGCTCGCGTCGATGTCGACAGCTCCAGCGCAGGTTCAAACTTTGACTGGGGACAAGCACAGGACTGAGCTTGGACAAATAGCACATTTGACACTGACATCGCCGCAGCCGTCGACGGTTCCAAGCCCTTCCCTGTCTGGGACGGCCGCGGCGGCCACAGCGACTCGGAACGCTGCCAGCATAGAGGCCAGAAGACGAGCGCTCTCTACCTCTGAGGACAGTAGTCCTAGTGCACCGCCGCTTCGACAAATTACACGCTCTCCTGAACCGATACCTGGGTCATCCTGGCCTCCCATCAAAGTAACCCCGCCTCAGACCGATTCCGAGGGCGATCTTGTGAGGCCGAGGGCAAACAGCGCTGTCAAGCCCCTTCCGGCGCCCATTCCGGTGCGACCAAGTCGAGCAGCAGTGGTGGCGCAGGAACAGGCCATTGCTTCAGGTCAAAAATCTCCATACATTGATACTCGGCCCAAAATGACGGCTAGCTCTCTCGCCGATGCCATGGTTGCATCTTCAATTGCATCCAGTCATACCGGCTCCCGGGTGGGATCTCCCGCCGTTGGCCCCTACTCGAAGAAGCGTCCACCGCCGATCCCTCGACGACGTTCTAAGTCGGTTGGGGTATTCGATGCGGGAAGACATTTGATGCATTTCCCGGGGATGACGAGCGATACTGCCTCGCAGGCCCCAAAGCCGAAAAAGCCAGCAGTTCGTCCTATGAGGAAGACATTACGGAACACATCTCCCGAGCGTGAGGAGGTGATTGACGAGAAACGTGGTCGCAAACACTGGAGACGACATCCCAACATGCACCATGAAGGTGATCGGAAACGGTGGCGGGACAAGGTCACGGAACGCGAGAGGAAGCGGTATGAAGGAGTGTGGGCGGCGAACCGAGGCGTCCTCCTCGACCGCGACCTCGACAGCGTGGATCTAGACTACCGCAAAGACGGCACGCCGACGGCTGACCTGGTGGTCAACATCGTGGCAAGGGATATCTGGGAACGCAGCCGACTACCGAAGGATGTTCTGGAAGAGGTATGGGACTTGGTCTCGCAACCAGGGGCGAAGACGTTGAACCGCGAGGAGTTCGTCGTCGGGCTCTGGCTGATCGACCAGCGATTGAAGGGCCGGAAGTTACCGGTTAAGGTGTCACCTTCGGTCTGGTCGAGTGTAAGGCACACTCAGGGCGTCAAGATATCAAGCAAACCACTGCATAGATGAATACATTAGAGAACTGCAGATTGGGCGTTCAAGGAACGAAAAGACTTCCGTGTGTGTGTGCTTTAAAATCATTAAAGTCAAAGGAATGGTGCAGTTTGTTTTTTGTCACTTGGTATTTTCCACATGTCACGCATGACTGGCAGTGGTCCAGGTAGTCACCTCAATAACGGAGTTTGAGTTTCCTAACCGTCCATTTCCATTGTCCCGGATCCCATGGTTCTCTAAGCGAAAGAAAGTCTCTCTCTCCGTCTTCCCCGGAAATGTTGCAAACCGCTTTCCCCGGTGCCAAGTCGAGTCGAGTCGTGTCGTCCTATGTACCAGGGACCTAGATATGAATGTGCCTCGACTCGAGCGAGTCTCGAGCATGTGGGATTTCGGGCGAAAACACATTTCGAATACCATTGCCGACGCGCGGGCTGGGATGCCACGGCATAGCATGGCATGCAGATCATCCTCCTCTCTCATCTTCTTAATATATGGAAGTAACGTCTCTATATGGAGTACTAGTGCTCCTACAAGCCTACAACTGTCACAAGTCCCAAAGTAAAAAGTCAAAACGCCCAGAAACAAGAACCCAAAAGACTAAATGCAATCAAAGGCCGATGTGATGCGATGCGAATGGAAGGCAAACGAAACGGTTTCGGCCAAGGCACACCACACCGAAAGCACCAGCCATCATCGGGGTTGGGAAAATCCGAGATGTGTGTGTAAAGACTACTAGATCGATACAGTTCGCAGCCACCAGGTAAGATGGGCATCGGGTGTCTTCTCCTTGAGGTGCTTTTACGTACCTTCCCACACACAATCTGTAGGCTGTACGTACATAAACCTGTGTCTAGAGGTCACTACTACTCGAGGTACCTATAGTTTTAATCCGATCATCCATCGCCTCCGCGGTGCCCCAGTCCCCCCGTTGCCACCACCGCCGAGAAGTGGATTGCACAAGAAGGAAATACAACCTTTAACTCGTACGCGAGAAGTCAATAAACTGGGGTCCCCCCAGGATGATGAATGAGTCCGATCTCGATCTATTTTACGATCTCGGTCGGTGTTTGAAGTTTGGGAGAACGCCACAACGGGGCCCCCGGGGTAAGAGGGAGCTGGAAAGAAGAGAAGAAGGAAAGTGTGGCTTGACCTCTTGATCCTCTTGGTTCTTTCTTTTGTGTGGTCAGAGATCAGAGGCCGAGACGGCGATGGATCATCTCGTACCCCGTAAATAGATGAATACGATCCCCGTCGATTATGATCGGATGACCTTTGCTCAGCCGCACGCTGTACATATGTAGGCGTGGGTGTGGCTGTGGCTGAAGATCCCAATGTTGCGAGGAAACAAGACACAAGGAGAGGTACAAAGGTACATTTGTATCTCTGGATCGCCATCGCAAAATGCGAGGGTCATCGCCGCAGTAGCAGTGAGTTCATTCGCACAGACCATGATCTACCAGGTTTCCATCTCATGTCTTGGAGAGGGATCCAGTAGGTACTCAAGGAAAGGTCACTATAACTCAAATATCGTACTCTACTGCCTCATAAGTCAAGAAAATATACGTAGCACGTCGTGTCTGGTTGGTCCCCCGGGCGGGTCCTGGGTGGACTCAGTCTCGGGGCTGAGGCTTTCCAGCCCTGGGGGCGGGGCGCGGGAAACTCGGCGTTACTTGGTGTGTGCTACGTACTCGTAGCGCCGTACGAGTTAAGGTACAAAAAGCTGGGCAGTAGGTGTCAATGACGTCGCGGAGAAAACAGCCGTGGGGGGACGAATGGGTTTTCCAACTTTCTTTTTCTTTTCCATTGATCGGTTCGGCGTATGATGATCGGCGCCCCGTCAGTATGGCCGATCGTCAACACCGCGGGCGAGGTTCGGAGCTCGAAGCAATGTTTCCAGGCCTGGCTCTGGCCAGCTCGGTCACGACTTTGGTGTACAGCATGGGAATTCACACTGGGCGTGATGCTATCGTGGGGTGGGATTGAACAGAGATGGAGGTGAATCAAGGGATTAATTCACTTGTATGTCATTAAAAGAAGATAGTCCTCATGTCTCGACCTGATCGAAAGTCAGGGAGAATAAAACAAACGCCGCTCGCTCCTTTTGGTACACTCACACTCACACTCAAAAAGACAACTCGCTTTGAGGTGGAGTGGATGGATGGACAAAGAAAGCCGAGAAACCTTCCCAGCAGGTTCAATCACCCACGTCCTAATGCTTTCCCCGGGCTGGCTCACGAAAAGCCACGACTGCCAGGTCAGGCAAAGAGACGCGGAGTCCTGCGAGAAATGAATACTCTCTAGGCTCATTCTCGTCCAGATCGATTCCTCCTTGCTTCTTCTTTTCCTTTCCCCCGACTGGCGGAGGGCTCAACGACTGGTCGCTGCTGCTGCTTCGTCTCGATTCACTCCGTAGCGTCGTGCTCAACTGGAGTTGAACCATAAGTCTGGTCTGTGGCGGATGTGTGAAGGTGACCAGAGGGGCTAGACGAGAGTAGTGGGAACAAGGTCGTTTTCGTCGTCATGTCGTAGCCTTGCGGACTCATTACACTTTTAGGGTATCTTCGTAGGCCATATTGGATCCTGCCAAATGCGCATTCAATCTTCGGCTCCAACTTCGATGGCCGTCTCCTTGACAAGTACAGGTCGGTTTTGTCTCCAATTCTGGGTCTTGATCTCGAACGCCGACTCACGGCTCGGAGGAGGCGGAGGAGCCTGTCTTCTGGGAGCCGGCGAGTTCTGGGACTTCTTGTTTTCGACGTGATGGACCACGGTGGTCTGGACCTCAAAGGCCTTGCCATTAGCGGTGGTCTCGGAGGTTTCGATCGTCGTGTCGTCGTCCATTTCACAGTCGAAGATGGCGACTTGGCCAATGGCAACGGCGTCCTCGCAGTCGTCCTCCTCGGCCGAGTCGTCAAAGGGATCCGAGTCTGTGTCCGAGTCGGAGTCAACCACGACGGCCTCGGTGGGAACGGCTAGGTCTCGAGACCACTTCCGCACATTGTCGACGATGGAGGCATGGAGGACAATGCGGTGGAGGTCTGGAGTTTGGCGTCGGCACTCTGTGTCGAGTTTGGTCTGCGAGAGGTGGTAGACCTTGTAGGCCTGGATGGCTGGGTTTGTAGACGATGAGGCAAGCATGGTGTTCTGGGTTGGTATGGAACCTGGAGGGTGGATGGACTGGATGGGATGAGAGAGGAGATGTCGTGTCGAGGATAGGATGGGAGTGAAGCCGGAATATATCTTTTGCTGCTCGCTGGCTGGTTTGGAAGCAAATCAAATAAATAGCCGGAGTGCGTGCGTGCGTGCAGGGCCTGAAATTGGGATGATATGGGAAATATATGTGCAGAAGGGAGTTTTAGTAAAAGCAGCAGAAGACTGACTGTACGTACTCCCTAAGGCACCCTAGTCGCAATCACACGGCAACAATGGACATGGGTGTGCGCTTGTTGCAGGGGAATAGACTTTCCCGGGCCGATGATGACTACGAGTACGAGTATGCCAGTCTCCAGTGTCCACCCGCCCAGTTCCCACTCTGAAGTCTGCTGCCCGCCTTGCCGGCGATCAAGTCGGAAGTGACGGCTTGTCACGCCTGGTGACTCGTGAGGCAGGTGTTAGTAGATGGCGACTGCCAGGCTGGGGAGTCGCGCCTTGCGGCTGCGGCCCTGTTACCGTGCCCAGCAGCCCAGGGCCTTACGGAGGTGCGTACTTACTGGTGAATTTGTGAGACTGGCCACCAAACTGGCAGTCGTGAGGTAAGCGTGCAGGCGTCCTGCTAGTGCCAAATCATGTGTCCGCGCGGCTTGACAATGACAGATGACAACGCAGCAGCCAGCTGTGTCTGAGAGACTCGGATCTGTGGGTGACTGCCAACTTCCAGTTCCTTTCCTGCCCTTCCAGCCTCCGGACCAAGGATCAAGCGACCAACAACAAGCAATCACCGACAACCAGACACCGCACGCCGTATGTACCTGAAGGTACTGTAACTTGGTAAGGCTCTGGTAACGTTTTCCTTCGGGTACAAAAAATACCCCTCGACCCAGCATGATCTCATCCCAAGTTGCCCACATTGGCAGCGTCACTGCTATACTGGTACTGGTCGCACACCACCCGACCCATTGCCTCGTACTACTTGAGGCTCAGTTTCTGGGGTGATGGAGAACCTGGTACCTTACGAGTACCTACACCTATCAGCAGCACTCAGAGTACACAGTATTTGAGAAAGAGACAGGCGCAGCTCAACCTTGAACCCGCTGGCAGCCAGTCAAACCGCGAGTAACGTGACGTGACGCCGGGGAATTTCTTCTGCACTCCCATTCCAAGTTTCCATCATCAGAACCGTCATTTCTTTCTCGCTGGGGTGCTCTTGTCATGAAAGCCATCTACGTCCTCATCTGATGATGATTCTGAAACATCAAACATGCCACTCCGGTACCAGCAGCTCGCTGCAACAGTAGCATTCACCGATCCGCCCTGTGTTTTTCTTTGACGGATGAATATTTGGGGCAGGTGCTGGCTGGTCCTTTTTCCGGTTAAACCATCCACCTCAGCCATGACAAAGGCGTCCAGGGCGGGCGTCCTTTGACCCTTGGGCCTTCATCTTCACCTTCACCCTCCCTATCCTCACCTGCGCTTGGGCCAATGACCCTCCTTCTCCTGATGACTGAGCGACCGGAGCTTAACGATCCTACCGACATCCAATATTTGAATATCCTCAGCCTCTCAAATCAAAGCCTGCACAGTCAAGCCGCAAGCCGGACACCCAACCTAACCCACTTCCCGTCTCGTCGCAAACAAGATACTCCAGACTCGCTTCGAGTCCGCTCTCTCTCGTAACACCCGCCCAACCACTCGCGCTGCGCCTTCCCTATCGAGCATCCTTCCAGAAACCCAAGAGCTTATATCAAGGGGAAGAGACATGATCCTTCCACGATGAAACCATCCCATCGCCGATCGGATTCTGATGAAGCAATCTCTTCTTCGGCAGGATCACTGCACCGTCTGTGGAGCTTCCACCTCTCTTCTGCATCGAGCGCCCTTCCAGAAGAATGCGTCCGTCCTTCCTACCGCACACGAACTCGGGTGCGTCTTCTCTGTCGATCGGACGATGCCTCGCGCAGGGCAGGGCGGCGTGAGATCGCCGATCACTCACCCTAGGGCCCGATCATGCCCCCCAAAAATGCCGCCTGGCCGTATGAGGAATGCTTCCAGAAAGCCGTCAAAGATCATCAGGGCTTCCCGTCAGCGGGAGAGGAGACTGAACAGATGACACGAACTCTATGAAGGTTCTCGGAGCCGGCCATCCCGCGATATGGCCCTCATCATCCAAAATGCCTCAATTCTCATCATTCTACAGAGTTGACATCGAGACTGCTCCTTGAATAAACGGCACTATGGGAGGGCGATACAACATCACCGGTACCGGCGCCAGACCTGACCATGCTTCCCAGGTTGCAACCGCCCGGTCAATCTGCGGCATTCGCTTCAATAGACTACAGCTGTCTAGCTTCCATGCACTCCAATAGTTGTCTCTTGGAAACATGGAGAACACAAGTCCGTGAGGCCGTTTGCCGGCACCCGACCGCGGAGATGGAGTCCGGCAAGCGGAAAGCGGAATCCATTACTCTCACTTGTGACCTCAACCCTGCATCCCTCGGAATCCTCTCCGACAGTTGCTGTCAGGTGGATACACAGAGTCGCTCATGGATCCCCACTCGTCACCGAACCTCGCAAGGTGTCGGCCTCCAGCCCAGGACAATGAATCACAATAACACCGAGGGATATATTGTATTGATCCGGACTGCCGTTGTGCGCCAAAGGTGAGGCCGAATTTCATCGCAACGGGCACGTTCCTGAGAGGCGCGGATACGCGAGAATTGATGTGGCTTTCTCCCTATCTGTTCTCCTCTTCGGCCTGAAGAGCTTGACAGACGGGAAGCTTAAGGTCGGTGATGGGACACCCCCGGACGGCGGACAGCCTGTCCGGGGACATGTCGACCTGAGGCCACAGCCTACAGGGCGACAGTCGCTCAACTTGCCAACTCAGAGAGCAATGTGGAGCGATGACAAAGGGCCCCTAACCAAGCACAAGCGTGTTAGATGTGGATGACAAAGGCACATTTACCCGCCTCGCAAAATGCACAAGCCTTGAGGCTGGCAGACTGGTTCTCTGGATCGCACCCCCAGGTCTCGCATTTCCAAATACCTTCCTTACACACACCTCCCCTGAGCTGCCAGTGGTTGAGTCCACGGCAAAAAGCCGGCCCACAAGAGCTTAAGTGCAACATGCTGCTGCTACTTGCTACCTACTCAGCTGTGGGGTTGTGCGCCCTCCTGTTGGCGAAGAGCTAGATACACATGCCGAATCCGGAATCCAACTCTCTTATTCAGCCTCGTGCGCTCATCCTTCTAGGTTTCAGCCGCCGACAGTCTGAGGCTAAGTACCTTCATTCCTCCCTGTTTCGAGCTCCACCTCAGGCTAATTAGGCATCACAATTGCCTAGCTGTCGCTTGGGCATCCTTCACAAATTTTCCGGGGAGTCCAATCCTCCAGTTGCAACTTCCCGAGGGGAGATGTAAAACAGGCAAGCAAATCTTCCCTAGGTTACATGAGATAGCTTTTCAGGGGGAGGCTACTACCCCTGGCTGCCGAGGATGTACCCGGAAGATAAGATCTCGATCGAAGTCACCGACTGTTCGCTTTCGAACCAGTAGCGTTTTCACACGTCGGTCTCGAGGCGGTCTTCCCAAATCGGAGAAAGCAATCTACTAATTCTCTGTACAGCGCACAGCCTGTACACAAACTCCTATGTCTTTCTTTCCGCGGCTGGTGATGCGAGTCACATACCGAAGACACTTTGCAATTCTCTGCAATCCCTCGTCGACGAAGGAGGATCCCATTTGGCACGATTGGAATTGTTCATACACCCTCCGAGTTCGGCTGCTTGGTCCCTTCTGGACCCTACGGAGTTTGCTGCAAAATAGGTATTTGGATTCCATCGCATGAACTTGAAACAACTTCGTCAATCCTCAGACCTCTGCACTCAATGTGTGGATGGTCATAGTCATGAATCATGGTCATGAACCCGGTTATTATTGTATTCATGTTTTCCAATCAAATAAAAAGAAACAGCCTCGCAAGAAAGAAGAAAAATTCAATGAGGCAGTCCTCCCAGAAGTTCGAGACAAGAGGGGGAAGATCCCCAACCCAACGGAATGACTCTGAGTCGGTCACACACACGGACACAATCATGTGTACTCAGGAGTCAGGACTCAGAAGCCAGCACCTTGATGCAAGATAACCCGCTTAAATATTTTATTGTATATTTGGAGGAATTTAATAAATCCAGCATCAAGTCAATTCAATATATAGATGCAAGATGTGCATGTTCTCGTCGTGATCATCCCTCATCCCTCATCATCGCTGTTGGTCTCTAAATTTCCGGGCGAGGTCGACGTCATCCATATCAAAGATCAGATATCATCATCCTCCCGCCCTCTTCTTTCCTTTTTTATATCCCTCTTCTAAATCGGAGGTGGTAGGCTGGAGTGAAGTAGGGGGTTCGTCATCATCATCAATAATACTCTTCATCACCGAACCCCAAATCCTGCGCCGTAATGGGCCTTTTCAGCGTCGATGATGACCCTCCTGATCCTCCTCCACCTGATCCAGCGCCGGAACCTAATAACGACGAAGCACCACCATTACCTATACCTAGATTCCCCGTGGTGGGATTAGGTGCCCAAGCTGTCCCCGATCCGCCCAGGCCAGCGGCGGCGGAACTCATGGTCATCGAGGTCATGCCGTTGATGGGTTTGGAAGTGTATCCGTTCGAGGTGTATGACGGCACGCCGTATAGGCCGCCGCCTCCACCTCCGCCGGTGAGATCGTAGCCGCCGAAGCTATTATACGCGGGTGAGTTCCCGCTCGTATTGTTACCGTGACTCCCCGAGTTATTTCCCGCCGTGGACGAGGCGCCGTCGGTGTCGAAGAAGCTGAGGTCCAGCGTGCCCCAGTCCTGCTGCGGCTCCCCCCAGTTTTCGAACCCCACGGCCAGCTGGTTCTGGTCCTTGAAGAACCAGTCCTGCGTCTCCTCCATCAGGCTCTCCACGCCGCCGAACAGCTGGGCCGCGTTCGCGTTCGCGTCGCCCCCGGCGGCGCTTGGCGTCAGCATCCGCGCCTGGTGCGTGTTCCACGCGTCTTGTTGCGCTTTCGTCAAGTATGTCGACGCCCGCACTCGGTGCGGGTCGCGGCTGAGATCCGCCGCCGTTTGTGGAGGCAGCGACAGTCTCCCTGAAGATCGCCGCGTTTCGATCGTGTCTGACGGTGATGGTGCCATCGAAGCCGAGAGTCCGGCTTGCATTTGAGGGATTGAAGTGGGGCGCAGAGATTGCTGCTGCTTCTGTTGTTGTTGCAGCCGCTGGCGTTGTACATTACGAGCCATAAGGTCTGGTAAAGGTTGAGACGTGATCTGTTTAGCCATGTGCGCCAATGATGGAGGGGAAATGGGCGAGGGAGCACCTTCTGCCAATCCCCATTTGACTCGGACTCTCGTGTAGATCATTTCAGCCTCCTCGGGCATTTCGATGTTCCAGTTCTCCGCGCAGAGGCGGAGCACTCTGAGCGTGCGTCGGGCGGCCGTCCAGTTCTCACCCATCTCCTCAAGATGTTTGACTCCATGGATGATGTCACGTCGGGCATTCTTATCCGGCAGATTCAGCAAATGGATTGTACAAGCCGAATGCACAATATAGATGGCAATGTTGCATATCTGTCGCAAGCCGTGTGTCCGCTTGTACAGGCGGAAGAGCTTCGAGACCGAGGCAGCTCCTTGAGTGCAGAATTTCCGCGGGGAGACATGCGCCGGAAGTGGGGATGTTGCGCGAGTATATTTCAAGAATGGGCGATACAAGTGCATGTATAACAATTGGAAGAACATGCTGCTCCTCGTCAGACACCCATACACATGATGCAACCAGAAAGATCAACTTACTGCATCAGCAGGACCTGAGGCATTTGGCCCTCGCGCGCCTCCAATTCTGAAGGAAGGTTTTGCTTCCAGGCCTCTAGGCGGGTGTGCAAATCACTCAGGCGTTTGAGCTCCGCCTGTCTGGAAAGCGGTTTATCCATTTGCTGTGGGTTGTAGAAGGAGGTGAGAAGGTCGCCGGAGATTTCTGCCAGCTTGGACAGCTGTAATGAAACCGCCCTCGTCCGGGCGGGCTGCGCATGTGCTTGGACGATGCCGGAGTCCGTGTAAGGCGACCACATCTCGCTGTCCTCTGACGGGAAGACGTCGGGCTTCTTTACCGTGATACCCTGCATCTGGAGCTGCGGCTGTCTCCCGAGATAGTTCGACCAAACCCTAGAAATGTCAGTGGCGCAGATACATAGCAGAAGGAGGGAAACCATACTTGTCAAAGAAGAAACAGCCCCAAAAGGTGATGCGCCTCGCGTCGACGTCTTCGTCCGCCAGTCGGGAGGACTCATTGATTGGGGCGGCATCCACGTTCAATCCCAAATCACCTGCCATACGGAAACTCATGCCACTGTACACCCAACCCTTGTTCTCATGACCACATCCGGCCTCTCTTACTGACATTATGGCCAGAGCCTGGACTGTGCAGAGCTTCGCATTGGCAAACTCATCGTCTTCGTACAAGAGTCTCTTTGCTTCGTTGAAGAAGTGGTCTCCGGTGGTGGAGGAATCATCTGGATCGGTGCGTGCCTCGGGCCGGGAAGAAAAGTGGCAGCCCAGCGCCAGCATGACATTGACGAGGAGAGGAGAACAGTATTGGGAACTCGTGCCGGTCAAGAAGTCCCGGTAAAATAGAGCCTTGGAAAGGGTGGTGAAGAAGGCATAATGCCAACAAAAGTACATGTTCATAAAGTGGAGGATCAGCTCCTTGTCCTGGGTGACGGTCGTCCAGGACAGGATGCCTTCTTCGCGAGGCTGGACCACGTGTTGTGACTGGTGGGCACCAGAGATGGGCACTCCGTGGTGATCATAGTCTTGAGGGAGCCAAATCAAATTAGAGGTGCCGCCGATAAACTTGACTGAGCCATCCAACATCAAGTCGCCCATTTTGCTGGAGAGCTCGGCCTCGAATTTGGGCACGCTGGCCTCGTTGCTGTAGACGGGAGAATCGTCGAGTTCTTCCAGCAGGCCGCCCTTCTCCTGGGCCTCGATGGTGGCGGCGAGTTCTTCGAGGCTGTCACACGAGCGGATCTGATCAACCAAGTCCATGACATCGTCGTCCTCGGCATTGAGAATGGCCTGGATGAGGATCTGCAGCGTCGAGTTCTTCGTCTTGGAGGCGTCCGCGTCCTTCTTATACACGCCCTTGCGACGGTGGTCGGTGTGGGGGGCATACTCGCAATCCGTCAGATATACCGATGCGCACGCGGCGCATTTGGGCAGGTTGCCGTCGCATTTGGACTTGCGCTTCCTACATGCAATGCATGCGGTGCTCACGCATCGCCTCTTGCTCGATGCGCCGCCGTCTTTGTCCTTGCTCTTGTTCTTCCCTTTGGCTCCAGACTGCGCTGCGATCTCCAGCGGGTTCAAGGTTGGGAGAGCTTGTTCCGGCTTCACCTCGAAATCCATCGTGGCAAAGGACGGAGGGCGCGGGGCTTTATCGGTTCCGTCTCAATGCAGTAATGTGTAGGTAGCTCACATATGGATTGTGCACATGCATTGTCCCGTACCCGTGAGCCTTCCAGCACGCGAGCGCTGTCGTCGTCGGGGTGCAGGCCTGCAGGATAACGGCGATTCGTGTCGGTTCGATGTTGCGACACTGCGAAGGAGGGAGCGGGTGAGGGTGAGGGGCGCAGCAGTGAGGCCGAGGTCGGACGGTGTAGGAGGATGGAATGGTGAGAAGACAGACGATGCGATGTTGGTATAGCCTCGAGCCTGCACTTCGGCAGATATGACAGACGAGTCAGACCATCAACTTGATATCAAATCAAGGATCAGGGGAGGAGAACAGAGTATGGAGCAGCAGTAACAGAGCGGAGTCATGCGTTATCTACTCTCAAAGTCAGTAGCAAAGGTAAAAGGACCGCCTGTGACTCGTCCTCGCACAGGGTTTTCGATCTGACTAATTGGGAGACACGTGACAGGCGAAGAGTCCCCCGCCGCGCCCGCCAATCGCCTGTTCAAGCCCGGACACGGCACGCTGCACCGCTGTTGCTGTCAATAGTAAGGTACCTACTACGAGTAGTACGAGTACTCGTAGGTAGCTGAAGCCGGAAGAAATCCATCCGTCCAGACTACCAGATGCCTGGGCCCGACAGCCCGCCAGCCTCATGCTCTACTTCTCTAGCCTGGTGCACTGTGCACCTATGGTACTCTTGAGCCGCGATTCCTGAGTTCTGGCCCGTCAAGGTTCGAGCACATCGTTGCAAAATCCACACTGCACAGACATCGATCGCCTTGCAACTTTCTCCCTCCAGGCTTCTGGGCTTCTCTTGGCCGGCCAGCTGCTCTCCCACGAGCAGTAAGTACAGCCCAGAGATGGTCGATGCATGGTTGCCAATTCCATAGTCCTCGTCCCTGGTGCGACTCGAGCCTCTCTCTCTACATACAACAGTGATGAGGCACAAGCAAACAGTCGAGACTCGCAACATGCGACGTCATCAATCGACAACGAGGCTCCAGACTGTCCCAGTACATTGCCGACCATGGCACTTGTCTCATCGTCGTCATATCATTTTGTTCGTTCATTATTTGATCAGTGAGCCTTTGTGGCTTGTATGTAGCCCGTGGCCCGACGTTCTTCAGCGCAGCCCGAGTAGCTGCTTGCTGTTCTCATACACAATGTAGCTGATGCTGACAGCCGGGGCGACCTTCAACAGATTCGGCGTCACCCCCCTGAACAGCCCCTTCAGGCCTTCTCCCTGTATCGTTTTCACCGTCACATCCAAAATGCCTTTGTATGTCGGCGGATGGAGGACCGTTCCTTGAGCTTGTAATCGCGTCCGGAGCAGATTGATCGGGTAGACCGCGGTCGCGCTGATCGCTCCGGATGTCGCCCCAATAACGCCGGTAAGTAGATTGCTCATCTCGACGTCTTCCTCGTGGCATCGATTCATCTTGGCTTTTCGCGCCAGCACCATATGTTTGCAGTTCTCGAAAATAAACAGGTCGATGGCGCTGTACGGGAACATCCCAGCCAGGCCCATCCCTAGCCCACGGTAATAAGGCATCAAGCGTCCTTGACTCCACATTTTCCGTGCTGTCTGCGCGATCAAGGCATTCCCATGCAGACCGCCGGAAACCGTCTCGCATTGCATCCGGCTGAGAGAACCCACGGTTAGTCCCCTGCCGCAACGTTCGGTCAAGACAAGTCACTCACAACTTCAGCGTGTCCAAAGGGTATACCACACACTGGGCAACCGCACCACCGATCCCTCCAGCCAGGAATTGAGACGTCGGATGTAAGTGTTTGGGATCCGAGCCTTCGAAGTCCGCAAACATCTTCTTGGCCGCCTCGTACGCGCCAAACTTGATGGCCGATTCCGGCATGACTTTGACCACGTTCAGGCCATTGCCGGCGAACAGGCTGCGCATCCCGCCGGCCCTCCACAGGTCTTTGCACGCGTCAATGAGCGGTCGGCTAAAGTGCCTGACCGCTTCAAGGGGAGCCCCCTTTTTGGTGGCTTCCACCACGGCAGCTTTGGGCGTCGTCTGGGCTATGAGGTAGACTTTAAGCCGGTCCAATGGTGCTGTGACCGTGCGAGAGATCATGCCTGCTAATCCACCTGCTATGAAATAGCCTAATGGCGGGAGAAGATCTGTCAGCATCGTCAATTAGAGTCGAGACTAGAAAGAAAAAGATCTTCGGCGCTAGACGATGCGAAGATGACGGCCGGCGACCTGGGTCAGAGCTCAAGCACCCATCCTGCAAGGACAAATGAGGTGTGGTGACCCAAGGTCATCCATTGTGCCGTCATCCAGCTTCTCTGAGTGACGACATGCATGGGATTGAGAAGGCCCTACCGAATCCTTGAAGAGTGTCATTAATATGGACATCGCCTTCCTGGTTGACACTGGCTGTTGCCGAATAGTATGTGATCACGGCGCCGAGGCTGGGGCCGGAGGGCAGGAAGAGGAGGAAATTCCTGCATCTGTTAGAAGGGGCAAACCACCGAATGGAATTCGTCACACCTCCACTCCTCGAAACTGATCTCGCCGTCATGGTTGACATCCACCTCGTCGAAGAACTGATCCAACTTTGCATTGCTGATCGTCAACCCGGCCCGGCTGAAGGCAGATCGCAGCTCGGCCTTATCGAGGGCGCCGTTGTGGTCTTTGTCTATGCTTTGGAAGAGCTGCCAGAGCTCTCGTTCCGCGTGTTCCACAAACACACGGAACTCATTATACTGTATGCGTCCATCGCCCGAGGTATCGACCGCCTTGAGGACATCGAAGAGAAGGTCATCGGCATTTTTGAGCGGGTGGTCGATCTTGCGAAGGCCCTTCTTAAGGGCGGCCAGATCCAGCTGGCCTTCTTCGCGGGTATCAAGGTTGCGCCATAGGTCTTGAATCCGCCGGTCGCGGTTCTCGCGTGACTCGCCGTTCATGCTACACCCGTTGTAGTGCGAGCAGATGTTATCTGTGCGGGAGCATGGCTGTCGGCGGCCCTCACCCGGCAAGAAGCTTGGGGGGGAGATCGAGAATACTCTGCGCCTGGGGGGAGAGGCGGGAGGTGGAGGGCGGTGAGCGACACCGTGAGGGGAAGCCGGGAATAAAGAGCTGATGAAGCTGCCAGGGATGGGAACAAGCAGCCTGGAGTAGGTGTGGCTGTAGTTGTAGCTGTCGCAGTTGCAGCTGTGGTGCAAATAGGTACAGAGAGAGGCGGAACGCTGAGGTGCGCTGCTGAGTGTGAGTGTGAGTTGTGAGTGTGACACAGTGACGTCCAATGTCTGGTGGTACTCGGACAAGTGGGGTCTTTTTTGCTTGTTCCTGTTTGCCGAAAGGGCCAATCGACCAATGACACGCGATGAAGATGACATCTCCCATTAAAATGTAGATGGCGTCTCGGCGCCGCTTGTCTGGCCGGAGCATAACTGCGCACCGGCGCTCTGTACGGCACCGAACGAGAAATGAGAGCCTTGCCAAGACATTTGGGACAACGTCCATCTCGATTCTCTCTCAACCTGGGAGACGTTGAACTTGGACTCGGATTCTTCAACAGCCTTTGTCTGTCCTTTTCACAGGATTGATCGTCCGCCGCTAGTCTGTCCCACGGTTGTTTGCATCGGCCATGGGTTCTTGAAGACAGTTGCTGACGTTGGACCACGGCGGCAATGGCATCACACGAATCGTGCAGCCTCTTATTCACTTGCCACTGCGGTCTCCTTCCTGCCCGAGGATCTGTTTCACGGAGGAAACGCGACATCTGGGAGGTGGCCTTTGAAGATCCTTGACGACCCATCCGCCCTGTTATTTCAACATGGCCGCTAATTACTGGACGTCGACGCAGCGGAAGTACTGGACCTTCACGCCCGAGAGGCTGGCCGAGGTCCGAGACGACCTGGAGAAGCAGCACGCCAAAGTGCTGGAACAACATCCTTACCCGGACCGGAGGTTGATGTTCATCTTCATCAGGGACAAACTGCTACAGCTGGCGAAACGACTGCAGTTCCGCCAGCAGTGCGTCGCTACCGCCATGGTCTACCTGCAGCGCTTCTTCCTCTCGACCCCGATGCAGAATGTTAATCTATATCTTCTCACAGTCACGGCCTTCTACCTGGCATCCAAGACCGAGGAGTCGCCCCATCACATACGCCTGGTCGCCGCCGAGGGGCGCCAGTCCTGGCCAGAATTCATCCCGGCGGACGTGTCCCGGCTGGGAGAGATGGAATTCTGTCTCATCTCCGAGATGCGCTCGCAGTTGATCGTCTGGCATCCATATCGCTCTCTGATTGCATTGAAGGAAAACCAAGATCTCAAACTGACCAATGATGAGCTTGGTCTCGCGTGGTCCATCATCAACGATAGCTTCATGACCGATCTGCCACTGACTTGCCCTCCACACTTAACGGCGGTCATCGCCATGTTTCTCGCCGTCATCTTCTTGCCCACGGCCAAAGCAGCCGGAACTTTGCGACCTCTGGCCCACGAAACGATCGCCAACCCTGACTCCGGACCCTTTTCGAGCCTAGGCGGCGGCCGCCAAAGTCTCACGGGTGCCTTCAACAACGCCCTCGGAAATCTGCAAATGTCAAATCAAATGGCCACGCAGGGCAATGCAAACGCCAATGGCAAAGCGCCTGTTGGGCAGAGCGATTCAGCAATACAGCAGGTTGACAAAGAGAAAGCCCTTGCCCTGATCAAGGATCCTGAGAAGATGCAGAACATCATCAAGTTCCTGGTTGAATCCGAGATTGACATCGCACGCATGATCGAAGGGACCCAAGAAATGATCAGCCTGTATGATACCTGGGAACAATATGCCGAGAAATCCGTAAAAGACTCGGTTTCTCGATGTTTGAAATCCCGAGGGTTGGACAACTGAAACGTGTGCCATTCCATTTGAGGGTTTTTCTATCGGTCGCGTCTTCTGTGGGCCGACCGACGACGCTCATGCCTTGGATGTCGCGTTGCCCGCGATGCCCAGTTCTTTTCGGAGTTCAAGGACAACAGGCTTGGTTTTGGAGACCTGGCCATTCCAATCGCAGGAAGCCAATGTATTGGTAGGGCGATCGAGATAGAGCAGGTCTGCCGCAGCATTACGGATCTGTATCTCATGTTATCAGTAGGAATGACCAAAATCCAAGATAGGGGGTTGAGTACAAACCTTTGGCCAGCGGTGGAGCAGCTGGCGTGTGAGTTTGTCAAGCGCCTTCGCTCGATAGTTGTCGATGGCCAGTAATCTTGAATACACGTTCAACGAAGCTTCCATCCTTTGCATGCTTGATGACGGCCCTTGGATTTTCTGCATGATGGTCCACAGGTCAACCTCAGCCTCGTGGGATCCCTTGACCAGCCTGGTCGAGAACAGATCCTGGTCCAAGAGGAAACAGAGAAAGTCGAGTACAGGCACGACCTGGCGGTCATCCTCCGTCGCTGAGTCGTCCAGCTGCCTGACCGTGATCGCGGAGATAGCTGCGATCAATTCATCACGCTCCCAGCTTTCGAGATGCTGCATGGACAAGACGAACGCATTGCCCGCCGCGCGAGATATGTCGTCTGTCCCAGATGTGACTGATGAGATGAGGCCTGCGAGGAGGGATTTCTGGGCCCATTGGACCTTGAGAAGGTCCAACAGTTGCCCGAAGTAGGCGACGGAAGACACATCGGTGGGATAATCGAAAGTACTGTCACCATATCAGTCTTTGAGGGCTCGATTACACTCAGCCTCGATCTCACCTCATCAGCGCCGGTAGTCCCGCATCCATCTGCCAGAAGCTCTGGAGGCATTTCCACGCACGAAAGCGCACATTGTTGAGTTTCTCTGCTGCGAGCTTCACGACGAGGGGCATAACATCCTCGACGACACCATGTACATGACCATGCAAGGTTTGATTGCGTCGGAGTGCGTCAACCGTCTCGACACTCTGCAGGCGCAGAATAGATCCAATGTCTCCTCGTTGGTCGTTGGTGTAATCCGTCAATCCACACTGGAGTACCCGGCGGAGCTGACTGCTTTCCTCGGCTGTGTATGATTTTACACTGGAGAGGATACCACCAAGAGCATCCATCGCATCAACCCTGGTCTCTATCTTGTACTTTCCCTCGATGATGCTTATGACGTACAAGACGATACTCTGTCGTACTTCCGAGTAAGATCCTTCTTGGATCAGATATGTGTAAATGAGGCTCAAAGACTTGATGCGACCCTTGCTCGTGAAAGCTGAGAGCGGCTGTCGTTTGCCGTCAAGCCAGGAATCGATGATCTCAATATCTGCGGGATGTGCAAGTAGTCTGATGAGCTCCACAGTAGCATCAGCGCTTGTTTGAACAACGTTATCTCGTCCGCCCGAAACTGTGCACTGGTTGAGCACTGCTTCGGCTGTTGAGGTCCAGGATTGACAAAGAGGCAACGACTTAACGGACGTGACGTTAAGTAGCTGACAGATTCTCTTGATCAAGGTAGAGATGGCTTCCATTACCAATTCAACATCGGCTGTCACACGACCATCCATATTTCCTGTCAAATCTTTGAGGGCAAGGAGTCGCTGCCCTTCTCCAGTCAACCACGATGCCGCAGCTTCCGCATCATTTTCAGTAACTGATTCCAACGCGGATGCAATGGCGAGAAGCATTCCATGCCTAGCCGCCGAGGTGCTTCCCATATTTGTCTGTTTCAGATCAAAAAGCCGATGCAGGTTATCCTGTATGAAGCACAGAATTTCGCGAGCATCGAGAGGGCTGGTCAAGACGCGAATCGCGCTAGAGGCCCAACGACGCTGATTGACATCGGTGGCTCTCACCCCCCGCCATTCTGTGAGGGCCTGTAGAAGAGGTTTGTGGTAGATATGGCTCAGTGCTGCAGCCTGAGGGACGACGCCAGTCAGCGCTCTTGAGAGTCGAGCAACTGCATGATAGTCAACAATCTGAACGATAGAGATGCCGAGCACAACTGTATCTGGGTGCCGGCCGATGAGCTCTTGGAGTGCGGCAGATGACCCTCGCCGAATGTTTCCTGATGGATCAAGGCACGCAGACATTGAGAGCTTGATGGCCATCAACTGCAACACACTTTGGCATTCCGCAAATTCGGGTCTATTTGCTTCGGCGAAATGCGAGATTGGGACCATGTCCAGTTCTGAGGTGCTGTATTTCCGAGCCGAAGCCCAGAAGCCAAAGCAAGCAGCGTCTCTGACGCCAACCCCGAGTGAAGTGCCGACGTTTGATCTTTGTTCGAACTCTAGGCCGAGTATCAAGGCCTGGATGATTTCCGAGAGCATCGTAGGGGGTGGCGATCGACGAAACAGGAGATGAGCTAGTGTCAACATCAAGCCATGCCACCTCAGAGGGTCGACGGCGCTGATATTTCGTTTCATCCCCAGGACCCCAGAGTTGGCTTGATCCGTGATTGCGACAAGCTGTCCACTGTGAGGGTCCTCTAACAGAACATTTTCGTCAAGACATGCTAAGACTGCCTCAACGACTTCTTCGGACATGGAAGAGTCTAGATTGAGTGCCACGATGCTGAGAGCTTTGGCTGCAGCCATTCTGACTGGGGTGTCCTTGTCGCTGAGAGCATCTAGGAAATACTGAATGCTTTCTTCCAACATCGTGTTAAGCGTTGCTTGTTGAATGGTGCTTCCTTTGGAATTCAGTGAGATGGCATGTGTTAAGCTGACACGCAGAATCTTGAGGATCCATCTTCTTGCCGGCGCTGAATCTCGGATGGCGCTGAATTGGCGACTCTTGCTGGTGGCGATGTCCAATACGGTCTGAAAGAGGCTTTCCAGGAATGGAGCCACTTCGCTATCGGAACCAGACCTTATGAGACCATAGATGAGTGAAAGAAGGCCCAGCGCCTTGTAGGGGCTGAGAGTGACCAGCTCGGTATCAAAACGCAATGTTTGGCTGGCATAATTCACAACCTTAAGTGGCAAGTCGAGCATCTGCATATCTTTTCGAAGACTCAGTCGCACCAATAATACACTTGCCGCCTCGCGCTCTTTTCCGGAGCTCTCCAGTTGCTGAAATGCAAGAGATGTAATATCAGCAGCAACGCCCGGAATGTGTCCAAGGGCGGTAGCCAAATCCTCGGGAAGGGAAGGGGAGCTGCCAATCGACATACTGGCCAGCTCGAAGGGGGCTAGCATGAGATGGGACAGCCATAATGTCATGACATATCGCTCTTCCCATGTCATTCCCTTCGACGGCGAGTTCCATGATTGGAAAGCGGGTAAAACGAGGGCTAGGTACTTGGGCTCGTTATTCAATAAACGGACAATGACTTTGTAGCCCCTGACTTTGCAGAAGGCGTACAGTAGTCGACATATTGCCCGAGGAAGAGGAGAGACACTAGCTGGTCCGCGTCGCTCGACTGGACCGTAATGACCGCTTGAGGTGGTGAGATATTCGATAAACGCATCTGTCAAAAGTTGAATGAGGCTCGACAGAGCTGGGTCGAGAAGCTGCGGCCATTCTTGGAAGCTGTTGAGCTAGGTAAGACAGTTAGTCATCCGACCGAGCCCTTGATTTTTCCAACAGTCTTACGAGCAGTGTCAACTCCTCAGTCTTTGTATCTAGGACACGAAGACGTGTCTTTCGCGGGGATTTCTTCGGGACGAACAGTAACAAGGGTAATTTGTACTGCAGCTCGGACAGGAGGGTTCCCGAAGCCTTGTAGAGCTTGGCATCGAGATCGTGCTCAGAGGCATCCATGAACAGGCTTGTCGACGAGAGGTGAATGCATAGGATAGAGTCCAAGATGGAGAAGGCTGCTGAGACGAGGAGAAAGGAGTGCACGTCATCACGTGACCGGGCGTTGAATTAGAGTTGCCTAGTCCAGATTAAGCCTAGCTTAGTCACTGGGTCACTAGCCTGTTGCGGAAAGGCGCCAATCAGGTTCCAGATGTCACGCGTCGGGCGTCGCAGTTGAAACGGCCGCATGCGTCATTCGAGGCTGCCAACTTTCCCAACCGCTTCCTCCACCGATGTGCTGCTCTTCGAATTGGGAACGTGAACGCAAACAAAGGTTCTGACTCGTGAGCACGCCGTGTTCGGCACCATACGGTCTCTTCTGACCAGTGCGGCAGAATCACCATGCTATCTGTGCTTGGGCATTCCAGCTGCCCGGAGTCAGATCGGTTCATGGTGCCTGCAGCCGCTCAGATTCTATTCATCCAGAGACCCAGTCACTAAACCTCACCTTCCAGAAGGTCCGCGTTATCCGCCATTTCGCAACTCTAACACGCTCCCACTCCTCCATACAACTCCTCGAATACCCCAGTAATGTCTCGATCAGCGCTTGTATCCCCTTTCCGGCTCCTCGCCAACTTATTCCATCAGCCGCAAAGACCAGCCTCCGACGCCGCTTCGCAAGACACTCCAGCATCTCAAAAGGGACGCACGTTACCGCCGACTGGTCATGCGCTGGACAGAATTCCCCTCTCGTCGTCTACCCGCGGGCTCAGTGAGCCAGCCGAGCATGGCAGCAGGAAGCGAAAAGCCGACCATGATGAAGGGCCTCCCGCAAAACGAACAAAAGATGAAGATCGGCAGGTGTGGATGAGGACAAAGGCAGAAATTGAGCGGGAACTGATGCCACCCCCAGCGACACCAAGGCGGGACACGAAACCTCAGCAAGGCCAGGAGTCAAGTTCAATAGTGATGCACGATTGGAATAGTTGGAAGCCAGACGACGACTCTATTTCCTTTGTCTCTACTCCCCTGGGAAGGAGGAAAGCTGAAGACTTGGATGAAGAGATGATGGAGGCTGCCAGACGCCGTGCCGCCGCAGTGACCTTGCCAGCCAACTCGGGAGTTTGGTCGCAGACGGAACGCGAACTTTTCTTTCACATGGCCTACCGTGGCTTCGAAGCCCTCCTGCCACAGAACTGGATGATCGACTTTGGCACCTTACCGATCAGTTTATTCGCACATGAGTACACGACAGATCCACCACTCATTCAAAACATTCGGGGCAGCCATTTCCGAGCATGCCATGCACTTCGTTGTTTGTTTGAAGCAGGTCATGATGTTCGTGACAGGATTCATGTCAGCCCTGGAGTTCGGCCAGAAAAGATCTTGGAGCGGTTGGTGAAACGGTACCTGTACTGGGCCTTGACGGATGTCGGAGTGCATCCCAGATCAAAATCCAAATATGCACCCGTCCACACCGTTGTAACAAAGAGGAATGGTCAGTCCACGCTCGAGACACTCGAAGAGGTTGCCACGAGGCTACACAAGCTCTCCGAGCGACATCAGCAACTTGTCGATCTTCACCCGAGTATCGAGGCCCACAGCCTAGTTGCTGACGACGGAGGGCAAACTCGCGTCATTGACGAAGATGATTCCTCACCTACACTCATCGGCCTCGTGGTCATCTCGTCAGTCCTCACCATCGTCACACTCAACTCGATATCTGTGGCGGGTCCCACAGAGCCAGTCAGCCAAACAGCGTCACCACCAAGATCCGATCCTTCCAATCAAGCCCCTTCAGACTTCAACCCGGACAGGCTGCGGATCATAGCGGACTTGGATTTCAGTCAAAGAGACCAAGACGTATGGAACGCGCTTGGGGTGGCGCTTGTGGCGATGCAGATCCGCAGGGAGGCATTGAAGGCGAACTACGGGGTCACCTCCTACGATGACCTGAACACCATGGAAGTTGATAGCGGGTCAAATGCCGAGTCAAGATCCGAAGACGAATTCGAAGGCGACGTTACATCGTCGACACTGTAACTCAGCAATGACTCTTGCGCCTCAGAGAGCAGAGATCGCAGTTCACGTGTGATCCCATGTTGTTGGACTTGTGGTTCGCGTCTATGAGATGTGGGTGGGGATGTCATAATGAAAGCCACATAGCACTGCTTGAGAGCGAGGAGAGCGACCGAGATTGTGTGTGATTCAGCATGTGAGGTGAAAGTGAGAGCGCTTTGCCCGCGTACATGCCAGGTCTGAAACCCACGGTGAACCCGGAAACGAATGTGAAAGCCAAAGGAAATGGAAATTCAAGTGGATGAAATTGGAGTCATCAATAGGGTCTCATGAATGGAAACGGAAAGAGGGAGAGAGATGACACATGAGAGATTAAGAGATACCCCCCAATCGATCGTTTACTTGCTTTGCTTGGAGGGAAGGATAACCCTTTGATTACCAGAGAAACTCTGTGGATAGCGCTATTCCGTTCCCATTGTCTTTATTTTCCTCTTCAGTAAACGATAAACAAGTAACCCTCCCTGCATTTGAAATATGCGCCCTGTTCCAGAGGCAGAACGCCAGAACGCCGCCTATTTGCTGTAGAATCCTCTTCATGATCCCCTTTCAAAGGAAACGGACGCGAAGAGAAAGGAAAAAAGGGAAAGGAATATCACACCACGGCTTCCATCCGGGATGCCTCATACCGCCCTGCGTACTCGGGTATCCGCTCACCAAATCGCCCCGACATCATGGTCGAAGCGAACGAGCTCCTTTCCAGCCTCCTCGACCTCCTTGCGAGCCTTCATGCGCATGTAGAAGATAGGGCAATCGCGCGAGGAGCACAGGACCTCCGAGTGCATGCTCCCCTGGCAGCGCTGGCACTGTGTCCACAGACGGGCGAAGCGGATCTCAAGGTCGCCGACCTTGTTGACCTGGCGCGTGTACAGTTCGCCAACGCGCGGGCGGCAGTTTTCGCACACGGCGCCTTTGGCTTCCTCCTTGCCGACCAGGGGCTTCTTGCAGCCCATGCAGGTTTGTGTCTTTTTGGCGAACTTCATCAGGCCGCCGAGTGTGGGTGCTGCGACTGAGATGGTGCGTGTGTGGTCGCCGGCCAGGAGAGAGTTGGCACGGCGCTCGCCGAGGATGGGTTCGAAGATTCGGCCCAGCGGGTTGGCGAGCTGGTTGTCCAGGTAGTACTTGGTGTCGATGGGGACGTTGTTTTCGAGCACGTAGATCGGATCTTCCGACTTCTCGTAGTTCTTGCTTCCTCCTGCGCCCTTGACAATGACATATGCAACACGGTCACCCAGAGCAGGGGCTGAACCTGCATCTCGTTTCTTCATCCGTTCAGCAAGTTCGACGTGGGCTTGTTTGGCGGTGTAGTCACTCTTGCTCAGAGCTTTGGTGATCACCAACATGCTCAGATCAATCTTGTTCTGGAGAAGGTTGGCAATTGTTTCCTTGACATAGTCCTGTGCTCCTTCAAGATCACGGTCGATCAAGATCTTCTTCAGAACGGTCTCAATGACGATCTGGACCAGACGACAGTTGTCTCGCCGGACAGTCTCGATACCTTTGCTGTCCATCTTGTCGTACTTTTCCGGCTTGGTCCAATACAGTCCAGCGTACCGCTTCTTGTTGATGAGTAAGTATGGGAAGTAGACCTTTTCGAATTCCAATTTGATGGGCTTGATGAATTTGGACGAGACAAACTCGGCCGCTTCCTGTCCAAGCTCCATGGCTTTCTTCAAGTCTTTCTCTCCGAACTTGACCATGACCGAATCTGTGTCACCATAGATAACCTGGGCATCGTGCGAATATCCATTTGCGATCGTGTATTTCTGTTCCACCTCGTGCTTCGTTTTCTCAATCATCTGACGACCGTAGGACGTCGTGCTCGAAGCAATGGCCAGACACGGGAGTTTGCCCACGGTGGCACCTGTAAGACCGTAAACTGAGTTTGCAGAGACCTTCAAGGCGAGTTGACGACCATTGAGGACGGCCTTCTTGAAAGGGTCTTTCTCGACACCAAGCTCTTTCTTCGCGCGCTTTCGTGCAGCCAACAGTTCTTCGAGAATCTGAGACAGAAGTCCCTTTCGGACCTTGGCCGTACAGAATAGATCTCCATTCGGCGTGACAATGTAGTCATCGTCTTTCTTCATTTCAAGTTTCTCAACCGTCGTCTTGTTCAAGAGAGTTGTGTAGCACAGATTGTGGGCTTGCATAATGGACGGGTACAGGGAAGCAAAATCCAGAGTTGCAACGGGCACATCGTAGTAGCCCCGAGTCGGTTCGATAACCGTGGCACCTTCATACTGTTCGTCTGAGGCCTCGGTCCTCAAATTCGGGATGACGAGTTGCTGCTCCAACGCCTTTCGGTAGAGTTGACTGAGGAATTTCACCTGCTGGCCACGGGCGAGAAGGTAGTTGAATGGAATTCCTGTGACTCTTGCCATCTCGGTATAATTGACGAGGCACATCAATTTATCCATGAGACGCTGGGGTAGGTAAGCATCTTTCAGACAGTAGACCGCCAGTCGCCGTCTCGAATCCGGAGTGCCATTGAACAATTCCGTGATCATGGTATGATGGACGTCCTCTTTCTGCTCTCCCAAGAAATGTGCACAGACCGAGTTCAAGGTGTAGCTTCGAAGTTGGTGGTCTCTTTGGACGAGCTGAAGAAGATCCAGTTGAATACGTCCGTTGGTGTTAGTCGCTTTGGTGTCACGATTGCCCATCTGCTTGCTGGAAAAGTTTGTGTCCTTGGCCTGAGAGGTGACACTCTTGAGACGCGTCCAGTAGGGGAATTTCGGCAGTTTCAGGTGCTTTGCTCTGTCCAGAAGGTAGGGAAAGTCGAAGTTTGCAATGTTGTAGCCAATGATGACATCGGGGTCAACTGTCTCTAGGAAATCCCTCCAAGCCATGAGCATTTTTGATTCTGAATCGTGTTCATAGATTTGCGTATTGACGATCAAACTGCAGGTGTCCAGCACAAAGACATTGCGAATGAAAGGTTTGGAGTCGCCATATTTGGTGACCACGTTGGCGATCTGAATGACGGGATCCTGATTCGGCTCGGGGAAGATACCTTTTCGGCCAGCACATTCGATATCGAAAGACAATACTCGGAGGGGAGCCATCTTTGCCCACTCTCCGTCGTGGCCAAGCACGACCATATCCCGATAGTGGCAAAATGCTTCAATCTGACAGTTGGATTGCCGTTCGTGTTGGGGCAGAACGTGATACTTTTTGGCAGGGGCCTCAACCCAGGACATCCCAGCAAGACCGGTATCGATCATGAAGCGGAGAACATATTGAATATTGTCAAAGGTCAAAATTTTGCTTTCGACGCCTTTCCACATCCCTTTGTAGTTGGCATGTCCGTCTTCTATCGCAGTACGCAGTCTGTTGATGAATTTGGGGTCTGTGACTGTGATCTTGAGATACGGGCTTTTCTGGTTTCCTTGAAATCCATACAGATTTTCTCGGAGCACCATCTGCACAGAGTGGATGGCGGGCTGGTGCTGTGCGAGTTGAGATTCCAGGTACGCTTTGTAGCCTTCAACATCCTGCCGTTGGAAGTTGATGGGCGCCGCGACGTAGATGTAATGGAGGAAGTCGGTGACATGGAGGAGGACCGAGTGTCCCGCCTGGTCGCGCAGTCAGTATCATAAAGCCGATGTCAAGTGTACGTGTGCTCACCTCCGACACGCCAAACAGTTTGAGCGTGACCTTGCCTCCATGCAAGGTCCCTTCTTCCATTTCAATCTGCTGGAATCGAACGGCATCTCTGTCGGGGTCGAAGTCGCCGAGACTTGGTCTTTCCCACTGCTGGTCCTTTTCCGAATTGTTCTCTCGCAAGCCTGTGATGTCCTGGGTCATCTTCTCGAGAACCTCCGTCTCGAACTGGCTCTTGGGCTGGCTCGAGCCCAACTTGAACTTGGGACCCTGCCGGCCCGACTGGGAGGAGTGGAAGCTGACATTCGGGCCATTGCCGTTGAGCTTCCTCTTCTTCGCGGAGGGCGGGGATTTGAGGGCGTTGTGCGTGTTGGTGGTGTCCGTAAGGACTCGTTTCTTCTTGTCTTCCACGCGTCCGGGCATTGTGGCGGTGGACTTGTAGAATGGACAAGAACAAACCGGGCAGACGATGGAGGCAGCGACACGAGAGAGCGACGTGGAGTGTGAACAAGTCGCGGTTCGTCGCTCAGAGTCGCGTCACGTCACGTACCAAAACTCCACCGCCACTCAAGCACCGTTGCGCGTCGGCAGCCTGTGCGCCACTCGAATTACATTACGAACATTACGCGCCGCGGCAAGGAACGGGACGTTTCCGTTTCGGGACTAGCGCTGTCAATCTGGCATCGGCGTCGCGTCTTTGACCGCCGAATGTCTCTCTCTCATGTTTCATTCATGCCCCTCCACAATCCAGCCCCCCAAGAACTTGAAGAGACCGCACAGTCACCGACCTGGACCTTCATTCACTCGTCGACACCCTGCCTTCAGGTCGCACACCCTAGAACTCTCCTGCAAGCAAATCTCATTCCGGACTGAGCACCAGCCACAGCAGATCAGCATCTCTCGCGCGAGATCGACATGGCGGACGAAGTTCAGGTCGACAAGACCCCTGGGTTCAAAGTGGGGGAGAAGAAGACGCTGGAGGAATACAAAGAGTTGGGTGAGTTCGTGCAATTCTAATCCCATTTACATCACGCAGATCTGCGGCGCCTCTGCACTGCGCTTCCCATCATACTCGAACTCTCTTCACAGAAGGTGCTGGGCCGGTCACCCAGAGCTGACATGCTACGCTGTTCATACCGCCTTCTGTGATGACTGCCTAAAGCGAGCACTATCATTCAATTCTTCCAGCAACTGACATGTCGTCTCTTCAGATCAGGATGATGCTGCCCTGAACCGATGGAAGGCATCTCTCGGTCTCGGATCTGGCACCTCAATCTCCGACCCCAACGATCCGCGCAAATGCATCATCAAATCCCTCGCTTTGGTCAGCCACTCCTGTTCAACCCAATCGCCCGCCTGGCTACTAACTCGCGCGCATAGGAAGTGGAAGGCCGACAGGAGATCGTCATCGATCTGTCAGAGCCGGGTGCCCTCGAAACCTTGAAGAATAAGCCCTTCACCATCAAGGAAGGTTGTACGTATCAGATGAAGGCCGTCTTTGTCGTCCAGCACGAGGTGCTCTCGGGCCTCAAATACATCCAGTCCCTCAAGCGCAGAGGTATCCCCCTGGGCAAAGACCAGGAAATGATCGGCAGCTATCCTCCTAGCACCACCGACAAGCCGACATACACCAAGGCGTTCGCCCCAGAACAAGCTCCTTCGGGCATGATGGCTCGTGGCCATTACGATGCTGTCTCTCGCTTTGTGGATGACGACGATGTGACCCATCTTAAGTTCGAATGGTCATTCGACATCTCCAAGGATTGGAAGTGATGTAGGCATGGGTGATGGAACACGGTGTTGAGTCGGCTGCAATCTTTGAGCACGTCGAACTCCCAGACCGATTGTAAAGTTTGTTTCCTCCGTATTCGACGGAGACTTGGAGAGAACGCTTGCTGAATACTGGTTGAATGCTGTTTGCGGTCATTTTGCTGGACGGCCGGGTTTGGTGCACATGACGAATGAACGAGAGCAATTGAACTCCACGATCGAGATGATCCAATGACTAGAGAAAGTACTCAATGTGCGATCCTTGACCATCTTTCCCTTGAGTCTGCTGTTGCTGTTGCTGCTGTTCGTTCCGGTGAGTATCGTTCTCCGGGGCCGCATCGAAGATGTTGAAGTAGCGATCCCCTGCATCGCTAACTTCCAAGACACTGGCCAAATTCCCACAACGGTAACAATAATTCGGAGCACTCCAAACGGTGCTGAGTCGATCATCGTACAAAATCTGGTATCCTTCCTGACAAAGCTGGTGCGCCCTCAGAATATGCGACATGCTGTTGACTTGTAGAAACTTCTTGACCACATCTCCGCCGAAGGTGTACCCAGCGCCCCTGGGCGACAAAGAAAACTCGTCCCGTTCTGGATCCGGATCCGACCACACCAAATCCGCCATGGGTCCTTCGTGTGGAATTTCCCGATATCTGTCAATGATCTTGATCTGGTCGATCGAGTGGATGGACGGAGACAGGCCCCCGTGGACGCAAAAGATCTGATCGTTGATCACCACGCTCAAAGTGAGGAAGTCGAACATGTCGGTGAAATAGTGCCAGACGTTGGCATTGCCGTACTTTCGAGCACACTCAGTGTAGAAGCCGTAAGACTGCGTGACGCCTCGTGATTCATGGTTCCCGCGAATGAGATGAACGCGCTGAGGGTATCTTAATTTCAAACAAACAAGAAGAGAAATCGTTTCGACGCTGAAGAGACCACGGTCTACGTAGTCACCTGGGCAGAGAGATGTCAGTACACGGTCGTGTCCTCGAGCTTGCCATGGGCGTGGGCGCATACCGAGAAACAGGTAATTTGTATCCGGACAGAAGCCCCCGATTTTGAAGATTTCCAGCATGTCAAAGAATTGGCCATGGATGTCGCCGACCACCGTCACTGGCGCCGAAATGTGTACCACGTTGCTTTCTTTCATCAACATCTCCTTGGCTTTGGCACATATTGCTTCGATCAGGGACTCCGCGAGGAGGTTCTTCTTGTAGAGTTGGGAGATGCATTCGTCCAGGTCGATGCTTGCTAACAGCGTCGCGTGGTCAGCGGCAGTCTTGCCATAGAGATGGTGGGAGAGATACCAGGTAAGCCAGGCATGGCCAAAGATTGAAGCAAGGCCGGCTGTTCTGTCGAGCAGTAAAGTCGGGGGATGCGTGATTAGGGACAGTTCCTCGATGCTTCGCAGGCTTCACACTCGAATCTCATGGTGGTGGACGACAAGAAACGCCGGGGTTTTCAGCAGGGCAGTGACACAGGGACTGTGAAGGACATCATGGGTGTGGAATCGAGGATGATGGAATGGAAGAACGCGCCGGTTCATGCATTCATTCGTAATGTAGTATGTAGAGAACGAAAAGGCCGCAAATGACAACGAAGTAAGTGGTGGAAGCCGCAGCGCAGGTTTTGGGCCGCGCGACAATTTGGCAGTTGCGCAGTCGCAGTTGCCAAATTTCCAGAAGGGGAAACAGTTCACACTCACACCTCCATCTTCTTTCTTCTCCAGGCGCCCAGTCTCATTACCAACCTCTTCATCAACATCATATCTGTCGTCTCCCTTCGTCCCCTGCTATCCAGCATCCAGCATCTCGCATCCAGCTCTTCTTCCTTCATCTCTCCGTGCAATGACCCCCATAGCCAGGCGCAGCTCAACTCCAACTGGGTCGACTGTTGTGGCTGTCTCTGATGCGCCGACCCTGCAATAAACCGTTCAGGTTCGGCTAAGCACAGCTAAGGCACAGTTCGTTTTCGATTGTAGACAAAGAAGCTGATACACCGACTGCTGGTCAAATCTGGTATCGGCTGGGAAGTACCCTTTCTCATATGCAAACCAAACCTCTGTGACTCCCGTGGGTGGGTGAGGCGCGAATAGGCGGTCACTTCGACCCTTCGCAAAGACCTCACTGTGCACTTCATTGACCGCGTCTTCATGTGTCTCTCAGTGTCTCTCTGTTTGTCTCTCGCCCTACTGTGCTTTTGCCTCTGGCCTTGATGGTCTAGGTTCAACGTTCAAACTCTTTCATTTCCGCGTCCTCTTCGTCAGTCAAACTGTTCCGCAGTCGTCCTGGAGACAGCAAGGTCCGCGCTCTCTTCGGTTTCTGGTAACGTTGGACCTACTCTTTTGACGGAAGTTTCTAAGAAAAGCAAAGTGTCATCGATGCAGCGTCTTCCTCCAGATGGATTCTTCTCCGCAAGCCTACGATCCGTTGCTCCCAGGGCTTTCGAGTTCACCCTTGGATCCTGGATCGAAGGCTCGTCAGGGCGATGTACATTGCAACACAGAGATTGGAGTTGGAATGGGACAAGCATCAGGAGATCAAAATAGTGCTGTTGGAGTCTACAGCAGTCATCACTCCAACTATGATAGGTAAGAGTAGTCGGGGGGCTCCTCAACAATGTTGACCTTTCCTGCCTTCTCCAGGGAGGCTTGTGGGATGGCTTCGAGTTCTCAGCCGACTGTGATACCCGGGGGAGACAGTCATGCTACGGCCGGCAGCGAGTTCAGCAAACCGCAGGCATCAAACCAGACAGGCCTTCCATTAACAGCATCTCATCTTGCATATCAGCCCCAGCAACACTCCCGAGCGTCAGGATACAGTGACCAAGGTTACAGTACGCTCCCGCAGAGTTACTTGCCTCAGCCATGGGCCGGCCCACCAAGTTCAGCGCTCCTATTCACAGGATATTCCAATGCATCGAATCAGCTTGGAACTCTGCCAGACATCCAATTCCAGCCAAATTGGATTGCGCCCAAACCAGCACCGCAGGAATACCATTCGACTGAAAATGGACAATTTCACGCCACATTACAGGCAAATGGGTTGGGGAATGAAACCCTTCCTCCAACTGAAGATCTCTACGCCAATGTCGAAGATGATCTCCGAGCCCTTGACTTCCCAGATCCGCCTGGGTTGGACGGAGCGCTGTTGTGCACGCCAGTATCTCAGAGGTTGCAAGCTCTAGCATCGACAATGGCGCTTGCAGACATGATGGAAGCCCAGCGGTCAACTATGGTATCGCGATATTTCCGAAATCTCGACGACGCCACATATTTCAAGCCTGTCACCGAGACAGGGGAATGGAACACCTTTCGATCCGACCCGGCATTTGTAGACATTGCTGCCGATGGAGCAATCACCACCTTTGAGGAGCTTCACCAGCGAAAAATGGCCATGATGTGACAATTCTCTTCCACCATTCCCCGTCAAGAAGAACGACTTGCCGTGCTTGGAGTCACTGGAATCCCCAGACCTGTCCGACCATTCGTTCCGCGAGGCCCTAGAGAAAGGTCACTATCACCATCCGGGCGAAACCAGAATGGAAATCGCCATCGACGGTACAATCAAGAGTGGTCCTATGAGCAAAGCACAGAAGAAGAGATCCGTGAAGCCGAGATCGCCGCTCTGGGTCAAGAAACAGTCCGCAATATCGAGCGGAGGTTCGGTTACGGGCCTTCGCAAACGTCGACGGCAACGCAACCTCAAAACCCAAGTCAGAATCATCAGAGGCGCCGCATCAAGAACGACGGGTTCTATTACAAGAAGAGCAGCGGCCAGAATAGAAAAGGCAAGAACAAGAGCAAGAATAAGAATCACCAGCCTTCTCAGCCCACAGTGGTTAACATCCCTGACTTCTTCGGGCCAAAGTCATCGCAACCAAAGTCACCCAGCCGGGCGAGCACGCACTCTCAAGTTCGGTCTCAACCCGCTTACACGCCCCAACCCTTTTACTCTTCCTCGAATTCAGAAGGACCACAACCACAATCCCAGCAACAGTCACCACTCCCGTTCTTTGTCTCATCACCACCACCACCTCCTCCACCTGAAACTCCTCCTGAGCAAGCGCCGCCGCCGCCGCCGTCTCAGTCTCCAACCAAGGGCCGGAAGCGTGTGTATGCCAGCATCGCCCCATCACCGCGTCGGTCTAAACTCGGCGAAGGGGTATTGGCTGGCGATCAGGGTCCTGGGCAGAGTCAAGAGACAGGAGAAGGGCAGGAACAGGGAGGGGGAGGAGAAAGCGACAGGGCACGCAACAAGAAGAAGCGGCGGAGATCGGGGGAGAGCACATGAATGATAACCCTTTCTCGCGAATCGACTACTGATCGAATCGTCGTGTGGCTCGGTGGAGCACGTCAAGTGAAATGAGATGAAAGGGCACTCTTCGGGGGAAGGACTGAGAGCCAGTGGAGGGATTGGAAGGCGGACGAGGGCTGATGATAGTTCAAGAACTCCTGGAATTGGAATTCATCGAGAGAGAGAGAGAGAGTTCGGGAGGTCGAGACGAGAGCACGGAGACGGGAACGCAGACGCACTGCACTGTACTCATATCGATGGACGACATGGTTTTGTTTTGTTTTGCTTTGCTTTGCTTTCCTTTACTCAGCCTCCAAGTTGGCATCGGTGCGTTGAATCATGAATTCAGCCTAGAAAGGGCTTGCTAGTACCTCTCACATCTATCTGTCTGTCTGTCTCGTCTTTCCTCCCTTGTCGTTTCTCCACCTCTGTCTCGATGTTCTCTTTCTCACCGGTCGAGTTCATTCTCGTCTATGGATAATAAATGTATGTTTCTACTCTACATAGTACATACTTATCATGTCCGATGAGACTGAGACTGTCACGCGCCGCGTTGCGCAACAAGACATCGGATCGGATTGTGTGGGTTGGGGGTGGTTTTTCGGGATGTTTCTGGACACTTTTGAACTTGACATCATCCCAAGTTCGAGAGGGATGAGATCATGTGTGTCGTGTATGGTGTTGGGGATCAGGATCAGGATTTTCGGTGCATCACAGTCGCGGCAGCCTATACAACACGTGTAACGGACAGAAAGTCAGTTTTGGCAAGGAGGAGGTCAAAAATGGGGTGGTGCATGGGAAAAACGAACCTGATGATTGGGGAAGATCAAACTATCGGCTAGCACGACGTTCTCGCGGCGTCCGGCGGCGAAGACGACGATCTCGGCGATGTCGTCGGGCGTCAGTGGTTCGACGCCCTGGTAGACGGCGTCGGCTTTGGACTTGTCGCCGTAGAAGCGGACGACGGAGAATTCCTGTGTAAGTACGAAAGAGGGAGTGAGGGTCAGCCTTGCGGAGCAAAAGAGAGAAAAATAGAAAAATTAGAGAGATGGGGGGGGG